>QYAN01000003.1:0-465857 GCA_003988815.1 Chlorencoelia australis
TTTTATTATATTTAATTTCTAAATTAATAGCTAAATAAAAATTATAAATTAATATTTTAATTATTATTTATATTTCTTTATAAATTATTATTAAAATAACTAGTTAAAATTTCTTCTTATTATTAATAATATTTAATTAATTTTTCTATATAATTTTATTAAAATATTTCTCTTTTAGCTATTTAAAGAATATTTTCTTAGAAAATTATTTAATTAAAAGGCCCTAAAAGAATTTTAAAATATATAAGAAAAGTTAATATATTAAGAAATAATTAAATTTGCCTAGAAATTTTAGGATAATTTTAAAATAGCTAAAAAGATTATATTATTAGCTTAAAAGAAAAAGACTTATAATATTAATAAAAATTAATAAAAAATAAATTAGAATATTAAAAACTTAGTCTAATTATCTATAAAAAACTTAAAAATAAATAAACCTAGCTATAAGCTAAGTTACTAATAAATTAATCTCTTTAAGATTATAGGCAAAAAAGGATTTTCTTAAAGAATAAAACTCCCTAAATCTATAAAAATCTACCTAGTCTTTTATTCTTAATAACTTCGCAAATATATAGAGGATTCTCTGCCAGGATAAATTAACGAGCTAAAACCTCTAACTAACCTAATAGATAATAATAAATAGATAATATTATAGATAAAAGCCATAAAAAAATATAGAATAAAGCTATTCTATAAAGTAAACTAGTAAGGAGCAGATAAGGACCCTAAATACTATCTAGCATTTAACTTTAAATACTCTTTATACCTTCTATAAGACTTTCACTTGATATACCTAGAATTTAAAGGATCTTTAAAGCAACTATCTAATTAAATTAAGGCTTAGGAGGATAATATAGATAATTATAATAAATTAAATAACGATAAGGTTATGAGTAAAATATAGAGGGCTGCCTTTTTTCAGAGGGGGGGGTGATATAACAAAATAATACTATTATAAGAAAATCACATGGCAATACTAAGATCAGCATGCTTTGGTAAATTACATATTTCAATACTAGGTTAAAGAATATGGCAGATCCTAGTTACCCCTGAAACCTCTATACTTATATAAGGAGCCCAAGAGCTTATCTCTCTCCTCTTCTCTCTTTTTCTCTTTAGTTTAGGCTCTGTCTCGTTCCCACGTTCGTCACAATCCTATAAGAGAAGGGAGCTCTCAAAGATCAGGTAGATCAACAGGCATGACAACCCTACTAATTCTATAACTAAAGTCACTCCCATAAAGGCACTACAAACACTACTCAATACGAATATACTCCGAATTTAAGTAAAAGGCTGGGTATAGAAAGAGGATACAGGGGTAGAGCAAAAGGCAACGGAATAAGAGTTATGGGATGGAGGATTTCTTTACAATTACGGATACGGTCTACTAAAAGTGTTTTCTTTCATACTTCGCGTTTTTCGGGATTTTTGAATATCATCTAACCACAAAAGAGAGAACTGCCAATATTGGGATATTCTCAGTTCGCCTTCCTTCGCCTACTTACCGGATTAGGACTAGCTTATAACTCATCAAGGCATAAGCACATATCAATACCACGCATAGCACATAGAGAATAGAACTACATCTGAACCAACTTTGTTACTACTATTTCCTAGTCATCTTTCGTAATTGCAATTACCGGTGATACCTACAGGTAGGGTAGGGTAGGGGTAAGATATATATAAAATTACTATATCGTATAAGGAAGATATAAAATACTGCTGCTGGGTAGAAGTTGATATAATTTAATTTAATTGAGTGAGGTACTTAGGTAAGGAGACGAGTAGTAAAGGGAACTATGTATAATGTTATAAGTATAGTTGGAAATTTTCTTGGGCGACGAGGGAATGGGTTGAGAGAGTTAAAGGGAGGAGAGGAAGTATAGGTAGGTAATCATTAAAATATTAGAGATATGATATAATTCTTTCTATTTTCTGCACTAAAGTAAAGCAAAATTTAAATTTAGACTATTCTCTCTCAAGTTGCAACTCCTATTATGATGCAATGCAATGCAAATTCGAATTCAGCTACCTACTCACCTGCCAGCGTAGCTACTGATGCTAGGGTATGTCCATTCCACTCTATTATTACAACTCTCCTCCTCTCATTCATCCCGAAATCTTCGGTGGTCTTCCCCTTCCCCTCCCTCTTCCTGTATTCCCACCTCTCGCAGCACCCGCAACACCACCCCTGCCCCCACTACCTCTCGGCCTCCCTCTTCCTCTTCCTACACTTTCACCTCTCGCAGCAACCGCACCACCCCTGCCCCGACTACCACTCGGCCTCCCTCTTCCTCTCTTAACCCCTTCTCCACTCTTCCTCTCCTCAAATTCCTCCACCATCTTCGGCACATCAATCCCCAAAATACTCGCCGGTTCCCAAGTCCTATCTTCAATCCTCTCAAACCCCTTCCACTTAACTAAATAATGTTCTTTCCCTTTAAACTTCCTCTTCCTTAAAATTGTTTCCACTTCGCCTGTTTCTACTTCTACTTCCATTTCCCCTTTTCCTTTTCTTTGCTGTCCTATATTGCGTTCTTTTGCTGTTTCTTCTTTGATTTCCTTTTGATTTATCTTATCACTATCAATGATACTGGAATCAGAACATCTTCTCTTCTGATCTCTTTTTGAAGTTCCTGAAGTAGTTGTTGAAGTTGAGTTTCTTGATTCGCTACGACTCTCCTTCTCCCGTTTCTGACGATCTCCTTCCCAGCGCTCCACTAAACCTGGATAACCCTCAAAAAGCGAGGAATAAGGCTTCCATGTCCAATCCTTCTCATCGGGAAAATCTTGCCATTGAACTAAGAGATCGATTGTTCCGTTTAGGTCTTGGCGCTCAGCGAGGATTTTCTCGGGGGCGTAGCGTAGTGTTGAGTGGTCGGATGATGAGGAGGTGCTAGTAGGTGAGGTTGGAGAGGATATGACTCCGTTTTCGTGAGAGGGTTTTGGTTTTGCTTCGTGCGAATGAGAAGGTGGGATGGGAGAACTGGAATCGGGTTCTAGACTTCCACTTCTTTCTTCTTCTTCTTCATCTTCATCATCTTCATCACTTCCTCCTTCGTCATCGCTACTAGCTTCTGCCTTTTCTTTATCGTCTTCAGTCCCTTCTTGGCTATTATCCTCATCCTCATCTGATCCGGATTCAGATTGTGACACTGATTCATCCTCACCAAAAGGCCCCATATTTTTCGCCATTTTATCAATCCTGATTCTTCTCGTAGGAGTATTCGCGACTGCAGGAGAAGTTCCACTCGGTGATGCTGAGCCGCCCGCACCATCTAGTAGGCCACCGAAAATACGTCCGAAGAGGCTGCGGGAGGGAGAGGGTTGTGGGTTTGGTGGAGTGGGGGTTGGGATATCCATTGTGGAGTAGTGAAGGAGGTTTGCTGGTGGTACTCGGGTTGATCTGGGCGGGTCTAGCAAGTGTATATGTACTTATGCTGGGATAGTAATAGTAGTAGTGATAGTGATAGGGAGGTGCGATCTTTCGTGCTTGAGTAAATGTATTGCGTCTGTCGCTTTCGCTGTCGTCTTGTTATCATCCATTGGGCTCGTCGCAGAATTGAATGCGCCGAGTTCACTTGCTTATATAGGAAGCCATCAATATCAATACAGTTGATTTGCTTGCGTGGCGCATTGGCTCCGGACTCAACAATTCAATTGAGGTCAAGGGTCAAGGTCGAGTATTAATATTATAAAAGAATAGAGTGAGGTGTGAGATTCCCCAGCTTCGCGTTGCAGCAGACGCGCCAGGAACATCTTTCGGCGGCGGTTGGTAACCGAAGTCCCGTCCCGTCCCGCACTGAAACAACGGCCAGAACAATAACTTTACATCGTTACATCTACTTCGTAGAAACGAATGTTTTGTATTTGCCTCTTTTTCATATATGATTCCGGAAGATGCAAGCAGTAGTACAGCTGTTCTCAGCTAACCTTTACGTTGTTACCCAGATCTAGAGGAAGTCTGTTTCAATTACAGAGTGCGACAGCTATCTGATTCTTGTTAGTAATTTTGACGGCCTTGAGGTAGGGTTATCCAAGCAAGAATCGAGAGATCGGTCTCAATATGACCCTTTCACGTTCTCAAGTCAAAGACAAGAACTATCATTCATCAAAGCTAACTTCTAAGGTATATTGTAGAATCAAACGCTCATAATATTTCAATATATCCTGATTTCGTCTCTCAAAAGAATTCTACACCGTCTCATATATTTCCCAGACGCTTTTTGGCGCCTCATAATCGGTATCATTTTCTGCAACTTTATAATCCATATCAAGTCTATTGCCAGCGTAAGCGTTAGCCAAGGTGCTCTTGAGACGAAAGATAGGAGAAAAAAGTAAAAGAGACGTACCCAAAAGCCCTTGGACCACCCATTTTCAGTCCCTGTTCCGAAAGCCATACTTGGGGAGGTCGTAAAGAGATCACGGACACTCTTAATCCGTATTTGTAATCTGCAATTCCAAGTGGAGCACCGTTTGCTATGTCCAGGAACTGAGGAACTGTTAGTTCAATTTTTTTGGGAGGTAAAGTGCAATGAGGGGAAGTGAATAGGAGGTGCCATTGATCAAGACGGATCAAAAAAGCTTGACTCACAGTAATCAAATCCGGGCAAACAGCTACAACTTCATCTTCTTTCCCTTCAACCCTCCTGATCGCACACAGATTTTCATTCTCGAATTCCACATACAACGTCTCTTTCTTGGCCGCATCTTCCAATCCAGAAATGGCATCAAGTAAGACACTACCACGAACAAAGCCTTTAGCAACAGCCCGTTTCACAGTAATGATTTTTCCTGTAAAGACTAGCGTACCATGCTCAGTTGCAAGAAGAGGTGGAATGGGATCGAGTTTGCAAGAGCGTGAGAGAGCGATTGAACGGCCTATTGTCCAAGCTAAGAAAATGGTTAGCATGAAATTGTTTCCAAACAGAGCGTGGTACATGTATACCATGCGAGAAGCTATTTGGTGGGAGGCTTTTTGCTTCAATTCCGAAGAGCGGCCTTGTGCACATGCCACCAAAGGAACCAAGGTTGATAGAGGCATTCCTCATGAGCATTTCCGCATCATCATCATCTCGAGAAGTTTCGAAAACCTAGAGGCTATTAGCATCTAGTATCAGTGAACTCAAAAAAATGAGGAAACTACTTCGCATCTCCCACATCCGTCCGCAACAGCTGCTGGTGTGACTGGAACTCCGTTGAGACATCTGACTGTTTGCCATACTTTGGGGTATGCTCTTGCTACGCAGTCGGTATCTAGAGTTCGTTTCTGGAGGCGTTGTCCTGCGAGAAGGGCTTCAAAAGCGTTCAGACCTCCTATTTCATTGGGGATGACAGCGTCAAACGATGTTAAGCCTGTGGCTGACATGACAGCTTTCATGGCATCGGTTATTCTGAAATCCATTAGCTCAATTCAAAGGTAGAGTTAGTCAGCGTACTCATTAAGCCCTGCTATTCGTTCATGGTACACACTTGGAGACCCCTTTGGTGTCTGTTAGCATTATGGATCTTACAAATGAGAGGAGACATCACAATAAATCCAACTGATAAAATGACTGCATCGTCAACCAATGTATCTTGTCTTTGGATCTTGATTTCCTCCCCATTTCGAAGCGCATGTAAGCAGGCAAGGTAGGCAGGATATGGTTCACCACAACTTCCAACCCCAAGAATTCCTGTCCCGTCCATAAGAAAGTCGAGATCGATTTCAGACAGATACCATACGTCGCCTTCGATCCGCGGGCGGTATACTTCCAAGTCAATTTGCTGTATAATATCATACGATGATCCTTTCGATTTAGCCGAAGAGTCAAAGATAATGTCGCTGCTATATCCGGAATCGGTTCTATACATCTCTCGCAGAGCTCCGCCATCGCTCAGGTTGTCATTTTCCTGGTCATAATCTAGCAGATCGCCAACCACTCGAACGGCAAGTCTCGTTGCGCCGTTGGTAATATAAGATATGGGAACAATCTCAATCTCAACTACCTCGATCGTATCTCTTTTGCCACCAGCAGCAACACATCTATCAACGGCGAGCGATTTGGCAGCCTCAATCTCTTCTTCAATTGACTTTGCCCCAGGAATCACAACGGTGTCGACCGAACCACTGATTTTACCAATCTATCAAAGTATTAGTACTGCACAGTTTCAGGAGAAGAATGACATACTGCTGCACCAACTGCATTGGCAACTTCAAAATACTTCGGCCGGGTGATTTCACCAACACCCGCAATTTCTTCGCCAACGATGATGCTTCCACCTCCTACAAGTATCACTCGTGCATCCCCTTGCTGTGTTTTGATAAGATCAATCGCTTCCTCCAATGCTCGTCGAACCTCAGTTAAGCCATGAAGCTTGATATCTGATGGAATGGTCTTAGTAGCAGAATTCAAGAGAACAAGATCTGTTGCCTGGTATTGTTAGCTTGGCTTGCAACAATCTGAGAGATTCATACTGTCAATGTCGTCCCACCGAAGGCAATGGCTTCTTTTTCAAGCTTCGCCCCAACTGAATCAGGACCGACTGATATTCGATTATCACCCAGATTGCGAACTAATGACCCACCACCTAAAGCAATACTATGCACATCTGGGATCGAGAAATTCGTCCGTACACCAGCAATTTTGACAAATGCCGCTGACTGCCTTGGATACCCGGTTTTGAGCAGCGAACAGACGTCTGTTGATGTACTTTATGGAGTTAATACTGCCAAATCAAGAAAGCTAGGGGAGGGTAAAGAGAAAACAATTCCAGCAACTTAGCATCTGACCCTAAATGTCTTAGATTTCCTAGGACACTGGTCTCCTAACACTAGCTAAATAGCTTCATTGGACATTGAGTTGTGAAATTAATGACTCACCCTCCAACATCCACCACAAGAACCTCCCTCGAATCAGATTGATCCATTGATTCGATTTTGGACAAGAGTGCAGCTCCTCTTGCACTGTTTGTTGGGCCACAAGAGAAGCATCTTACTGGATACTCAGCAGCAGTCAAAGCTTTACTTAAAGTCCCATCGTTCAGTGTAATGTAGAGATTAATATTGCCCAGTCTCTGTACAGCATGAGCAAAACCTCCGATGACTTGTCGCGCAAACCTCCTCAGGCTCGCATTCAAAATGCTAGCATTCTCTCTTTCTAGAAATCCTAATCGACCGACTGCATGTGAGCAGGAGATGTCAAACTTTGGTCCCAATTCCGAGGTCAAGATAGAATGGGCAGATTCTTCTTGTTCTGGATTTGAAGGAGAGTAAATGCCGATTAATACAATGGATCGAATTCCCTTTGATTTGATGATAGCTGCTTGCTCTTTTAACTGCGTGGCGTTTAAAGGAGCAATTGGTGTTCCATCAACTGGAGAATAATTAATTTTATGGGTTTGCAAATGCGTGAGGAAGAGCTTCTAGAGCACTTCAAACCTACCTTGAAAGCCTCCATCGACATATCCTGAGTATCCTTCTACTAAATTTCTCAGAGTTGGAGGAAAATCCACTGATTGGCATGTTAGCCTGCATTCGTACTATCCCCGAAGAATACATGCCGAATGGTGGAGTTCCTTTGGAGAAGGAACTACATAATCGAATCACAGCCACCTTGTCCAGCTTACTGGAGTCTTGCTCGAGGACTGCGTTGATGAATTGCTGGAAAGCGGTATTAGAAACCTGAAAAAGTTGCTTGATACGGGAAAGAATGCTGATGGATGCTGACAGTGCAGATGATTTGTTTCTGCAGCCCAATAAGAAGGGGTCACTCGGCTACAGCAGCCACGACGTTTGTGTAGCGGTGATGTACAGCGGCGACATCTCACATCTCGACTTTGTATAATTTGAGATTTCTAGAGCTCTCCATAAGATGCCCTTGAAGTTGATCCTTAGCAGCTTTTGAAGATAAATAAATGTCTTAAAAATGGTAGGACATTCGAAACTTGATTGTTCCACAACTCTTGGGCACTTCTCGCCTCTCCTCTATTTTCAATCTACACAACGTAGCACCGTATAACTCCCGTGATAACAGGAATGCCATTGAAAAGCTGACTCACAGTTGTCCCGATCTTCACTGACTCCACGTGACTGGCAGGAATCTCTGCCTTCGTCATCACCCCCTCAATTGCCCGCTCAACACCAACCTGGACATCATATGTCGTCGGTGTTTTGTGCCAAGAGAGAACCTCTTCATCTTGAAGTATTACTGCATCCTGTTCTCATCAGCATTGAGTCGTGAGGTAGAATAGGGGAAAGACGAACCGTATTCGTTCCTCCAACATCAATCCCAATTACACACGAAGGAAGTCTGGAGGACATTCCCATGAGCTGCTGCAAAGTATACAGACGAAAAGTTTTCCTAAAGTGCCAATATGCATTTCTTCCCGGATGGACCTCCCTATGAATAGGGCTCTTGCAATTTAAAATGTGGGCGCGGGCAACTGTATCCAGGAGATGGGGTGGGGAAAGGCGTGGGGTGTTGTCGCTGGGTCTTTGAAGAAGATGGGGATATACGCTCCAAAGAAGAATGTCCGTCGTCTATTCTGGAGGAGATCGCCAGAAAGGGGATTCCAGCCGACCAACCCCAAGCTCTGAGCAATTCAAGGGTGGAGTGCTCCATCATATCTTTTTCCGACATGACTGCCGGCTATTTGTCATGGATTGGGTATGCAGTGATGATGGTGGGTAATGGAAAGAGCAGTTCGGATGGATAAGGCTTAGGCATCGTTGTCGAGCAAACACATCGTGGGATGGCGAAGTAACGTGGGGCGGATTGTGCATCAAGCATGGCCATGGCCATGGCCATGGCCTTGGCTACTTAGAAGTATGATTACTCCTCCGTACGACGTACTTATATAGAAAGTACCAGGACAGTGGTTCAAAAAGCGGGCCTTGCGGTAAACGGTTGCCGAGAAGGTCACCCGAGGGAACGGGTCTGTGTATCTTCATGTACTTCTCCTCCTTCCAGCAATGCAATTCGACAACCGCACTACGAAAAGTAAAAGCTATAACAAGTCACGGATCCCCATAATAACTGCTATGGAGGAAGCGGAGCCAGAAACAACCGGGAAACTTCCGTTCACAGCAGTTGCTGCTCCAGATCTCATCTCTGCACCACACGATTTAGAGCATTACGATAACAAGACCCCCCCTGCGACAAGAAAGGAAGTCTATTCGTATTACTCCTACTATGCCGCAAACAATGGAATTGGCTCTTTCCAATAGTCAGTGTTTTATTATAAATCCCCCCTGCGTTTCAATTCTCAGCTGACGCCCAGTCGCCTCTCAGCTCGAATCTTCTCTTCCAAAACTTGATCTATCAAGCTGGCTTCAACCCCAACGTCTTGCCGTTTGGCAGCCAATCTTGCGATGTTGATACTACCGCGCCTTGCCACGTCTTCTGGGCTGGAGGAACCAGATCATACACTTCTGTCATCTTGATTTCGACCGGGTTGGCATTCGTCTCACAAGCAGTAATCCTTATTGGGGTAGGCAGTCTCGCAGACTACGGCGATTGGAATCCTTGGGTTGTAAGAGTCTTCTCCGTGCTCTGCTGGGCTTTCGAATTTGGGTTCCTTGGGGTTGATAAAGCATCGCAATGGCATGCTGCAATGGCATTATATATTCTAAGTAGTAAGTCATGCTCCTCATCCGATGTCTCCAAGAATATCACGTCCAAGTGGACAGCAATTTGAGATCAATGGCAGAAATCTATCGTCCTACGGTGGCACTGCATATATCAAAACAATAAGCAATGCGTAAATATACTGACTCGATTTTTTACATGCGTCACTTGGTGGGCATCCTACGTCTTTTTCAATGCCATATTTCCAAAGCTAGCTCACGATCTTCCCGAAACCCACGACGCACTGCTGCAGTTCGAAAACGGAACCATCACGGAAGAACAATACGAATACAAATGCTCTATGGCACGCTCGAAAATCATGAACATGAGCTATGGGTGGAACAATGTCGGGTTTATAATCTGCTGCGCTTTATCTCTCGGCGCTCTTTTCGGGGTCCATGCAGATGATGGAGTAGCCCAGAACAACTGGGGCTATTCACTTTCAGTAGCAGTTTGTACTGGATTCTGGATTGTCTTTGCCATCCCATGGTTTCTGTACGAGAAGAAGCGACCTGGCCCGAAACTTCCCCTAGGATCGAATTATCTCACCTTCGGGTTCAAACAGACATGGTTCACGATGAAGAAGGCATGGCAGTTGAAGCAAACCTTCTTCTACCTAGTTGCTTTCTTCCTACTCGCAGATGGAATCGGAACTCAGATCACAGTCGTCTTGATTGCTCAAACACAGGTCGTGGAATTTTCGGCAACACAAAACACTTACTTCATTTTGGTTCAAGGAGCCTCTTCAATAGTCGGCGTATTTGGTGCCTACTACTTCCAAGCCTATTTCAGCATCAAGACCAAGACCATGCTCCAAATCACCAATTTTGGATGTGTCTTCCTTGCGCTCTGGGGTATGGTTGGTATCTGGACTACCAAATTCGGATACCACAACATCTGGGAGTTTTGGTTGTTCGCAGCACAATACGGCTTCACACTCGGCGCACAATTCTCCTACGGACAAGCTTTCATGGGCGAATTAGTGCCGAAAGGAAGGGAATATATGTTCTTCAGTCTCTTGGGCATAGTCAACAAAGGCTCTGGTTGGATCGGACCGATTGTCTGCAGTGCAATCGTGAACGATAATGGGAATCAATGGACGGCGTTTCCGTTTATTGGGGCTCTAATTTTGGTGCCTTCTCTCGCTATTTGTTTTATTAGTGTGGAGAAAAGTAGGATTGAATGTGCGGAATATTTAATTCAAGAAGCAAAGGATTTGAGGATGGTTGAGAGCGATCGTATTGGGGAGGAGTCATTAGAGAGGGAGGAGGATCCCAAAGATATTTGATGATAGAGAGTTGGTATTTAGAATACCTTAATGTTTAAATGCAATGTATACAGTAATTGCAAAGACAACCATTCAGTATACGTCGGTTTTCACAGATTCACATTCCTTTCTCTTCTTTCCCAGAGACTACACTCTGATCTCTTATGAATTAGTAAATATTTCAAACCTTTTGACTACTCTGACGTCTAACTACCTAAGCACAAACAATTCAATTAATTCAATTACTCAAATATTCACAAACATTCTCACACGCCATATTTCAAAGTCAGAGGAAAACTCACGCATTCATTCCCGTTTCATTCCCATTAGACAAACGTTCAGCCATTTGCCTCCTACTCGTGTCTCCACCAATGAGGATTCGATTCCTCCTATCGATCCGGTCTGTTGTCAGACTGTAATTCAAAGAGGGGTAGGAGATAGTTCTCAAATAGCGTCATCGAGAACAGACATAGCTCTCAAGCTCTCAAGCAGCCAGCCATACGGACAGTCACGAACCTTTTATCTCTCCTATTTTCCTAACCCCGTCCCAGTCTCGGCTTGGCATTGGCATTGGCCCGCCCCACTTGGAGGCTAAATTCGATTGACGATCATAACTCGAGATTCTGCAGCTCTATCTATCATCTTCACGACACCATCATATCGCATCGAAAAGATCAAACCCCTACGGAAGAGCAGGAAGAGAGAACATTGAAAGGAACTTCATGATTGAATGCCGCATATGGCTCCGGCTATGGGGATCAAGGCTCCAGTGCCCAGGACTCGCACCGGTATGTGCGCCCCTCACCGCCGCAAAGATACGTGACTTCTGACGCGTTGTTCCACATAGGGTGTTTGACATGTCGAGCTCATAAAGTAAAATGCGATGAAGGTACGGACCACACCGTACATGAAGATAGGCTGTAGACGTTGACAAACCCCTCAAATAGCAAAACCCAACTGCAAAAGATGTATCCGTCTTCAACGAGATTGTAGATGGAAGACATCTTCTACCCAAGCAGTTGGATCTGCAACCACTAATAATGGAATCGGGGGTAGTGGGCAACAGCTCGTCCTTCAGAAACCTCAAGTCCCTCGCGACATGTTCATCCTTGAATTTCCCAATATCGATAAAGTCACGATGCCGTACATCCGTCACTTTAGCACGTTTTGTTCGAGATTTTTGATTTATACTAATGACGGAGAAAGTAATCCGTTCAGAGAGGAATTGGTACCGGCTGTGACGACTTCTCCAGCTTTACTGCATTCCATTGTAGCGGTGGCAGCAGGGCATATGGCGAGGACGGATAGGCAGCATGAGATGAATGCTGCGAAGCATTATTCTATGGCTTTAGGGGAACTCAGCAAATCACTTTCGGATCCTGTGACGGCGAAGTCGAATGCTACTTTAGGGGCTTGTCTCTTATTGTGTGTGTACGAGATATCACATTCAGAGAAAAGCCTCTGGATTGAGCATCTTCAGGGAGCTCGTGACCTGATCCACTTCCGAGGAGGACCCCAATCCGATTTTCTTACAAGGTTTTTCTCTTTGCTTGATGTTTCTGGATCACTTTTTATTGGTCGAGGACCATTGATTCCTGGGAACTACTGGCTTGAAGATACTTCCCCAGCCAAAATAACAGACGGTCCTACGGGAGACAAATCAGGTCATTGGCCATATTATGACGAAAAAGGGGATATGACTCGGCATTTTCACGAGTTGATGATATTTATGGCTATGCTGTCCCGACTTTCGTCCAAATCCATGAAAGAACTTACACCACAAGACAAAACGGCCATTCAACAGAATGCATCTAGAATCCGAGGTGAACTTCGGAACTGGTGGAACCAATGTCCTCCTGCATTGAGAGATCAGAAAACGGATTGGCGAAGGCAGCCCAGAAAGCCTCAACTTTCGGAAAGGGAATTGTTGGTGGAGGAAGGACGTTCCAGTACGAGATCCTGCTATTATGGATGTCTTCTCTACCTCAACCACATCGTCAATCCAGTTGGACTAGAACCGGATAGTGAGGAAGTTACGGATGCAATCAAGATGATTCTCAATATTGCGACAGAGACACCTGAGGGATATGGCTTGGAGATGGGGATTTATTACGGATTGTTTACTGCTGGAGCATCTCTTTACAATAATTACGAGGCCGAGGAAATCATTAGGAAGAAGTTGAAAGCTGATACTAGGATTTGTCTCTACGTGAGTCGATCTCGACTAGGATGATAGCATGATGCAAAACTAATGAGAGACAGCATCCGGGTAGAGCTTTAGGATTATTAGAGGTTCTTTGGGGGAGACAGCATCAATACAACAAAAAAATTGACTGGAGACAGCTCCAGATTCAGATGGATATCCATATGTAAGTCGCAGAACTTCTTACTCCTTAGCAATGCTAACGATATTATCAGTTTCATTTTGACGTGATCTTCGAGATTTAAATCCCCGAAAGTCAAAATGTCCGGGCCACCTGAAGTTTTTACTGACGCCACCCTGCATGACACTAAATTCAATATCCTTTCGGATTCGAACGACTATTACTAGCCCTAAAGTGGTACATGATTCTCAACAAGCTAAAGTACCCTATTTTTTCTGCGATTAACGTCTCGCTAGGTGAATTTAGCGTCGAGTGTCGATCTCAATAGTTAACTGAAGGGGTTTTTTAAGGATCCCGATCAAGCTAGACGTACTTCTCAGCGGCACATGCAAGATCTGCCGCTGCTCAGCACCCCCTCCTTTCCGGGCAGTGTTCCGCAAGTCCGAGATGGACTTCAGGCGAGTTTAGAGTCTCACTTCAACTCGCCCACTAGATTTTTAACCCGAGATTTCGAGTTGGATTCACGATTTTATCTTAAATTCGAAAGAATATTTTGGGGTTGGCTAACGCTGACTAATAACATGTAAAATTAATATTTTGAATATTATCTATTAATCTTTCTCGTGTTTTCTTTAGTTAATTCACATTACATATTTGGATTTTTTTATATATAAGATATAAGAAGGTATAATTATCCCTCTATTACCCCGCCAGACTCCTCGAAGTGGCTGACTTTCCCCTCTCTGTCACTAGCTATTTATCTGGAACTTATTGACGGCATGCCGCTATTGTTAGTATATTATTAATATGGACTCGAGTCCGAGTTTAGTTGAGTTTCTCTCATAAAGTAGACGAGTCAACTTCCATTCCTTCAAATATATACAGAAGTCCGGACTCGCCTTTGACTTGCGGAAGACTATTTCGGGGTATCATCTTATCGTTTGTTCCCGCTCCAGCATCTGTCCTCTTCCCTGATACTGTGGGCACAAACTTCGACGGGCTTGATCTCGCAACCTACAATAGTCCTTTCACAACAACTAAACGCTAGAGGTTTCCTCCGATCTCAGCACTCTTCTTCACTACCCCCCACTTGCGATTAACGCTTTTCCCCTGGCGAAGCAATTCCTCAAGCTCTCCTTACATCGTGGCGCCCGTCAAATCGTCTTCCTAAGCGGAACATGTCTCGAAATCCGCGATGGCCCAGTTCTTTCTCAAATCTCGGATTATATTAAATTTCTCTCTGTCAATCATGATCCCAATATCTCATATTTGATTCTGAAAAGTACATGATTCGTAGAGAATTCTCGGAAGTGGAAAAACAACGTCCGGTCAATACGGGATGGGAATTATAATTACTTGGTCCCTTTAATCATCCCTTTAGCAATCTCCTCTTCATCGACACTCTTATGCGTAATTTCTCTTCCCAACCTTCCCCTATCATTCTCGCAACCTATTCTCCAATCAGTACTCATGACACACCTCTAGGACCGAGATTGAGAACGTACATTATCAAAAGACAACAATTCCTGGGATTAGAGGAAGGGTATGGATACCTCAACAAAGCCCCTGGTTAGAAAACTGCAGCGATAGGGCATTCATCTAACCGTACGTCTAAGCATTTTGTTGCTTGCTTAGGTCACAAGAAGGGAGAAGCTCCCTCCTTATAAAAGAACTGGAGAGCAGAAGCTGCTTTTAAAGGATGGTGGGTGGGAGAAAAGTGAGCTGAGACGCAGCATGCAACAGCTGAAGAGGGAAGAGGAGGGAGAAAGTCTCTCTCTATATAGCCGCTCGCTGGTTGCGCTTAGAACTTTTCAAACAAATATTCTTCGCACCTCCACTCGAGGTGTACAAATAGCGCTGCCACAGTGAGGAGGCAACCAAGACTATAATCCAGGCCCTACCAGATTGGCATCGATCCCTGTTCAAGGGTGCCGGCTTCCGCTTGTTCCCTTACATCTCCAAAGGCATATTGCTACTCGGACGCTGCATCAGGATCCATTTCAAGGGCACGTCACAAATCTCTTCGCCTATTTGATGTTTGCTTTTAAGGCACTATGAAGAAGAGTTTAGAGTATTATTGATAGGCGCCAGGTTAAAGAAGACGATATTGGTAAATGATTAAATTGAGTGAAGACAGTACACCGGGAGCTGGACGAGCTGAGAATCCGCAGGGATTCTCGTGCTACGGGAGAGAAGGATACAGGGCTGAGAAGGAGGTTTGAGATAAACAACTTATCAAACATCAAGCCCATCAATCATCAAATATGGCTGCCTAATCTTACACCCACCCGTCTGCTGGATGAAGTATTCACACTGATCTGACGTTCATCTTGTTTTCCCTTCATCGTTTCCTCCCCTTAACTAATCCAATTTACACTCCACAAACTGCTTCTTTCTCAAACTCCCTTCCTCCTTAACACTCAACTACCCCGCTACAATCTTCCTATCTACTTCAAAGCTCTTAATGTTCGCACTCTCATCAAATAAGGCTCACCCACTCCGAGTCTCTCCTCTCTCCTTCTTTTCATCGCTAGAATTAGAAACATTACATTATTACAGCTTTTAACATGTTATTGAAAGTTTCGCCCCCTTTCATTCACGAACAAATACCCACTGAAGAAGCGAGTATCCTTTTAAATTTTCTAAATTTTACATATAATCACATTACTGATTATTAAACATTTCCGAAGTTCATCCTGGGTATATCCTCCATCCAAAAACCAGCAATTCCTTCTCCCCATTTTTTATTTATTTATTATTTCATTTTCTGTTCTACGTGAGAGTCAAGGACTAACGTCCCCACTCGCACTCATCACACTCACACATACGCTCCCTACATCCCCCTCTCCTCCCCCTTCTCCCCCTTCTCCCGCCCCTCTTCCCCTACCAGCCCCTCTCTGCACATACCCGCCCACGCCAAAATCGCTCTCCATCGCCACGCTTACACTAACCTCCACCTCGCCCTTAACTTTGATCCCTTGTAGCCCATACAATTCCTCTACGCTCTCTCCCCCTACACTTTCCCTCCCTCCCCTTTCCCCCCTCCTTTCCCTCCTCCCGCCACTCCTTCCGTCCCTCCCCCATCCGCTGTCCCCCTTCGTCCTTCCCTGAATAGTAGTCGAATTCCCGAATTTATTCCCTCTTCCCAAAAAAGCGAAAGTATCCAATCCAACATCTTCACCAGGTAGCCGCTCACTAAACACGATTTTGGCTCGCGTGCTGGCATATAATAGTACGTCTAGCCACCCGTTACACGCTATCATGGAGCCAGCGACGCAGAAGAATCCCAGGGACACGGTGTTTCCTGCCAGTGCGGCGATGCGGCCTACTGCGAGGGGAGTGGTGCAGACGGTGTAGATGGCCGGGTAAAGAATCATTAGGGAATGGGTGGATGATGGTAATGAAGAGGAAGAGGAGGAAGAGGAGATCCGCCGCAAAATGGCAAGATGCACGTAGATGTAGGCGTAGATGAGAATGGTGGAGAACATAAAGACGAAGATCCAGAAATAGTGAAGCCAGAGACGCTCTGGACCGTATTTATCGGCTATCCAACACTTTTTGGGGGGTTGCACATCAGCATTGACTCCATTCCAAAGGAAGGAAATTTGGAAAGGGGTGATAAGATATGGGAAGGGAAAGAAGAAGGAGGTCTAAATAGGAATAAGAGAGCATACCCATGCGCTAGCTCTCGCATAGAATCCTCTTCCATGCCATGCCACACCTATTATCGCCATCCCATAAACAAATGCCCACAGCCCCATGATCCATCCGTAAAAAGCCCAGCTGGGAACTCTATATTCTTTCACCACCCCCAGCCAAGTATGAATTGCAATGGCGCTAATAAATGCGCTACTCGCCAGATCTCCAGTAGAGACAAACCATCCTTGAGCAAAGCATGTGGAAGTACCGACATAAATACCATTATTTCGCAAGGCCGAAATATTGAGCAGGAAAGCAAGCGATTGTTGAATGTCAGCCAGGAGGAGATTGTAGATGAGGAAGAGAAATTGGTTGATAGGAGGTCTTTTGTTGGGCGGATTGTGAGAAGGAGATGATGAGATCGAGGAGGAGTAATCAGAGGAAAAATGCCAAGTTATGAGTCGATAGGTGAGGTATATGAATAAAGAGGTAGAGCAGAAGAAGGAAAGCAGGCCGAAAGTTGACACGGCCACCAATCCGTGAGAGAGGACGCCGGGGAGAGGAGCCAGGGTCGTGGAGACGTCGACGGTCATGATGGCGGCGAGGGTGGTGGCGTAAGCCTTAACCGTTTGAGCCGCCGTGGATGAAAGAAAGAATGATTCAGTTGGAAACGAAGTTCAGAGACAATCGGAATGAAAAAGAAAGGAGTCTAGAATTGCACGAGCGAGCTGAAGATAATAAGGAAAACCCACATGGCTTAGGCTGGGGTAGGGTGAGATCTTACTTACCCTACGCATGAGTTTATCACTCTATCGCTCCCCTGAACATGGATTCTCGGGATCTTTTGACATGGGTATATGCTCATCACATTGGCCAATCTGTGCGATAAGAATAAGAGTACATTTTGGAATAAGGCCATGTCCATAAGAGTGGGAAGAGAAGGAAAGGGGGGGAGGGGTTTGTGAAAAACTAAAGCCGAACTGATGCTTAGATATTATATTGTCTTGATTAACAAATCCTCTTCCCTTTACGTCTAGGAACTCTCCAAAAACAAATACAGGTACGTATCACATCAAGCCTCGCCTCACCTCATCTCTCTCACCTCACCTCACCTCATCGTATCGGTTCCGACAGTCAAAGAGGCGAGATTCCCACGTGTGTGTTACTCCGTCGAGAAATGAAGTTTGTACTCCCCATGCTCTTCTTCTCCACTTATGTAGGAGCTGAAGAGCAATGCCAAGCAATTCAATTCACTCCGACTCTTGGCTGCGGCACAGAGGCCAATGAAGAAACAAGGACGGTTTTTTGGTTTTTAAGAAAAAAAAAGCTAGCTGAAGAAGAAAACGACATTTTGGCTTGCATTCGCAACCATCCCTGTTTAGGAGTGAGATATACCCCACACTTAAAGGGGTTAGAGATGTCTTCTTTTGTGGAAAAAAAGGATTCAAGTCGGGAGATGAGTTTGAAGATTTATATTATCGTGGTTGTTGATGTTTTTTTCTTCTTCTTGGGGAGAGAGAAAAAAGGAGCCAGCAACGTGAAACTCGCTAGAATTAACCTTATTTGGACAGTGGCAATTGTGATACAAGGGACAAGAGGACAAAGGTACAGGGTTACAGGGTACAGGCCTTAAAACTACGGAATTGTTATTAGTTATTTTTACGAATCTTCATCTCTTCCGCAGGAGAAGTCCGCAATGTTAGGAAGGCTTTTGGACATTAGATCTTGGCGAGGTTCTGGATGTTTATCACTTCGAACATCCCAACTGTATAGAGCTTGTCCTATAGATCCCATCCCAGAAAAGTAGCTATATACTCAAGCGCGATTCCGAAAGCAGCCATATCGCCTAGAGTTAGTTCCCCCACATTTCTGCCTATTCTCAAAAGAAAACGCCTTCTACATAGCACCAGCACTTGCAGGAAAATGGCCTCATCGCGTACCGCTCAAGCCAAACTAGCACTCTTACCACATGATCTGGAGTGACTAAACACTTTTCTACTCGTATCACCCCCATTCATGCCAAACCGCCAAGTGAAGTCGCCGAATCTCTTCCTGAAGCTCAAGTCAAAGACTTCCCAAGAGGGGTTTGAAACCTCAAGCCCATGCAGCCTAAGTTCAACCCTCCAGACTACTCAACCATCCTGCCGCTAAAGATTTGTCCGGAAGCCTTCCACCTCAAACTCCAAGCCCCAAGCGCCTCTCCCTTCCAAATACGTCTACGTCCTCGCCGAACTCAGCACACCTGAATCTAGCGGCGAGTGATATCGAACAAAGCGGCAGAAGAACGTGCTGCTGATATCAACAGACGACCCGCTGTGATGAGCTATGGAGACGCATCTATTAGGAGCGTTGAACATCGAGATGATAAAACGAAGAGGATTGTTGTGTATTGGTTGGATATCGAGATTATAATGCCTAGGTAGTAAGAAGCTACTTTATTTAACGTAGGGGATGCTTGAGGTAGAGACGGGTCGTAACAGGGCTTGTGGGGTTGGCATTCTGGAATAGGCAGATAGAGCGCAAGGGTAGGTTATGAGATTGAGATTTGTGAAGTTATCGGTCTCTAATGCGATAATGGTTGCCTAAATTTGAGTGGATACTGTTATATTAGAAGTATTATATACATAGCAAGTTCCGATGAAATCAAAGGCCTTGTCATTTACAGAATCATTCTCGAGTCTTCAAAATTAGCAGTGGAACATGTTTTTACATTCCTCTCGGCAAATGTCATGATACAACGTTGGCTAAGCAGCGCAGCGGTATCCTGTATCTCTTGGAGATTGGGCTGCCCCCCCTTGCAGTTACATCTTAAAGTCATTAAGATGACTTCACCTTGTTAGAAAAATGAAGCTCAATGACAAACTTCACTTTAAACCTCCAAAACCAACACACACCACCCTCCTATTATCCCACCATCCCAAAGCCACTTCACCCCCTCCGACCCCCACTCACTCACTTTCCTCTTCTAGCCCAAGCGGTTTCCTAAACCCCCTCACATCCGCATCCGCCTCCTCACACCTAACCCTCCTCTTCTCCACCCTAATCTCTGTATCCAACCAACTCGTCTCGATCTTCAGCGTGCGATCCACTCTATGCACCCATTCATTCCATCTCTCCCTGGGCGGCCCTCGACGGGTTTTTATCACGGCTGCTCGGTTCCGGGCAGCTTTGTTGGCGAGCGAGAGGGTGGAGAAGACGGCGTGCGTGATGGTGATGCGTGGGCTTTGCGGCGAGCTGGGCGTGCTAGCTTCGGTGAGGATGTAGACGAATGTTGCTGCTGGGGTGGGCAAGGGAGTTAGGGGAGAGGTGGAGGTGGAGGTAGATGTCTCTGGGATGCCTCTTTTCTCTACTGATTTGGTTGAAAAGTCTCCTCTGGCTATAAGTAACTCTTAGGCTCCATTACGAATCCCTAGTCTCTGGGTCTATTGAGAACTTACCAGGAGAGAGTCTTGCTGCATTCTCTTTTCTTGCTTGCTTAGTTTCTGGAGTACACATTGTGAACTGTAGTTGAGTTGTTAAAGTTTTAATGATTGCTCTTCTTGATATTGAGAAAGGCAAATATAAAGAACACAAAGGAGGAACTCCTGAGACATGGAGATATGTGAATTATCGAGGATAGGCAACAATGTGGGGCGAAGTAGGTTCTAAGTAGCGAGTAACTGTTGCCTTTTTCTCTACATTTTGTTAGTCGTACAATCGAGCGGTTGAGAGTTATAGCATAGTTCATGAGGATTTAGTTATGTAGTCTGCTCGTCTTCAGAAAAAAAAAAAAAAAAAAAGAAAAAAAAAAGGTTTCTCCTAGATTGAAGTACTAGCTTTCATGGAACCGATTGGTTGTGGTTTTCTACTTTTAAAGTCATGTGACGGATAGTGAGGACCTATTTCTTAAACGAGTCTGCAGCAATAGCCATACGCTCCAACTCTTCAAATTCCCCTGTATCTTTTGCAAAATTTCTTAGTTTCCCATTTGGACGCTGGAGAAGTGAAATGGGTGTGTCGAATCTATTTTCGTTCATAAGTATTTAAATAGAAGATCTTGGAGGGCGAGGGGAAAAGAGAAAACATACTCAACGACACAACCACCTTGTCCATCGGTATTTTCGAGAACCAAGATTCGATCAAAGGACATAATCGTACCTACAGGAAAGGAGAGATGGATTAGATATTGGCCTGGGGGGAAAGCGTTAAGAAGGTAAAATGAAATGCCTTACGAAGTCGATGTGCGATTGTAATGATAGAGCAGCCCACGAAGCTGGTCCGAATTGTTTCTTGAATCTTCGCATCACTAAAATCCAGTCAATAACGTGTTTGAAATTATGCTTCAAAGGGTAACTGACGTGATAGGATCTGTATAACTACTAGCCTCATCAAGGATAATAAGCCTACTCCTTCGAACCAAGGCACGGGCAAAAGCTAGAAGCTGACGTTGACCTATATGAGAAAATGTTAGTGTTTATATCCCAAGAAAACAAAGCCAGCACCAAGCTTTTCACCTTGAGAGAGATTCTCGCCGGCATGTGAGATCTGTGTATCCAACGTAATATGCTGAGCTTCATTTCTCGTCAGCCGAGAATCAACGGAAACCGCAACATCCAGTTCTACAAGCCCACTAGCATTCAACGCCACCTGAAGCTCTGTATCGTCTACTTCGCTAAACGGATCAAGATTGAACCTCACGCTACCCCTTAAACAAGCAGGATCTTGCGGAATAAAGGTAACCCGGCGTCGGAGAGCGCAAAGATTAGTCTCTGTGATATCACGACCATCGAGGATCACGCTTCCAGATGAGATATGTGTGAAGCGGAGCAATGAAATCGCGAGACTTGATTTTCCGGCCCCGGAAGCACCGACAATTCCTATTCGTTCTCCAGGCTGAACGTCAAAACTCACTTCGTTCAGAACATCTGGGCCAGTTTTGTGGTACCTGACCGAGAGATTGTTGACCGTAAGAGCACCTGTGGTAGGCCATGATGCTGATGGCTCATCTGCGGCGATAGCTTTCGCTTCTTGCTCGATATTGGTGATATAATGTTCAACTCGCTCAACTGAATTAAGATCTACTTCTGTAGTATTGTATACGCGGATAGTGCCTAGGAAAAGCACAGCAAAGCCAATCATTGTTGTGAGACTGAAGCCCACGACTTGTGGTGGTGAAGTGGAGGATAACGCAAGAAATCCTGCTGTTAAAGACATGAGAGTTTCAGTTGTGGACATACGAACGGCAACCCAGCGATTCAGAATGTACATCGATTTAATAGCCCTGCTGTAAAGGTTGATCTTGGCGAGGTTGTTTGTAAGGAAAAAATGCTGACGACTGAAGGCACGAATCACTACATTTCCAGCTAAGCTGTCGCCAAAGTTGGTCATCATGGGAGAGGCGGCAACAGAGACAATGCGCTTCGCACCTACTTGAGCGCGAGTGTAAAGTTCACCAGTGAAAAAACCAATAGCCACTGCGACGGCAGTACTGATGATTATAAATGGTAATAAGTAGATGACTGCTGATGCTCGGAGGATGATGCCGAGGATACAGTCCCACAAGTGTGCTATGTTTTTCGGGAGGGTCTGATCGATTGTGATCAGATCGTTGGAGAACCTGTTTAGGATTCGACCTGTGGGAGTGATATCGAAGAAGCGGAGAGGGGCATTCAGTATGGAACGTAACATTTTATCGTGGATACTCTTTGATGCTTTGCGCTGAAAGTACGTACAGCTACCGTTCCACAGGAGACTTGACAACAAAGCAAGCAGAAGTACACCTGAGTAGATTTCCAGCAAGGAAGAACTTTTTTCATCATCGGCGGCATTCTGAAATAAGATTAGTCTTGTGCTAGGTGGAGCTAGTTAAAGCTAGATGATGGACTTACAGCGAAGAGACCAATTGACAGTGATCCAAAACTCCGGAATATTGAGAACAGGAAGGAGAAAACGAACAAAAGCATTAGTAGTGGAGTCCCGGCATATCCCAGATATCTAAATAAGTGCCGCTTAGATACTCTACCGATAGCCCGCTCTTCTTCTACCACAAGCTTTCCGTCTCCCTCTTTTCTACTATCTTGAATGGTGTTATCAATATCAGGGACATCCAGATCATCATCCTTGTTATCACCCAGAGAAGGCCCAACGATTACTTCTATATCTTTTACTAATTTGTTCATCATAGATCCTTCTAAGTGACTTTCACAGGAATCATCATCGTCATCCCCGCTAATCATCGATGGCACTAAACGACCATTGTCCATAGTGAATATTCTTGTTGCTGACTTCGCTATTAGTGAGATATGATGCGTTACCAACACGACCGTCCGGTCTGCCATCAATGGACTGCAGAGACAGTTCTCATAGATATGTTTCGCGGTACTTGCATCTAGGGCACTGAAAACATCGTCGAGGAGAACAATTTGGGTTGAGGCATAGATGGCTCGAGCAAGAGAAACGCGCTGTTTCTGTCCGCCCGATAAGGTTAATCTATAGGAAATTAGATCAAATGACTGAGATAGGAACGAGCAAGTTGAATAATGGGGAATAAATAAATTTGTGGACTCACCCTCTTTCACCTACTTCCGTTAGGTCACCTGCGTGAAATATCTCCAGATCTGGCTCCAGACCGCAGGCGAACAGGACTTGATTATAACGTTCCGTGTCATGGGGGAGCGGAGAGCCAAATAAGATATTATCCCTGATTGTGGCATTAAGAAGCCAAGAAACCTGGGGCACAAAAGAAACTCCAAGGTGTCGGGGTAAAGTTACTTTGCCATGTCGCAGCTTCAATTCACCTAGTAGACCCATGAGAAATGCTGTCTTGCCGCTTGCTATCGGGCCAGTAATTACTGTAAGAGTGCCTGGTTCAAATGTGATGTTGAGGTCTCGAAGTAGAAATTTATTGTCGTTATTAACGAGGCCACATCTGGGGTTATCTTCCAGAATACTTTCGCGCCTATCGGCTTCTAAAGTCATGTTCTGCTTTTGATCTGAAGACCATGACAAGGTGGCATCTTGGTACGACATCGCAGATTCATGGCCATCATCGTCAGTGTCCTCCACCAGCTCATCATCCGCTAGAAATGCACGAATGCGCTGGAAAGAGACGTAGAAATTTGCTGCTTGATTGACTGAATAAATAAATTTGTCTGCAAAATAATTATTATTAGTCAATTTTTTATGTTTAAGTCCGTAGGAATAGGCAGACGTAGAAGCAGACGTAGACATAAAACATACCAAAAGCTTGTTGTATAACAGCAAAGAATGCGACAGTGGTAAAAGCCACGCTCACAGTGATGGGTTCTCCGATAACCTTCGTAAGCAGCAAAAACACAACGAGCAGACTCAAAATAGGCAAGACAGCCGAAAAGCCTTGAATCCCGACGTCGATAAGATTTCTTTGAAAAGCTAGATCGAGCTCTCGATCTCTCTTTGAGGTAATAAGCTTGTCGAACACAAGGTCCTCCCACCCGAAGAATTTGATCATTCGAATAGATGCAAGTGCTTCAGCCGTAGCTCCAATTCGAACGTCGGACGCTGCTCGTAATTTTCGTTGGTAGGAGAGAGAAAGTTTTGTAAGCTGTTGTACGCAGAAACAGCATGTGAATATTATCAGAGCTCCTATGTAGGCAGGCCATCCAAGGATATTATAGAGGATGATGATCGTACCGATAATGATTACAGAGGGGCTGATGAACATTTGCAAACCATCTCTAAGGTAAGAAAAGTGTAAGTGATAACATTATTTTGAGCAAAGAAAAGTGAAACATGCCTTCCTGCTTGGATATTCTTGATATCAGACGACATCAAGTTATTGATCATGCCTACTTTCGATGCTGACGTTACACCAGGTTGGGCCTGTGCATCAGTATTACCTTCGACCTTCCCGCCAACTCTAATCTTCAAAGTCTTTGCAAAGAGCGCTTGTATGATCGCGGCCTCTAATTGAGTGATTATCCTAATAAACTATTAGCTAGTATTAAAATTATGCTAGGAATCAGAGCGA
The DNA here is from genome assembly GCA_003988815.1 of Chlorencoelia australis. Classification (NCBI taxonomy): domain Eukaryota; kingdom Fungi; phylum Ascomycota; class Leotiomycetes; order Helotiales; family Cenangiaceae; genus Chlorencoelia; species Chlorencoelia australis. The sequence goes on from QYAN01000003.1 coordinate 24,826, forward strand.
ACCTTGTTTCCCAAAAGTAGTCTGCTTCCTTGCACACAACAGTCCCTAAACTAGTACATCCCATAAAAAGTACGTACACCCAAGGATGAAATGTCAAATTGGCTTCTTCACGGCCTGTTTCCAGATAGCGGAGAAGTATTTGCATGCTTATTGGCCGTGCTAAAGTCAAAATAGCAAAACTCGCGTCAGAGATAGCTAGCTTAGCAAGATCTGGGCCCATTGCTCTCAGGATGGTTGACAATTGAAAACCTGGAGCCTTGGGCTCTGATGATAGCTTCTCGCTCCATACTTCTGCTCTATCGCGATCAGGGAGTATTGGAAGATCAGAAGGCTCTAAGTCGACCTTCCAAGCACGCCACACTAGATTTCCAATCCAGGAATATGAAACTAGAAGGCTGATAGGGCTTGCTTCTTGCTCAGGGCTGGGCCGCGATTCGAGATTGTACGGGTCAAGCGGCTTGTAGACTCGTGGCGTCAAAGAAAATATGAGAATGGATCCAGCTGCGAAGAGAAATTGTACAAATTCTAAGTAGTCTGTTGGGGATTGGAAAGGCAACCTGTTGTCCGATGTGACTAGTGAAATGGGAAAGTGCAAAGCGCAGAAAATCCCGGTTAGGAAAAGTGCGAGGCGGTATAGGAGACTTCGATGACGGCTGGGAAAGAAGCGAAAGGTCCACAAAAGAAGAGCAGAAGTAATAGTTACGAGATCCAGGACTATATTCACTTCTTGTTATAATCCGCGGTATACTAGACTTTAGCTAACTTACACTTATCCGCATTCACATGACCTCCCTCCCGAGGCAGAATGAAAAAGGCAGCTACTGTCATGATGAAGAGACTTGAGAGCAGTATTTCCGTGATGATGGCGTACGTAAAACGTAGCCCTATAATATCACATAAGCGTCGCGTAGACGTAGCTTAGGGCAGGATGGATGCACATACTAATTAATGGCTCTACCATAAATCGCTTTAAATTCCTCCCGTCTACTTCCTCTCCACTATGGTAATGCACTTTCATCCGCTCTTTTCGTAGGATGGAAATCGAAAACACAAGAAGAGTGATACATAATGCGGATCCTTGCACTACTGCGCCAGCGTTGCCAGCGATATCCCATAGCATCATTACTATAGTGCACTTGTGGACAAGATAGAGAGTTCTCAATGTATTTTAGATATGGTCAACATTTAGATGATGAGTACCGCTGCGAAATTTCGAGAAGAGATCTAGGTTGGTTGGAGAAAATTTGAAAAGTGGGGGAGCGTTAGATTTGAGCTGCTCCCCCGAGCCTGACCGCGCCTAATGCGGATTAAGAGCAGAAAAAAAGAAGAAAAAGAGCGGAGCTTAAAAGCAATAAAACATCTAGAAAGGGTTATGAATGAGAATGTCCAATTCCTCTACACTAAAAAGAAGAAACAAGAAAGAATTCGGGGGCACATCAACCATGTCTCTAAGTGTGAGAAATAAATGGCTAGCCTGTGCACCAAGACACCAAAACAACAAAAAGGCTATTAATATAATTAAAATTGCGCTATTTCACCTCCCCTTCGCCTATACCTGGAATCTAGCTATACAACCATTATACATATACTAAATAGTTTCCTGGTTAAGGAATTAATATAGAGCCCGTTTCGACAAAAGAAAAGGGGTTCGCTTATTAACTCGGAAGCACATCCGAGATCTTTCAGCTCCGAGAAAGTACTAAGACTAAATGGGAAAAGCCGAGAACAACATACATATTTCGGGCACGCCGCATGAAGGTGGGGTTCCTCTTTGGAAAGAGGGGAGAGGACGAAATGTATGGGCAGCTTTGAATAAATCCGTGCAGCAGATCCGTTGCACGAACTAGATGAGATTTATAATGATGACCTCATCCTTCATCCCTGCTCAAAATGTGTTGATATGTACCCCGCTCCTTCCCTTTTGAAGACCCCTCCTGCCTTCTTCAAAAATTACCATTCAGGTTTCCAAGCCCTAAGCCCTCTAATTGACCTCCTTGTCTCTCAAAATGGCACTCAAAATCCTCAATCACACTACCCCCGACGGTATAGAATGGTATGTCGAGCAATCCGGTTCAGGACCACATCTCCTCCTCGTCCCCTCGGGAGAAGGCGACTGTGAAGCATTTTGCAAAATCGCGCCTCTGCTAGCAAAGAACTATACAGTAACAACGTTTGATATGCCTGGCTTATCGCGGACGAAAGCGCCTATAAGCGCGCTGCAAGGACTACATGCTTGGATGCTAGCGGAGCAGATAATTGGATTAATGGATGGATTGAATATTGAGAGGGCAAATATCTGGGGATCTAGTAAGTACTTAGATTTTAGGTTATCATGGAGGAATTAACAGGGAAATCCGCTGTTTAGATGAGATTCCTTATTCCGGATGACCTTTTTGTTTTTGGAGAATTTATGTGCTTGTTGCGGGTTATTTTCTTCTTTCCGACGGAAATATGCTAAAGGCCAAATTTTCTAGGTTCTGGCGGCCTAGCAGCAATCGCTATAGCAATCTCATATCCCTCTCGCATCTACACAGCTCTCGTCCACGAAGTTCCCCTCCGCGTGATGTCCGAATTGGAAACTCTCGCTACGCGCCCTGACCCGGAAATAATCAGCTCCTGCAAATACGTTTTCCGCAATGTTATGAACCTAACACCCTCATTATGGGACGATTTAGGTCCTGCGTATCATGAACGACTCGAGAAGAGTTATGTTATTTTCACGAAATACTACTTGACGATGGTTAGGGATGGGAGAATGCCAACAGTGGAAGAATTGAAGGGGAAAAAGATTGTCTGGTGTATAGGAGGAGAGAGTGCGGTGAAGGGGTTCTGGGATAATGTTAAAGTAACAGCATTAGCGGGCCTGGATATTACCATTTTGCCTTGTAAGCATTTCCCGTATGTAAGCATACCGGAAGTTTTGGTAAAGCATATTGAGGATGGTATAAATAAGGAGGTTTAGAAGGCAGCTTATCAAGGAAGCTTTTACTGTGAGAGTGATGCATAAAGAAATTCAATGAGAAGATCTCTTATGGTTGATCAAAGCCAAAGGAGGTTATTTTGCAGCATAATATGTGTCACCAAATGCCTGGCGAGATCAATGCAAAAATTTATTGAGCGACGATTTTTCAAAAATGCGAATTTCAATATCCCGGCCTGAAATATTTTTCGAAATTCTCGAAATATGAAGGTTCTTGTTTGGGGAGGTGATGGGGGGTTTTTCACCCCGTCCGAATCAACCACCAGCCGAAGGAGGCGTCTGCGTTTACTTGAACCTCCCATCAACCGAAAGAGACTGATAATAATTGATAGTGAATAATGCTACAAAAATTGAAGAAAAGCATGGACAATATTGATTAGAATTGCCTTCATACTTGGAAGAATATAGTTATCCTACTGAAATTCTACGTGAGCAACTTCATATATTGGCCTTAACAATTCCTTCAGTTTCCTCGATCCTAAAAACATACTTAACCGCACTCGCCCTCCCCTCTTTTAAATTCCTCAACGCATCCTCTATCCCCCCTAATCCCCCTGGAATAACCTTAAACGGATGTCCCCTAAACCATCCTTTAGCCAACCCCCTCGCGAAAAACCCATACATCACCTCCCCAAAATCCTGATCTCCCAACAAGCCTTCCCTCCTCTTCTCCCCTTTCGACCCCGGAAACTCATCCGAATGTACCTTTCCGACCTGCGTAAAAGATTTTTGTATCGTATCCGCAACACCCTCATATTTCTTCCTCGGCAACACAAACGTAATCTTCCCATTTATCGGATCCAAGACTTTCCCCAGATTCCCATAGCTGCCTTTATCACTCACCGCATCAAACGCATATTTCAATTCCTCCCCTTTCCCTAAAGCATTCTTCAACCCCGCAACAACAGCTTCATCACCCTCTCTATAATCCACAATCGTATCTCCCTTCTGCCTATCAATCAATGTTTCCACAAACCCCTTTCCCCTCCCGGCCACACAAACCAAAGGATGAAAGCCACTCAACCCCGCCAATTTAACCGCAAATGCACCCACTGCACTCGCAGCACCATAAATCACCAGCGGCATCTTCTCCTGCACCGGTAACCACGGAGGCGACAGTTCCAGTCTCTGATATAAACCTAGTGCGGCAGTCATAGCAGCCAATGGAATCGTAGCCGCTTCTTCATACGGTACATTTGCGGGGATGTGGAAAGTGGTAGAAGCAAGTCCGACGGCATAAGATGAATAACTTCCGTGCAGAGAAAGCATTTCATGGAAGGAGGCTACACGGTCTCCCGGTTTGAAAGAGATCACTGATGAGCCGACGGAATGGACGATGCCGGCGATGTCGTCGCCTTGGTTAAGTCCCGGGACTGTGATTGGGTGGGTTAATTATGAGTTGGGGGTTGGGGGGAGGATAGGGGGAGGGGAACCTCGTTCGGCTATGGCCCAGTCTTTGGGATTACTTCCTGAGACGATGACTTTTATGATGAGGTGATTGGGGCTAGGGAGAGTGGGGAAATCGACATCGTGGATAGTGACTTTCGGACCGGGGAATACGATGGCTTCTTTCATTTTGAGATTTAGAACGTAATCGGTGATGAGAGGAAGGAGAGGTGATGCATGTCTGAAGATATGATTATTAGGGATGTGGTCTATATACGGAAGGTATATAATAATACAAATACCTTAATATGAATTGAGGTTTGACTGTGTTCTGAGCGGCAAGTCGGCTGGAAGAGAACCGGGCTCGGTTCAATATTCATGCCGAATCATGCGGGAAAATTATAAATGTGAGCCAAATCCCACTTATTTATATCCACTCGCTCACCTAATCACTAATACAGTAGAACCCCTGTTATAACGATGCATTCTGTCCACCTCTTGAGTATCGTTATAACAATATATCGGTATAATGGAATTTTCATTGATTATGTAAACCATCTATCTAAAGTACTCTATTGCCGTGATGACACTACTAGAGCTTCAATATCAAGAGTCAATCGTTCTAAAGCCCTTGAATATGATTCTACAAGTGAGTGAGATCCTTCTGTAAACTCAACAAGAACTTAAAGATCTCTACGAGTTTCCTGTAATGTTGGAAGAGGCTTTTCAGGCTCAATATCCTCCTCCTCCTCCTCCTCCTCCTCCTCCTCTTCTTGGGTTGATATAAGACCTAGCTCCTGGATTACTTCTTGTAGAATTAAGTCCTCTTGATTCTGATCTTCTTCTTTTTCCATCTCTTCTATAGGGTTTAAAAACTTTGCAAGTGAGAGCTGAATTCTGGCTCTGGTTTATCATTATAAATAGGGAGTTGATGCCAGACTTCCCGAGCCTTTGCTTGAAGGATTTCACCAGTTGAAATGCCTCGTGTTTCAATTCGAAGTTGCCAATGCCAGAGTACCTTTTCCAACTCTGGCCAATAGCCAGAGCGTATGCGAAGGGCTGTTATAGATGCAGACCCAGATTCAGAGTTCAGACTTTTAAAAGTGGAGCTTAAGGACTCTGAAACGGTTGACTGACTGATTTAATAGCCGTACATATCGTAGAACCATTGAATGCAGGCTTTTTGAGTAGGTTTAGGGTGTTGTCGATGTGCCCAGCGACGAAGAGCGGGTTGCTGCTTAACTGTGATGCTTTTTTGAGGCATTTTACTATATAAAAATATAACGATATTCAAGAAAATGCGTAATGATATTGTTGATATTGGTAAAAGGGTAAAATTACATAGAAAAAGATTCGGTATCAAGAAAAATATCGCAATAACGATAATATCGGTTAAATGGACATCGCTATAACAGGGGTTCTACTGTAGTCTTGAATCTAAAAACCTAGTCAAGCAACGATACGAGAAGCTGTGCGTTTGTTGATTTTGATTCTCATAGTAGAACTTTTAATCGATCTGGGGCTCTGGTCTTTTTCCGTTCGAGTGCTGGAGATATTTCTAGCTGGCGAGGATTATTAGGTTTTGTGTATGAGAGATGACACTAGAATTAGTTCTTAGGCTGAGAGGTGAATGTAAAAGGGAGGGAATTTTGGTTGTATATAAATCTTTTGAAATAGATAGACGTAGGAAAACGTGCATGAGATTTTGAAAGTTGTTTCTTTATCTTGAGATTGGAAAGAAGAAGAGTGGTTAATAAGATGTGAGTATTATTCCCCTAGGCATTTCTCCAAACATACTAGAGGCTACACCTTGGAATTTATAGATTTCAAGTCATCTAAAATAAGGTAGTTATAAGTTGAAATACTTGCTGAATTGAAATATCCCTACTATTTCCTCTCTTTCTACTTTGATCTCTCTTCAGATAACCTGAACTGCTGCGGCTCTAGCTTTCATTCATTAAAATTAAAGAAAAAAGAGGCAAGAAACAGCTTGTCGAGAATACTGAGTCGGGAAGTAACAAAATTAATTTTCGCATAGAACTCGCTAGCTAGCCAACAATCATCACCAACTTCTTCCCCCTCCCCTTTCAAAGCCCACCCAACCTCCGAATCCCCTCATTCTCGAGCGTCCTACCCTCTCCATAAACCCCCGTCCCTTGCAACTCCCCCCCATCACCGATCGCCAAATCTACGCACACAGCAGCCAGTTCCCTCGTAGGACTAATCATCGGTTTATAAACGGCCCTGATCACTGGTAATAACACAGCTGAAGCTTTCTTCGCTATACCTTTTTTCTCGGGGATGAAAGCATGGATTTCAGGATGAAATGTGGGGTCGACGCCGGCGGCGCGGATGAAATACGGTGCAAAGGAGGGGTGGGTATGGTGGAGAGAGAGGAGGGCTGACTCGGCGAGGCCTTTGATACGTCCAAAGAAGGGGGTGAAGGGGGTAGGGGTGGTTGTTGCGCCGCTTCCTACGGGGTGCATTTAGTTTGGCGGAGAGGGAAGGAGAGGAGGGACGACGAACCTGAGACATAAACAAATTTGAAAGGATCCGATAAATTCATGAAAGCTTTCGCTGCGGCTAAAGGATAATCGACAGTAATTTCTTCATATTTCCTAAAATCCCCAGCACATCACACATGAGCCACTTTTCTCTTCTCAAAAATTAAAAGACCAAAAGACTAGGATAGGTAAGGAAAAAGGGGAAAGAAGGAAGGAAGGAAAGAAAGAAAGAAGTAAAAGAAAGAAAGAAAACATACTCCTTTGAAACCTCAGTCTGACTAACCCCCAACGCCCACACGACCCCCTGAGCACCCTTTAATTTCTCCAACACTTCATTGGGATACGTATTGAAGTCTTTATGGATAAGGACTTGTACCTTAGCGTGACCTTCAGCTTGAGGGACGGGACGACGACTAAGGATGGATATTTGCGTGATGGAAGGGAGGGTAATCATTCGGTGGAGACAGGCAGAACCTACGAGTCCTGTTGCGCCTGTGAGGATGAGATGCATTTTTTTTTGGGTAAAGAGGGATTTTTAACTTAAATTTTATATTGATGGTTTGGAAATGGAAATAGAAGATTAAGGAGGAGGAGGAAACGGAGGAAGAAGAAGAAGGGGGATATTGAGGTTTTGAAATACTTTTACTTTGTAGGCAGAAGTAAGTCGTCGTCTTTACGGAGATTAATAACACGTGATATTAACAATCTAAATCCCGCAATTGTCAATTTTCTAACAAGACTTTTATGCAGACGATCGACAGATTCATTCTTAACTAATTAAGTGCTTTTTCTCCCTGCTTTAAAGCATGAATCCTTTATTTGCACTATTATTCAATTGAATTGAGCAACGTCAGAAGATAATATAACTCGATCGAAGGTTCGAAATTCGTACAAGAGGGGTTAGTAGGAAGGATATAAGAGAAGGATTATTAAGCACGTATAATTGGATTAAACATACCTGCCCTTGAAACTACCTCTTTATTAAAACCTTCCTATACTTAATGTAAACTTTTGAATAGATATATTTTTTCTTTCAAGTTTTTATTATTGCCACAGCTGTGCCTGTCTAGTTCATAATTACTAGACTATAGAGATTCTATACTTGTTGCCGTCTCCATTCCAGCAGCTAATATATATATATATATATTCAGACACCAATAAGAATATAAAAGTTCAAAATCCACACATCTCCCTTCCAAATTCCCGAATTTCCAATAATAATCTCGTTTCCTTCCCTTCTTCCTCCCATCATCCCATCCCAACACCCAACAGTAAGAAGTTGCTTCAACCCCCCTAATCAATCTCTTCCTACTCACCAAATAAATCTCATTCCCAAGTCCAATGTCTCTTCGAGCCATCCTTCCTCACACCCCTCGCAAACTTCCCCACCTCCACGCACAACCACCACCTATCTCTCGGGAGCCTCTCACGCGAAAACAAACCTGCCTCACATGCTAACCCATCATTTCCTCCTTCCCTCCATTTCCAATCCCTTCTCCACAGCTCTCCATCACTCTCCATCATCAACTCTAGAAAGCCTTCTTAACCCCAATATAAACAGAACGTCTCCAGCAGACGTCCGAGATCAGCTTTCCGAGCTTCGAATACGGGTCCACGGCAACAAAGATGATTTATCGTCAGCTAGATAATACAATCTGGGGGGTTCTTCCTTGCCCAAGGAAGGAAAGTATTAGGACCGGACTGGACTGGATGACGCGACATCGTAGTGCTCGAATGCTACTTGGTTGGTGGGATGGATGTTATGCTAAATGTGGATTCGCCCGCGCTCGAGGGCTTTGTTTCGTGCGGAAAAGAGGCAGATCGCGGGTTGGGCTTCGAGATCCTCTTTTGATGTTGACGATGCTGGGTTGAGGTTGAAATAGACATGGGGTGCTGTGCTGTGCTGTGTTGTGCTGTGTGGAGGGGGGCGGAGTATGTGAGATTAAGATCTATGGGGATCTTTAAGTAATGAATACTCGTATTGCAGACGCGTTACTATCCAATATATACACATGTGTCTGTCCGCACGCACGCACGACATGAGAAAATAGAAACCAGAAGTAGGAAGAAAAGAGCAAACACTAAGTCGTTCCTCTCCCCCTAAGAATTGTATAAATCACATAACGACGATAGCAGAAAGCTCTCTAATACGCTATAATATAATGTATTCCCCTACGGACCATCTATCGCTTTATTCCTTACATATCCCTATGCTTGCTGCATTCATTCATGCTCATTCATGAATTTTATCTTGCCACACTCATTCTCTCTTCCCCACAAAGATGGTAGCGGCAGAAAAGAAGATCCCTATAATACAGATGCCCACTCCATTCCATTCCATTTAATCCCCCAAACAAGTTTCCATTTTCTGCTCCCTTAAATAAACATCTCGTCCATCCCATCCCGTAGCTGTTCAATGCCAGGATGGGGGAAAAACAAGAATCACTCAAAGAGAATCAAAGAAGAAATCTAATCCATATCCACATCTCCATCTGCCATCGCTAGCCTCTGTTTCGCTGTCTTAGCTTTCTTGCTTCCACCAGACACACCACCCGATTTCCTCTTATTCTTGACTTTACCAACAACACCTCTAACACTAGTTTCACCCGTAACGGGAGTGGCTGCGCCTGACGGACGATTTGAGCCGTCATCAAAATGACCTTCGCCTATTATCACATCCACAGTTAGCATTCATTCCTAGTTAAGGATTGTGAAAAGGGAAACAAACCTTCATGATAAAGATCCTCCAAACTTCCGCCGGCATTAGCTTTTTTCTTCTTGTTCCCAGCCTTCTTCTTCTTCTCCGGAGGAGCATTCTCTTCCGCCTTTGCAAGTTCAGCTTCTTTCCGCTCAATCTCGGCAGCTTCTTCGTCGTCCACCAACCACATGGCAATATCCTTTGTTCTATTCTCCCTACTTCTCGTGTTGAAGTCCACTCCGCCACCACTGCCTCCCGTCATGACGACCTTTTGCACTTCCTCTTTCTGAAGAGCACGTTTGCGGATTCGTTCTTCGATTGTGCCACGTGTGATCATGCGGTACACAGTGACTTGGCGGGTTTGGCCGAGACGATGTGCACGGTCCATTGCTTGGGAGTCAATAGTGGGGTTCCAATCCGAATCGTAGAAGATGACGGTGTCGGCGCTGGTTAGGTTGATACCTAAACCACCTGCTCGGGTACTGAGAAGGAAGATGAAGATCTCGGGTCGGGTTTGGAAGTCGTGGACGGTATCTCTTCGATCTTCTAATTTAGTTGATCCGTCCAGACGAAGATATTTGTAGTTTCTGTAGGTGAGATACTCTTCCATGAGATCAATCATGCGAGTCATTTGGAAGTAGAGCAGAACACGATGCCCGCCTTCCTTAAGTTTGGTTAGGAGAGCGTCGAGCTTCGCAAGCTTGCCAGAATCAGTGACAAAGCGGCGCATCGAGGGTACACGAATGTTGGTAAATCGCTGCTTTTCAGATGTAGGCGCTGGTAGCATCTTTGGAGATGGGAACAAAGAAGGCGGAATCTTTGAGGTGATGATGGCTTTCTCATCTGCTGCTGAAGGTCCATAGAGGGCACGTCGCATTGGAACATTGAACATAATGTTCTCCTTCTCAATGACAGCTCCCCTGTTCAGACATGTAACTTCAATCGGAGGCGCGGATACCGCTGGACGACAAGCTTGTTCCATTCGACTCATACCGGAATCAGCAAAAATATACCGGGCGACATTGAATAACTTGTTGAGGTAACCCTCATTTGTAACCTCAGCCAATGGTTTGCGGTCTTGTCGGTCCACGATATTGAACATGGTATGAGCTGGGATATAGTTCTTGTCATCTTCGTCGTCATAAGCAATGTTGAACTTCCCAAGCCGTTGAGGTTTCTTCGCCAGGTCAACCGCACGAGCAAAGACATCTTTGCGGGATGCAGTGGAGACTTCCTGTGCAGAAGTATCTGCGAATCGAAGCCACGAGAACGCCTCATTCTCCGTGCCATGGGTATGGATGTTCTCAGGCGAGAAAATACTGAAGAGCTGGTCCAGATGTCCCTTGAAACCCGCCTTGGGGGTTTCGTTCCCAGGAAGATCAAGTCGTCCACCTTCGCGCCAGACCAGTTTTGGCAGCGCATACTCAATCGCATTGCGCGTTGAATAGGCAACAGTGATAAGAGGGCCCTCACGCATAAATGAAGCCGTCTCAGCGAAAGAGACAAAGGCAAATGGTGAAGTAGTCTCTGCTCGTTCGAAGAGATCGGGATGATTGCACACCTTTCTGAACTGCATCACTAAATTCATCAAAGTACCGGTATCATTATCATCTCCAATCGTAACCTTCTCGATGAGATCCATGATGCTGATCTGGTTTCGCAGATTGCTGTAGTATGCTCGTTGACGATATGTAAGGTCGCAGAAAATGTCGAGCTCAATCTTGTCACCTAACTCCTTCTGAACGTGCTTCTTGATACGACGTAACATGAAAGGCTTTAAGATCATGTGGAGACGTTTGAGTTGATCTTCGTTCAGTTTGGTGTTACTCTGAGCGTGACTTTCGATATCCTTGGAGAACCACTCGCTAAACTCATCGTGAGAGTCGAACAAACTAGGCATGATGAAATGTAACAAAGCCCATAGTTCTTGCATGTTATTTTGAATTGGGGTACCAGTCAAAAGAAGACGGTTTCGACAATGGAAACCAAGCAAGCTCTTCCATCTGGAACTAGAAGAGCTCTTGATAGCTTGAGCCTCATCGAGGATCATGTACTGCCATTTCATCTTTTGGAAATAATTGACATCGGAAACCACCAGCTGATATGACGTGATGAGGACGTGAAACGGTGCGTCTTGGGTGTAGGTGATGTGCTTTCGATCCCAAAACTTCCTCAAGACCTTTCGATCTGCAGCTTGACCCCAGTAAGGCAGGACCTTCAATTTCGGAACAAACTTTGTAATCTCTTGTTGCCAGTTGTGAAGGGTGGATGCGGGTGCGACGACCAAGAAAGGTCCCCAAATGCCATGCTTCTCGGCAAGATATGCCATGACCGAAATAGATTGAACCGTCTTTCCCAGACCCATCTCGTCTGCCAAGATACCATTGATACCTTGCTCGTAAAGATTGACCAGCCAATTGAGGCCTTTGAGTTGGTATTCCTTAAGCTGAGCTTGAAGCATCTTAGGTTGTTCGATGTCCACGTCGCCCATCCCAGCGGGGTTTTGGAAGTTCATCTCCCCTTCTTCATCCATTGCCGGGCCATCATCTTGCTGGTTAAATGCTCTCGCCTTATTCTGGGCCTCTTGGATAGCATTCTGGGCATTAGCCATCGCAGCAGCTTTCAGTGCCGAGTCGTCTTCCGCATCGAAATCAAGATCCTCGAAATTTGTGACCTTTGCTGGGGTAGCACCAGTTTCGGGCAAGTCGATATGAACGTGGGAGTTCATTGTTTTGGTGCCGGAGGGAGCAACGTCAGGATGATCTGTAGATCGTTCAACCTCGTCAGTCTTGATCTTCTTCCCAATGAAATGCGAATACAGTTCAGTCTGCGAGATAAGAAAGTTAAGTTTTCTCTTCTGTCTGTTGGCCTCCCGATCAGCTTCAGCCTTCTTAGCGTTCTCAATCTCCTGCCTCTCAGCCGCACGTCGAAGATCACGTTCCTCTCGTTCATTGCGTTTCCAGAACGACATCATCTCACGCATTACACGCTTCGCTCTGGCCTGAAGATCTTTGGTGCCCTTATTCGTGCGCAATTGCCAGCGTTTGGCCTCTTTCGATGCCAAGATCGCAGTCTTCTTGAGATTCGATGCCCTGATATTATAAGAATCCATGGCAATCTTGTAGGCTTTGGCAACGTCCTTACGGGCAAGATCGCGCCAAATTTGGTCGTAAATCTGGTTGTACCCTTTCGACACAAACGGCTCAAAAGAGGTCGCCGGGGTATCTTCTCGTTCCTCTTTCGACTCTTTTGGCTCCTTAGCGTTCAACTTCAGTCGGATCCGGGCATCCTTTTGCTTTTCTTCCTTCGGTGGCATCACCGGAGGTTCTTCACCCTTATCAATAGCAGCCTGTGCAGCTTCTGCTGAATCCTTCTCGGCCTGCTTTTGCTCCTTGGATTTTCGCAATCGAGCACCTCCGCGTTTAGGTTTTGCCTTAGGTTCAGGATCAGCCGTAAATGTCGACATGCTTCCTCCCATGAAGTTAGGTTCCATGGGAGATACGGCTCGAATTTCCGAACCCTTGTCCCCCCTCGCAAGTATGATCTTCGTCTGCTGGGCCTTCTTCTCGGCCCTCTGAGCTTCTCGAATGAATTTCTGTCTCTCCTGCTCGTCTTGAGCTGCTTGTGCCTTTTGCATCGCGGCCTCTTTTTGTTCCAGATTCGTGGCGACCGTCTTTTCTCGGCGACGCTTTCTCTGCATATCCTTCTTGCGCTCCTTTTCGGCCTGCACTTCCTTTTCTTGGACGGCAGTAATCGCATCGTCGCCATGCAGCTCCCTATAACGCAGTTCTCCCAGTTCCGCGTGTCTGCCCAGCTTCTTCGCCATATTCTCCGCAAAATTGGTTCGACGAATCTTCGTCTTGCCAATCTCAGACTTCTCCAGCTCTAGTTTTCGCTTCAAAGATCTTGCTTGGAACAGCTGCTTGTGGACAATGAAATCCGGCATGTCGTTGTCAGAAAGCTCAGCGTCTAGCGTGGCAATGGTCGCGGCTATCTCCTTTTCCTGCTCCTTCGACATTGGCTTCGGCTTTGGTACTGTCTTTGGCTCGCCGTTGGCCCTTCGCTTTGCAGGTACTCGCGATGCCGTAGGAGTGCGTGCGGGGGCGGGCGCGATGGATGATTGTCGAGATGTACTCCTGGACAATTGGTCTGCAGCCGGGTGAGGCAACGATCGACGGGAAGTCTTTCGCGATTTCGCAGTGGGCACAGGGGATGGCGTCGGAGCGGGTTCAGCGCTGGAGAGGATGCTTGAGAATGCCATTGGATTTGCGGGTCTGCTCGGAGTCTGATGAATGCCCCAGTTAGCTTTGTCCTTTCGTGACCGCGGCAGGGAATGATATACATTCGCCCGAAGAGCTTCTTGCTTCATGGCTGGTCTCTCCTGTTTAATTCCTGACCCGACCGGAACGCCATTATGATGGGGACTGGGGGAAGGTATGGTCGTCATCCTTGGTGATTGCGTAATTGAGCCTCCGCGACCTTGCGGATGCGAATGCGAAATGGGTGATCGTGGTGGAAAGGTAGGGGCAACCGGAGATGTGTAAGAGGGATTGAAGTATTTTGGCAGACCATCCGTGGATTGTGCGGGTGGAGGATAATTGTAAGGCTCTCGACTCTGCGAAGGGTGCACTTGTTAGCCGGGCATGCCAGTTTCCCCATTTCACGCACCCGCATCTCTTACCTGTGGAGTTTGGTTCTGTCCGTCATTCCATGCCACAGGTTCGGCCGGTCTTCTTTCGCTGGAGTCGGAAGTAGGATCGTAGTAATTGCCTGTCGGTTTTTCGCGTTGGTATTCCGCAGGATAGAGCGAAGTTCCTAGAGTGGACGTGGATGCACGCGGCGGCATAGGAAGAGCTGCGGCCGGTGATGGCGGATGGTAGAATTGTTGTCTTGGTATTGTGCCGTTGGCGGGATGGGTAGGTGAGTAGGGAGGATGAAATTCAAGTGGTTGCGTTGGAAGGCGAGCGTCGTAGGTGTTTGAGGCGCCGCCGGGTCCGTTAATTCTCTCTCGCCGTACACTACTCGCACTTGTACCCTCATCATCGAGCTGTTCCTCCTTCGGCCGCTGCATCACGGTAGAGTGGTACATCGTCCTTTCTGCTCACAACGGCGACGATGATGCCCGGTCTACCGCTCCATAGAGGGATTGATTGATTTGGAATGGTGTAGGAACGGGATCGAATAGTTCAAGAGGCGAAGTGATTACAATGAATTATTCAGGATGATCAAAATGCTATGGATGTTTGATTGGGGGGGGGAGGAAGAAGGGAAGAAAAAGGTTTGGAATCGGAGAAAGTGGAAATGAAATGGAATGGGGGACGGAAGAGGAAAAGGCTTCGCGCTTGGTGCAGGTCGTTGGTTGATTTTCTTATCTCAGCCGCGGCGACGTGTTCGTAGGCATATCAAGGCTTTGGGGGGGGTGACCTGTGAAGTCAAAAAGTTGGCGACGACGTTGGTGGGAAATTATTCATCACACAAAAAGGATAGGATGTTGATTTACGAGGGAGATTGAAATGAAAGACGAGAATTGGAAATAGGATAAGGATTTCCTGATGGCCCTTAGTCAGTTCCCCTTTGATGTTTCGATGGGCTTGTTCGGCAAAGTGCCCCCATCATTTCGCTGGGTGCTGAATTTTCTTACGGACCATTTTCTGTTCGCCTTGTGCTTGTTGCTGCTGGTGGTTTCTCGATCCTGAGGGAGGACTAACCGCACTGCTTGGTACCAGGAGATGAAATGGACGATCCCAGCCGCCCTGTGATTGGCTGCAATACACCCCTGCCATTTAGGGTTAACTAGGGGAACTCAATCTTGATTGCTTACTGTCCTCGTTGAGAAGAGGAGGGCAAACGGTTTCTTTGATTTCCATCGAATGTCATCACCTTATTATTATGTGTGTGCATATCTCATCCATAATACAAGAAGGCAAGTGCGAAGGCTCCCGTTGCATTTATTCAATTTGCGTTGCTTTGCTAAAACTGGAAGAAGGCGGGCTCATCCTTACCGAGTAAGGCTTAACGCTTAACCTCACTAGGTTTAGCTGCATTCGAGTAAGGCTCGCTTAACCTCACTAGGTTTAGCTGCATTCGAGTAAGGCTCGCTTAACCTCACTAGGTTTAGATTCATCGGAGCATTACGAAATGAGCTTGACCTTGCCTATGTGAAAGTCGTCGAGAACGACTTCGAAGGAGTACAGTACACAATAAAAATCCCTAAAAATAGGCTGGGAATGCATCTCAACGAAGGATGGTATCATAGTATCCACCGGATTCCTTAGTTGCTTGCTTAGGCAATGCAGACAGACAGACTACTGAAACTAGGAGAAGCACCACTGAGAAACAAAGGGAAAGCTCATGACCCTGCCTAACCCCCCACCATTCGAGTACGAGCATAACATCGTCTCATCAATGCATCATCCATTTCCCACGCATGTCTTATTCATCTTTGTTTGCATTGCATACTAATATCCTCATAGCTTGATTTACTGACAATTTATTTTATTTTCGTGCAGCTAACGCCTCTAGAGCCCAAGTATTCTATCCCACTAGATTTAGAATGCCAAATACGATGGAGTGCTTGATAATCGTAACATTCATCGAAGAAGCATGGCACTCATCAATCGCTTCGCAAAACAATATATGCCGAAACTTTTTGGTAGGAGGCTTTCATCTAACATAATGAGCATCCCGTCTAGACTGCACCTGTGGATACCATCTTCTTCCTCAAATGGTTCTTATATTCTCCAATCGATCCATCCCATCGTCGGATCGTTTGGTTCTCGCACACCTCCAAAATGTTAGCTATACGCAAAGTCACAAGAACGAATGAACTTACCATAATATCCTTTGCAATCTTGTCCAAAAGTCGGAAATCGTGAGAAACGACGACAACACCACCAGTGAAGGCATTGATGGCGTCGGCCAAACTGTCGATAGTGGGGATATCCAATCCGTTGGTAGGCTCGTCCAACAAGAGCATGTTTGGTCCATCAATAGCCAACAATGCGAACACAATTCTGGACTTCTGTCCCTCGGAAAGAGTGCCCATCAAAGCAGTTTGGGATTCACCACTAAGACCATACTTGCCCAGTTGCTGACGCCAGTATTGGTAATCTTGACTCTTGTCGGCATACTTGTCGCGAACGAAATCCAAGGCCGATTTGGTGAGATCGAGTTGCTCGGAAGAGTGCTGACTGTAAACACCCATCTTCAAGTGAGTGTGGCGAGAGACTACACCCGCAGTGGGAGAAAGGGCTCCAGTCATAAGACGGAGTAGGGTGGATTTTCCAACACCGTTAGGACCCACAAGTGCTGTTCGGGAGTCCATATCCACCCCAAGATCCAGGTGTCTATACAAATCATCTTTGGGATTTCCGGAATAGGAGAAAGTAACATCGTCGAATGACAAAACCGGAGGTGGCAGTTTCTCCACATCTGCGAATCGGAAAGTAAAGACCCGATCTTCTTCAACCTTCTGGATAAATCCGTCTGCCTCCATCTTATCTAAAATCTTTTGTCGGGACTTGGCTTGTCTAACCAAATTGGCGTATGTGCCGGCAGAAGCAATGAATTTCTTGATGTGAACGATTTCATCTTGTTGCTTCTGGTAGGCCTTCATTTGGTTGGTCTCCTGTTCGGCTCGGGTCTTGTGGTAAGAATCGTAGTTACCACCATAGTAGATGAGTTTTTTCATACGCATGTCGATCATGTTGGTGCAAACACCGTTGAGAAAATCCATACTGTGGGAAACAAGAACAAGAGTACGGTCCCATTTCTTGAGGTATTCTTCGAGCCACACACAAGCCTCCAAATCCAAATGGGCAGTGGGGTCATCGAGGAGAAGGAGAGACGGCTTGACAAAGAGAGCCTTAGCCAAAGCGACACGCATACGCCATCCACCAGACATATCCTTAGTCTTCTTCTGAATAGTTGTCTTGTTGAACCCGAGACCTGTAAGAATGAGGGATGCACGAGTAGAGAATGTTGAGGGATCCATGGTTTCCATTCGCTGTCAACTGTTAGTTATGTTTAACAAGGGAGGTTGCAGGTAATTACCTCATAAAGGTCCATTAGAAGCGGACTCTCCGGGCCCTCATCTTCCAAAATCCGCTCTGCTTCCTTATCGAGTCTCTCCATCTCATTTTCTGCCTCTTTGACGACCCACTCCAAAGCACCCAACTCACTTGGAGGGGCACCTTCATTCAGTAGGTAAATATCGACATGATCAGGAACCGGGTATTCGCGCTTGTCAATGGCTTTCAAAAGCGTTGACTTGCCACAACCGTTCTCACTGTTGGAAATCGTAAAATTAGCAACGGCATAATTGGGAATAATTCCAGGGTGTCGCAGATGTGCAGGCGCTGATATTAAGGAATGAAGAATAACGTACCCTAAAAGCCCGTATCGGCGACCATATGTAAGTTCGAGGGTTGTATCTGTCATGAGGACTCTTCCGTGGAAAGTCAAGGAGGCAGCCGTAATTTTGACATCGCGACTATAAAAATTGAAGTCGTAAGCCCATATGCATTATCAAGGCTGATATGAATGCGGGTTCGTCGAACTAACCTTTGCTTCAGCGAGCTGAGAACACCAGTGGTGACACGATCGGAAAGACCATGCTTGTCCATTTGTTCTGCCAGTCTCTTGACTGCATCCATCTTGGCAGCATCTGTTGCGGGTGCTTCGCTTCCTGAGAGAGGATTTCCATCGCCATCGATAAGAGGGGGTGTTTCGTCACCAGCGACCGACGAGGCGCCAGAAGCAGTTTTAGACCCAGCCTTTGATCGGGAGGCAACGGTCTTCTTGGGCTTATCCTTTCCATCGGCGGCTCTCTTGGCGTCGCGGGCTGCTTTGGATGCGGAAACCATTTTGGGGATTGGAAGTAGTAGTAGTTGTTATTGTTGTTGTTAGATGGGTGGAAGGAAGGATTTTTGAATCCAGGCGGGGAGAAATTATTGGTGGTGGGGGTTCTGTCTTTTCTGTGCTGGCTTGTGTGTTAGCGTTGTGCGTCAAGGACGGGATAGCCATGGAGGGGTAAAATACACTTCGGTGGCAGAGAAAAAGACAACAATGATATGGAGGAGAGGGGGAGGAGGAGAAGGAGGAGAAGGGGGGAAAAGGTTAGCAAGATGCTGGAAATAAATAAATTGTGAAGTCAAATGCAAAAGCGAATTATCAAAAATTTCCTCCAATTCTGATTCGCACCAGACTCGCTAAAATGATCTGACGTCTTTCCTCCTTTTTCCCTTTGTAGCTTTGCGAGTTCCTCGCCTCTCCTTTACATTTCCTCTCCATTTTGTCATTTGTTCCATCGTCGTCACCACCCATCACTACCTCTTCCCTTCCAATCTACTACTTCATCCTAGTGGATAATGATCGCCTATCTGAACATAAAGCTGAAGCTGAAGCAGAAAAGAGAGTACGCAGCAGGTGAGAGCCAAAATTTGGGTTTCTCAGTTGAAATATCCCGTCCTAATTCTAATTCAGTGCTTCGAGCTTGCGATTACGTTACATCGGTGGATTTATACCTATACGGTATTTGGCGAACCTAGCACATTAATAATTTCCATCCAATGACTTCACGTTGTCATCTTGCCCGTTTTTCTTCAAATTCCAACATCGCCTGCAGATCCGAATCTCCAGATCTACACTTCTCTTTCTCGTCTCATCTCTTTCGCGCCCCGAGATCACTGCCAACTCTGCAGCCTTCAATATTCGACAGCGTGCCTCTCAGTTCTTTCCCTTCTCGTCGGTTGATCAAGCCGAAATCCAGACCCGCTGCTGAGGGGTGAATCAATCACCCAAGGTTCTCGGGGCATTGAGAATATGAAGCACCCAAGTTTTCTGGAATATTTCAAACAACACTCTACTTCTTTCTTCGCATAGCTCCACTTCCTATAGCTCATTTGCTTCATGCACAGTCACCCATTATCCTTTAGATTGAAGAGCATGGTGGTTACGATACGACGAGCCTGAGAATAAATAGTCTATTTCCGTATACAGAAACCGGTCTCCCTAAGACAGTAGCTATTTTGGCCATTCTCCAATCAGAGCTGCAAAGGTATGTAAAAGAGCCATTTCCCAGATATGCTAATCTCCAACATAACTTGTGTTCCCAACCGGTATCGTCTACTCAGATTGAAGCAATCAAATAATTCCATGAGTAAAAATGTTGCAATTCTTGCCTCCGCCGTCGTTTGAAACATCTCGCACTGCCACCAATTGTTGGCATCCAATAACCACTCTGGATCGCTCTCCAACAAACGCCAACGGACGTGCGCTTGCATGAGCTATTCTGAAAAGAAGCAAGATCCGTTGATAGCTCAGACATGTCGCGCCTGCTCGAATCATTCTGTACGACTTCGAAAAGAAGCAAATCATTTTATGCACCTCTCCGGACTGAGTCAGCTATCCGTTATGCCTGGGCCTACCTCGGCCACCTCTCTGCCTGCATCTTCAAACGGAAACATCAAAAGTTGTTCTATTGCGCTTCTTTAAATAAAATATGTTCCTTCCCCATACTTTCCATACAGAAATTCATCGACTTAATTCTAACCTATTGCATCCAACGTAAAATCTAATACCAATGCCTCCTACTACATTGACCGTGAAAACTACTAGGAAGAGAGCAAAAGCAGCAACTGCTCATGCCTCTAGAGCGGTGAAAAGAACTCCGTTGCCAAGTAAGTTCTTTCATTCCCTCGAGCATTCAATCTGTAGGCCAACAATCAAACAGAATCTCCGAAGCCCAAGATCAAACCCACGTCCATCTCCATAATTGAAAAAGTCGTTCATTTCAAGAGCCCGGAGGCCACTCCAACAGTCAAGTCTCCCATCGTCACCACCTCACTCACCCCCGTCGAAAATCCAAACACGACGCCAACGGAATTTCAATCGCCTCCTTCACCGCCTCCAAAGCCACAACAATACATCTACGTTGTGACTGAAGTCTGCACGCCTCCAGAGTCTCGTGGTGAGACCTGGAATGCGACTCATGGTGTGTTCAGTACTCTCGCTCTCGCCACACGTGCTGCATATCACATTGCAAATGATATTAAGCGTCGGCATTACCAGTCGTCGAAAGAAGAGTCCTTTTCCAGAGAGTGGATAAGTGGAGAGGATGATGGGACAATGTGCATTAGTGTGGAATGGTTGGATACTGTGATCGATATTGAAAAGTTACCGCTTTGGTGTGTATTCATTCCGTGTTCATCTGGAATTCTATAAGTTTCCATATTTCTGAAGAAGGAACAGTTCTAGGAGACGGTCTTTATTATCCCTTTGTATTTTCTGTTTTCTTTCTCTCCCGATTCAGCAGTAACTGATATTCAAACTCTCAACAGGACGCCAGACTGCAAGGAATTCAAACGGCCGCTATATCCCGGCGATCCATATTTCGAGGAAATGGGGAAGAAAAATGAGCTGGAAATGAATGCTTCATCCTCCTCGAGTTAACTTCAAGTTGCACTGCTGGTATCTTTGATACAAATGCGAGAAGTAGCAATTATAGTGTTGACGAGTATTCTCCCTTCGAATTTGGAAGCAGGCGGCGTTGGATGATTGGCGGATTGATGAATAAGAGCGAGGCGGTTTCTATCTGACACAATTTACTCTGCGAATAGGATCCTTTTATGTAGTGTGTCGTGGTACAATGAACAATAATTAAGTTAAATTATTTCTAAACCTGGAGAGCTTCTCCGTTTGCCCGTTACAGTCAGTCAATCTAAATTTTCAAACCCATCCATTACCCAGGCCAGACTTACGCTATCGACTTTATCGTGCCAACAGTTACCTCCTAAGCAGAATGGCAAGTCGTTATAGCCCATCCCTCTCCGCGCACCCTTCCAACTCACCACTTATCCGTCCCCCATTCGTTAGTGCAACCCTCTACTTCGTACAGATTAATAAAATCCGGTAGAAACAGGACGAATGGGCTGAAATGGGGTGGCTATCCTGTTCAGTTGTGGTACATATTTGCATAGATAAGATTTGGATTTAAATGAATTCAATAGATTTGATTAGGGTAATTAATATTAACAGTCCTTTTGTCCTGTTGCTTCTCTAACCAGCCAATGATTTTTTCTTACACGAAGGGGGTAAGGAAGGGGAAGAGAGAGAACTTAGTTTTGGAGAGAAAGAGAGAGTGTGTACCTTGGAAGAGGAACCTATCCTTTTTGGGGGGGAGAGAGAGAAAGACAAAGCAAGAGCATATTAAAAAAAAAAAAAAAAAAACTGTTTATGCTTATTTAGAAGGTAAATAACAGATTATTAGCGTATTTTCCGAAAAATAATAGATTAAATAGAATAGACTTTGATAAAATAATTTCAAGAGATCTAGTTAAATAATTGGATAAACGTGAATTTATCCAATAAAAGCGGCCAGCAAGGTCGAATTCTCAGCTTTTACGAGGCGCTGGCTATGAATCTTCGATTAAGATGCGGTACTGATGAGGAGAGCTGATGAGGATGACAATCGAAAGATGCATGGTGATTGAGAGGGTATTACTAGTCGGAAGATAAATTTACTTCAAAGTACAACCCATCACCCCTATATAATAGAAGGCGGAGAAAAGAATGCTTAACACTGTGTCATTTATCGTAAATTCCTAAAATAATAAAACAATAAGAAACCTATGGTCATTTCCGTATCAAAATTCCTGGATAATTCCTCTCAAGCACCAGTTGTCAAGATTATTTACGCACCCCTAGAAGTTAGCGAAAATACACCAAAAACAGCTAGTTTTAAGGCTTTGTAACTTAATAAAATTATCATCTAAAGTTTTTATATTGCATATATAGATTCTCGTCAGCTGATAGAACCTACTTTACTAAGAAAGTTTTATACTAAATATATTTCTTGAAAAGTTATATTAAAATCCTTAATTTACTAGTAAACTTTCTCACTAAAATAAAGATTATCTTCCATGGTATACCGAAATTTGGAGCCAAGAATGTACAGAGAACTTGAAGGTCTAAGGCTTCGGGATCCTTCGATTTCACATGCTCCAAGACCAACGTGATTTTCATGGAGAAAGTGTCGCTCGTACGAATCATGTCTTGGTTTTGCATATTCCTTTTGTCCCTGAAACGACTTATATAATCACTAATAGCAATTTTTGTAGACTCAATGTATGCGGCTGCTTGGACTATAACTGGGGGAGTGCATCCAAGCTCTGTAATTAGCTCACCGAGAGAGTTGCTATCATCTGCGACATTATTAGCATCTGGAGAGAAATTCTTCTTGTAGGAGCGATTGTTGACCATTTGTCTTCGTACGATTGGGGCATAGATGCATTAGAAGCTGCTTTGCTTCCTCGTCTTGAAGAGACCCTAGCTCTAAGCTTTGACAAAGTGCCTCGTTGTGATCTCTAACTCGTAATTAAAATATACCCATCCTTAGCGTCAGGAAAGTATGTTTCAAGCCTTAGTGACTTCAAGTCGTCCGCCCCATCGAAAATCATTATCTACCTTCGGTTGTTGGCTTTGGTCAACCACGCTTTGACTATCTCAACAGCAGGTAGGGGGAGTCCTTGTTCCTCATCAATCACCAAGCTCTTATTCTTGGAAATTCGTTGGGCAATTTTCAAAAAAGATTCTTCAATTGCCAGTTGATTATGGGCATTTATCCAAAGGACAGATGAGTACTCTTGACCCGATCGATGGAGGTACTCTAGAGCTAGTTGGGTCTTCCCTATTCCCCCGAGTCCGGATATCAGCGCTATAGATGTAAATGGCCTGGATTGTGGCCCATTCGATTGATGATACAGTCTGTTGTATAGCTTGTCAAGTTCTTCATATCGCCCTTTGAACCCTGTATTTCGAGGAGCGAGGAACTTAATTGATGTTTCATCAAGCCTAGTAGCCAGCTGTTTGCACATCTTGTAGGTGCGTCGTACACTAAGTCTCGAATTCCGTGCACGAGTCTCGTGAAAGCATCATCATCAGGCCCTCGAAAATTTGACGAGTGGCTCAGCTGTATTCTTTGATTTATAAACGGAACGCTATGGCAACTGCCTTCTGAGTCTTTTATGAAAGGGCCACCAGCTACTTTATCAACGGGGAATTCCGATGGAAGCGTGTGTGATTGTTTCCCTGAAGATTCGCCAGAAACCTAGAAGTATCAAAACCTTTTCTGTTAAGACATCGTTATCGCGGACAATTTGGGGAATGCGATAATGGTTTTCTTGGACAGCCTCAAGCAGTGCCTCTCCATTATGAAAGCTTTCTGTGGGTATAAAAGTATCCAGATCATCGATTTCAGAATACGCATCCTAGAGACCATACGTCGGCCTTTTGATGTGAGTTATCGTTCAGCTCCGGAATGGGACCATCGATGAGCTCAGGAGGATCTGCGCCAGTGTCAGATAGATTGTTTATAAATCATTGCAGTCACCTTACCATAACACCGAGTGCTACTATGGCTCATAGAAGTCTCTTTGTCCTCAGACTACCCAGTGTTGTAAAATTTGAACATCCACTTGTAGGGTGAAATTTCATGCTTGCTGGCTACCAAAATATTTGAAGGAGTAATGTTGAGATGGCCACTAAAATTATGAGCAAGTTCTGGTTCTATGAAGAGGTGGTATAAGTATCCTTTAAAATATTGTTTTCTGTCAGTGCCTATGTTAGAGTTTGCTTCATGAATCGCAGCCAATGCATCGATAGTCTGGAATAAACCGGCCCAGAAATGACAGATCTCCTCAGAACTTGCAGAGGGAGTCTCAAGTCGGAAGTAGTCCTCTAAAGATCCTTTATCAGCGTATTCGAAAATGATGTTGAGATTAACTCCTTGTACATAAGTACCATAAAAGTCCATCACGCCTTGAGTCTGGCGGAGCATTCTGAAATACCTCACTTCCTCGAGATAATAGTGGCTGTTTTCCTTTGATGTCTTCAAAAGAAAAACATTTGCGTTTCTGGTGTTATGATCCTATATAAAAGTTAGCAATAGAGTTTACCCTACAAGGCTCAACGTTTACTCGCTTTCTTTTCCTCGCGTGGCTCTAATCGGTTGTAGGAATCATGTAGCTGTATCTTATAAAGATCGCCACAACCTGTTGTATAGGTAAAAAATTGCTCCTTAGCTATGATTGGCAGTATGAAATTTTCGTTAAACTTATCGTGCATAGGATAGTAGAAAACAGGAGCACAAAACCTCCACTGCGCTTCACAAAAGTTCTCAAAGAAGAGGGCGTCATTTGGGTCTTCTGGAAAATGGGAAACCCTAGGAGTTTCGAATGGTGTGAATGGAAGACAGGTATCACGAAGACTGTCATGTCGAATGAAGTGATCGATAAACTTCCCTTTCCCAAGCACAAGAAGTATACAAAATACCACTGTATAATTTTTCAGAATAGCTTCTGGGTATACAGGAAGCTCACCTGGTTGATACAGCTCAACCAAAATTCCGTTCAAGATCGCATTGTGAGACTCCAAATAAATATTGATCATTGTGACAGGTATGAAGGCTCGTCGTGCGTTTGTGGCATCACCGCTAGCAGAATATGAGGATGATTGATGCAGCCAGTCTAGAAAAACCGAAGCAGATGTCCTTTGACTGAGTTGAGACATTTTGATGGATGTCGAGGCAGTCTAAGGATCAGTGCTGCTGTTGTTAGTTAAAGGGATGGATGAAGATGAAGATGAACTTATATAAGGCTACTAGAAGCTAGGCTAAAAATAGACTAACGTCTAGCTGATGAGTTAACACAAAAACGTACCTAGCTTCTAATAGTCGACCTCGCTTGGTGACCGACTTTATCGCATCCGAATGCACCCGTTCAAGTTTTTTTTATTTATCTGCGCACCAAAAATACTACTTAAACGCATATGAAAACATTTATATAAATATATATATTTAAGAAACAGATAATTTATAATTTAATTTAAAAAGAAATTTGTTAATATACCTAGAAAGTACTCGAATGGCTTATAAAAGAAGAGGTTTGTTGGGATGATTCTCAGTTCGCCTACTTACCGTATTAGGACTAGCGCATGAGTCACGGTGGCGCGCCCACATATCAACACCAGCTTCGTAGCATTCAGAGTAGAAGAATCAACTATCATTAAACCAGACTTGTTATTTCCTTTTACCTTGCATATGCAAAACACCGGTGATACTGTGACGGGGTAGAATCTCATGTATCAGGTGATCTTCGGGGTATAGTTTTTCCTTAGCCAGGCTTTATATGCCGCACACACTATTGTACATAGCTGACCATCTCTTCTTCCTACACATATTTGACACTTAGTACTGGTATGATATTACGGGCCTGCTTATCGTGTACTTGACGACACACCACTCTCTTTCATTTACAATACCTGCAAGGTTATTAATAAACGCATACATTGCCGCCAGAATTTTTTACTATATTTACGCACAAAAATAGAAGAACTGGCATAGTAGCCATTTAACTGCCACATTTATAGAAAAAGTAAATAATAATTATATTTAACCTTTTTCCCTTATTCCTTATTGAATATATTATATATAACCACTTAATATTACATGCTTGGTGGCGTTACTACTAAAAGAATGCCACCTGCATTTGAACGGGTGCATTTGCTTGCTAGGTGCATTCGCTTTAACCGACTTAGAGCGGACGCAATAAAGTCGGTTACAAAGCGAGGCCAACTATTAACCCGATGTATCTTTTCTGTTACATGTGTCAGCCTTGCTAATGGGAAGTTTAATCAACGCTAATAACTTCATCTACATAGTAACCTACTTTTTATCATTACCATCTAGTCATCAGACGTGTATGTATACAATCACATTCATGTATTCGATTTGCCGTAGCCTACTTTTTATCATTCCATCAACTAGTCATTAGACGTGTACGCATAACAATCATATTCATGTATTCGATTTGTCATAACGCTACTTCGACAAATTTTGCACAACACTTCAATCTATTATGAGGTTATTCTGCAAGGGCATATGTTGGGTATCCTCATCTTTTCCATTAGCTTTACTGATTCATATGCTTATGACTAAATACTAGGCTATCAAAAGACTTGGCAGACCCAAAGCTCTAAAGATACACTCCCACAAAGGTCTACACCTCCTCCGAGATTATCCGGCAGACACGCGCTTACCCTCCTGCTGCTGGAGTTGTCGTGCATTTTCAACGTCTATAATATTACCTCCCGTCACACTTAAGTCTTTAGATTTCGCATTGTAATAGACTGGCGCACCCGCCTTC
Source organism: Chlorencoelia australis (assembly GCA_003988815.1). Classification (NCBI taxonomy): domain Eukaryota; kingdom Fungi; phylum Ascomycota; class Leotiomycetes; order Helotiales; family Cenangiaceae; genus Chlorencoelia; species Chlorencoelia australis. The sequence continues at coordinate 51,595 of QYAN01000003.1, forward strand.
TCTATTATGACAATCTTATGCTCAATCTCTAAAGGCTTCTCCGCCGTTACTTCCTTTCCCTTAAATGGTAGTCGTAATCTGAAAAAGCTGGGATGCCGTTGAGAGATAGAAACGGGTTGGCGCTTTTTTGGAGAAACGACCTGGTACCGGACTTCACTATATGCCAATGCTTGCACGACCCTGGTAGAGATGGTTTTTGATTTCGTTACATTGTGGGATTGATCGGCGTTTAGTTGTGTGCTTATATCGGCAAGTCCTTTCATAACACTACTATAGGAATCTGCGCAGTTGATGATGAGTATTCAGCGAAGGGTACTGTGTTCTCTATTCGTATTGCTGAGCCCAACGGGTAGATTCTGGTGAAATATCTCTCTGTAGGTATCTTTTTGCAGTCTTGATTTGCTGTTCTGCCCCCTCTAATGTTTCTATGTATTGGTCTGCACGGAACTTAAGAGGGTCAGAAAAGCCTGATACGCGCCGGATATCGGATAAGTAGTCGTCGTAATGTAGGTGATGGTTGTGCTCTCGCAGGTAAGGATCTTGGTGATTATAGGCAAAGTCTCTATTTTGATTTGCTTAAATAATTCTTTTATAGGGTCGGCCTAAGCAGGCTTTTAATTTAAGAGCTAAATATTGCATATAATCTAAATTATCTCGTAGCTCCTTAGATTAGTAGAGCGGACGTAAAAGCTTCTGGCCATAACCAGCAGAACATGGACCTTCCCCTTTCCCCTTTGGGTCAATTTCCCCGAAGTAAATGTATATCCCTCTTCCTTTTTGTCAGTTTGAGGTACGTTACATCTAGCCCAGGATTGAAATATCAGAGGTTGCCATCCTCTAATTGTTCCCATCGAAGCCTGCGGAAGGAATTGATTTTGCCTTGTATTCTTGGCGCTTCTTTGATCATAATATTAAGATTCGTGAATTTCGGCCGGTCTGAAATTCGGCCCAAGTGACAGTTGATTGAATAAGTGAAGCCCATATTTGTGAATACTCTCGGACATTCTCTGGGAGGTGTTTTCGATAAAAGCTTCGCCATTTTTGTTTAAAATCTCATTGAGGTATTGGCAGCAGTCCTGGTATTGATCTGGTGAGATTGGATCGAAGAAGGTACGATAAGGGATATCGGGATCAACAAGGCATCGACCCAAATTTTGACACAGGAGACCGGTCGCTCGTTGTCAAACGTATCTTTTGCAAGGGCGACCTGCTCAATGAAGATTACATGGCCGACTGAATTTGTAGAAGACATCGCCGTGCCAGAGTACCTCGCCCATCTCCTTCAATCCAACGAAGTGAGACTGTGTGTCTAGCCCGAATGAAGTAGCTGCCCCTCTCCTCAACGGCAGAATTAAAATCCCAAGAGGTTTCAAAACACAAAACTGGCTTCCTTGCATTTTGTTAATAATTTATTATAAATTAATTATAATAGTTAAATTTCAAAGTTTTCATTATAAGAGACGCAGCTTCCTGTATTAATACCACAAGCACTGCCACCAGCAGCCCCAGTGAGTAGCCGCTGTTAAGACAAGAAGCACATTAATAAAGAATAGATGTGTGGGTGGAAAAAAAGTGTTGATTACATATAAAGAGGTTTCCCTTATGTAAGATTGTATCGCCTTCTTTGAAATGCTTTCTGAATACTGATGCTTTCAAATAATGTCTTATTACAACTGCTTCTATCTTATTTTAACGGAGCTATTTGCCCCTATTTTGATGGGCAATACCCAAGAGATTTCTGAGACCGTAGTCCAGGGGAAAATTGACGCTGTGAGCATGAAATTAGCAGTGTCACTCTCTGCCTAAAGAGGGAAAAGCACAATCCGCTCTACTAATTTAAAAAGCTATGAAATAATTTAGATTATATATAATATTTAGCTCTTAAATTAAAAGCCTGCTTGGGCCAACCCTATAAAAGAATTATTTAAGCAAATTAAAATAGAAACTTTGCCTATAATCACCAAGATCCTCACCTGCAAGAGCACAACCTCGCCTATACGAAAAGGTGGTGCGCCGCCGCTACAATCCTTATTTAGAGATAATTTGATAGAATTACAGATCTCGCGGCGTGAAAAGCTAAAATGGTTCTTGGAGGCAGTATTTATTGATTCATTGTAGGCATATAGAGGACCCCTGCACTTCCGTACGCCTTTGTTAATCTTTGTTTCGGTTGAGGATATCTAGAAATTATTCAATCGCGTGTTTAGTCGTTTGAAAGGCTTTCATTTACCAGAACAGAGCTGCTATCTAAAGTGATCTATAAGTCTCAAAAGAAGGAACCAGACAAGATATGAAGCGTAAAAGGGACCATTTATAGAGTTTATGGATATTAATATAATTTAAAAGTAGATAAAAAGCGGGAATCTCTGAATATCCTCCAAAAGTAATAGCATACGCCTCTTCCTTTATGCTTAGATCCACTAGGCAATAGAGCCTGAGGATCAGTGGAGTTCTTTTTAACGTTAACAGTGGATTTCAGCTGCTGTGGAGGTTCTTTTCTTACTGAGAAAGCTCTTTTCGCTTAATCTTAGTCATCAAATACTCGGCTGACCTCATACATACTCAGGTCAGATTTTCAGGGGTACTTTTTGCATTTTAGCCACCGAAGATTGTTGGAACGTTGATCAAATGTAAGCACCACCCATGTCTTTTCTCGGGAGGTATTTAAATGATTGAATCCTCTATTTGTTTGGTGGAAAAGCAGCCTCTTCCACGTTTGAGCAGCAACTGATAACTTAGAAAGTCTGCCATAGGGTAGGATGGTTAACTGGAAACATCAATGGCGACTTCTAGTGAATTATCATCTACCAGTGCCTATGAGGTCGCACTGAAGAGGAGGCATGGCACGTTCGTCGAACGAGCTGCAGAGAAATATTCAAATAAAAGGAAGAAAGCCAACGGTCGTCCAAAGAATGCATGGACGCCCTCAAGATCCCGGAAGCTTGTTAGATTATATTTAATGACTAGTCTGACTGTGGGTGAGATCGTGGATGTCCTGCGAACAATTGACTTTGCGCCATGGTAACTACCTCCGAACAATTTAAATGGGTATATACTGATGATACAGCAGCAAGCGAGATACTCAGAAGCAACTACAAATTCTCCTCGAAAGTCGTCCTAGCAAGATTAGATCTCGTATTTTCATGACCAAAGTCAGGCTTCATCGTTTGAGGGAATGTAGGGAGATAGAAAATGTGGCAGCTTCACAACCAGAGCGAGAGGGACATCAAGTTGAGATTTCAGAGACGAGTGATCCCCTAGGGCATCGGAATTTCAATTTTGAGTCATCGGAATCCAGCCAACTGACGACTGGCAGCCTGTGGGCTGACACGATAAATGAAAGAAACGTCTACACTTCATTCAGCGATTTCGATGCACAGGGGTACGTAGAGTTTGCTACAAAGACTGCCCAAATTAGCCCTAGTCTCTCAGAGCATACGGCCCCGTCTCGGAATACTCTTTCAAGGGCTAAATTCAGTACTCAGTCTGTATCACTTGTATCACCCCCCTTGTCAGGCCAAGGCTCCTTACATTTAAACGTATCTCGATCTTCATCTAGGAGCACTTCGATACCTTTCGCGCCGCGGGCATCGATACCTTGCCAGCCCGCCGTGATAACCACACATGTTATGGCTGGAGAACAATCTCAGAGATTATCAAGCGCAGATGTGTTGGACCCCGAAGCATCACCAGAAGGAAGACGAATCATCACATTTGAGACAAAGTCGTGCCGAGCTAGCGTTCTAGGTATTGACAGTCTGCGTGGACGCTTAGAGAATAAAACCGAGTCATGTTTGGAAGATATTATGTCCTTACTACAGAACTTTACCATTACGGGTTCAAATCTATCTCGTGATGAGAATGATCAAGCTAGACCCCTTAAAGCTTCCACTCGCATGATCTCAAAACTTGAAGAGAAGGATAAAACGTTTCTACCTTTCATATCTCAACAACAGATTCTCCTCGATCATGAGGTGCTTCTTCCAGGAAATTTTGCAACTTGTATTTCGAAGATAGCCAGGCCTGAAAGCTCTTGGGTATGGAGCATTAGAAAGGAGCAGTGTCTTCTCTGTGAAGTTGGGCTTGGTAATCCATCTAACGGTTTGCACATTTGCAGTAATATTCAGGCTTCGGAGCTTCGCCAGATCGATGTGTTTGGCAATAATCTCCTTCACGTCGCCGCTGCTTCTGGGAAACGACCGAAGAAATTACTTGATATTATTAGCCTTGGAGTAGATATTCACGCTTTAAACTCCGCTAGACAAACATTTCTACACCTAATATGCGATATATCGGCAGAAGACTGCAGTCACCTAAAATCCTTGCTGGAGATGCTCCAACACGAGTCATTCGACTTTTGCCTTCGAGACGATCACGGCCAGACAGCTTTACATCATATTACCCGCCAGTGGATAGATAAATCAGCACTTAGGGGCATCGTGAAGATGCTACTTAGCTCCAGGATTCTACTTCCTTCCTCGCGCGATAATCTCGGACGGACTATTCTAGGACAAATAACAGACGTTGGACTAGACATACCAGAAACCAACACTCTCCGGCTTCAGAGTGCGGTTCGAGGCATGGCACAAGAACAATCTCATTTCAGTGGCCTGAGCCTTGCAGAAACCCATTATCTTTCAAACTATGGATCATGCTCATCCATCGAAACACTAGAAGACCTCCGACATTACGAGGCTCACGCGGATCTGCTTAGAACTATACGGAAAGCAAGTTCTCTTGAATCTCTTCCACAAGTCGAAGACACAGATGGCCGTAATGGTATTCACTGTCTCGCAGAAGTTTCTCTGACATTGCCTATTCCCTGCCAACCACCATCAGGCACAACGAATAATGATACTAGTATCAGTCATACTCGGCGCGAGGCCTACCTCTCGGATCTTCTCGAAGCAGGCGTCGACCCTGACAATTGCGACAAGAGAGGCTTGACCCCACTCATGGCATTCATCATTCACACTCGAGACGATGGTGATGACGGCGCCACGGTACGGATCCTAACCCGTCTTCTCGATGCTGGAGCAAACATAAACCGAAGAGACAGAGAAGGACAAACACCCCTTTATATTGCAGTCAAGTTGGGCAAAGCCGCGGCAACAAGATTTCTTCTAAATCGTGGCGCGAACATTCATGTAAGGGATAGCAAAGGAAAGAGTATCATTGCTGTAGGCCAGGCACACAGTAAGAAGGCATCGAGTGATACAAAGCTTTATGCGTCAATCATGATATGCATGTCTTATGTGGTGGACGCCGGTGCGGTCTCGGCACCATCGCAATTACAGGAATGGGGACAAAAAATTCCTGATGGGAAAAAGAGCACGTGACCATATCTAGCCTTTAATAGCTAGGTTGATATCGGAGAATTTCGTCCTCCGACGACAATCATCCTTTCTTCCATCTCAGCATCATCTGGTTATTAATATTAAGAGATCATTTTCCTCAATCGGCATCGTCATTTAACGCTATCACTATCCCGAAGCTTAGTTTGGCTAGGCAAAAGCTCTCAAAATAGGCACCCCCTTACTGCTTACCAACTTTCCCCCGAAGTCCCGATCCATCATGACATCCTTCCCTTATTTCCGTCTTCTAGCAGCGGAGCTCCAGGACATGGTCTGGACTCTTGCTGCGAGAGACTATTTCCGCGTTGTGGAGGTTTCTTGGCGTAGCGGAGACGGCTTCTCTTTCCATAGCTACCCGCCTCCTCTTCTCAGCGTTTGCAGGCGATCAAGGAACACTTCATGGAAGATATACCACAGCTCAAAGATCACCAGAAATGGCACTAGTAGCTTTGCATACTTCAATTACGACTCTGATATTTTGTATTTCCCATATCGATTCCCGTGTCCTACGTCGTATGGCTTGTCTCTTGAAGGTTTTCTAGCCAAGCTTGATAATCCCACGTGAGTGATTCTTCCTTAATGTCGATTCTATTTAGGAAAGTTAGGGCATTGCTGCAATAATCAATATTTGATAACCCTTGAGATATTGTTCCTTCTTGCTGTAGCAAAACTAACGAGTTCTGATTAGTCAGCTCCGCCATCTTGCTCTTTGCATGCCAGATAGAGATTCTTCGTTCGCCGGAATCACTAGAATGCAATTCATAGGCGCTATTCAAAAGATAGCTCGTCGAGGCTGTGCTCTCCAATTGACCGACATTTATGTCGTCTTGGGAGACGAAATCATGTCAGTACCCGGTGGCCCTGCCTTATCAAATCCTGGAGTGGTACAGGAATTTGTCGACATCGATACCTGCGACGAATCCAACCGTTCCCTATTCGAAGAAGATAACGAATATCTCTTATGGAGTCTCTCTGAACGGCATTTGGAACGGCAAATTGCGGGCGTTTTACCTCCACTTAGGCCGATTGAGGCTTATAACTCATGGGGAATTTCACCCTTGATTCACTGGAAGACCGTACAGCGAAGAGTCATTAAACTTCGGCCGGAAGAAGAAAATATTATAAAGGTGCAACGGGAGTGGGAGGTCAATCATCCGAGGAAGATGAAAGATCATCCTAAGACGGAACGGCAACATTGGGAACGTATGACAATTCCACATCCGCTTGTATGACTTTTGAAGGTGGACTGAGATATATATGTCTTTCTTTATTCCTACATTTTTATGCAATTTGCTTAATACCTTTCCAGCACTGGGTGGCTTTTCTTTTTGGATGCAGTGGCAGTGTGTTTAAACGGTGTAATGTTTTCTTATTTGTTCTAATATTTCCAAAAGCAAAAATGGTAATTAGGCTCTCGGGTTGGGAGTGGAGGTGGGTGGGGGGGGGATGGGAATCACTGTGAATTACGAAGCCGTTTGTGCTCTCTGTCAAGTCTTTTTAATGTCATCGTAAATAGAAGCATGGACGTGGATTTGTGGAAGGGGAAGTATGATGATGGCGAGGAGGATGGAGTTGGTGTGGGATCCTGGTTATGGTTTTTTTGAGGTGATCAATGGGAAAGTGCCGTTTAGGAGATGCAGAGTTAGAGTTAAATACGTGAATTTAAAATGACTGAGATTTCTTGAGACGTGCACAAAATTGATCACTCCCAGGTTTATGTGTCAAAGGAGGAAAGCCAGGGAAAGCTTCCAGGTATTTTTGGAGCTCGAGGTAACGTTGGAAGTTTAGTAACTGTCTATGCCAAAACAGCAAATTGAATTCAACGTATAAAGGATACAATTTCTAGCAATATGGAATTCATGATGGCTAAGCTAACCTCAGATAGTTGTTTCCATATAACAGAGCTCTTTTTGGGAATTTGGTTGTCTCGAAGGGTTTATTTTCCGCTAAAGAGGAGGGGGGTTTCGTTTCGACGGCAAGTACCCCGCGGTTATGGTTCTCTAACTATATGGTTTAGCTTCCAGGTCGTGGGGGAAGCTATCGTGTAGTTGTTGATATAGCTTGAGGTTAAGTCTATTGAGTCCCCACCTGGCAATTTCACTTAAAGATCTTCAGCTGAGATGAGAATGTTTCGATTTAGAGCTTCAAATAGAGAGAGAGATAAGGAGCATTTACTGATGACTCCTTAATGATGGATGATAATCACAAGTAAGTGCGATGAAAATACCGAACACAATGCAGAGGCCACTTTCTAACAGAGAACGAAGAGGGTTTTTAATTCGATTCGTTGTAGGGCGAAAAAATGGGAAAGAAGTGTTCGAGGAGTTGTTGTGACTTAGCTTTGATTGTTGAAATGAAAGTAGGGCGAGACTACTAGTATGCTACTGGAAGGTAAAGCCGTGATATCAGTATATCAGCTGGCTGGCATTGTAATCTTAAATGAGCTAGTAGAGGTGCAGTAAGAACTCTTGAATGGTATCCAAAGTGAAGGAAGTAGATCCGACCATCTCATTTTCAGATGAAGAGAAGTCAATGAGGCTTTTCAAGCTGTGGAGAGAAAGCCATAGATAGAGAGAATCAACTTGGCCATCTTAGCACATTTGTCACCAAGCATCCCTTCTGGCCCTAAGGTAGATGAAGGAATCTAAACATCTTTAGAAAACATTCTGCTCTCTCGAATCAGACCGTCTCAATAGGAGTCGGCGCTGAGGGGTGGTTTTGTTTTTCTTCCGACTCCCTTTCAATTGCGTCCTTTTCAACCGTCGCCTCGATATGTTCGGTCATCAATTCTTTGACGCCCTTTAAGAATATCACAGCCACCAATCCCAACAGAACAAATGGAATAATACTAGCCCACGCATTCCTGTAGGCTTTGGAGTAAACTTTATGACTCGTATCCATCACATCCTCCAAAATTGTTCTATTTAATCCCGCCACTTTACTAAACCCAATTTGAGGGGTAGCTAAAGCTGCGAGTAGAGAAGGTACTGAGGATGATGGGAGACCTGCAGAGACGGCGGTAGCTGAGATAGATGGCGCATAGGACGAGATGATGTGGCTGTTAATAATTGTGTCGAGAATGGCGGAGCCAAATGCTCCACCTATTGCACGGGCAGAAAAGGCAAGACCTGTTGCAGTCGAGAGGTAGGCATGTGGTGCTGTGAATTGAACAAGGGCTGTGAGCAGCGTTAGAGGCCCCGCCTGCCCAACGGCAGCTGGAGATTGTCAGTCAGACATCACATTCGATGTCGATAAGATACGAATTCGAATTGGGGAGTGAAGTTCAACGTAATACTTGCAGATGATGTTAAATCCGATTTGAGCATGGTTCATACTCGGATTAATGTTGCAGTAGCAAATTGTTCTAACGAAAATGTCAGCTTTAGGCGTTATCATCACAAGCAATACTTACACCACCAAAAATAGAAAGAATGTGATAATCAGTGGTGATTTCAAGTCTTTGTATGCCGTAGCATATAAGCTATAGTTAGATCAGTATGTGTTTTACCAAAGATCTGGAGCACGTGCGTGATAGGAATCGATGCAAGAAGATTCGGAAGAGTGAAGGCAAGCTGTCGCAGGGAAATTTTCCATGCGTTCGTTTGAAACCCAAGATTCAAGGTAATGAGTGGGGTCACGCTGTTGACAGCACTGTAAAAAATCCATCTGCAAGCTTAAAGTCAGCTTTGTTTTACAAACACTTGAAAGTGAGGGGCTTTCTTACCCCTCGACAGCAAAGGCAAAGACAGAGAGCGCAAAGTTCGGACTATCCCTGAAGAAAACATGGGCAACAAGTCCATCATCTCTTCCTTTCCATTCTAGAGGCTGTTAGTGACATAGCCCTTTGAAAACCTCAAGAAATTTCTACCGTAAAGGCCAAACGCAATCAAGGAAATAAGGCCAATAGTAAGGTTTGCGACTACGTGCGAGTTGCCCCATTTGTAAGCTCCTCCAGCCCAGTCTAAAGCTAGCAATAACAATGTAGCACTGATAATGAATAGAAAGGAGCCGATGGGGTCGCATTCCCAAATAACTAATTTCCAAGGCATTCTTGGAACGTCGGGATGTAGCTTTGGAGGCCAATAGAAAAAGAAAATTCCAATGGCAGAAGCAAGGAAAAAGGCTGCTTCGATCCAAAATATATTACGCCATCCGCCGGCATCAGCCTACTCATTCAAATTTTGCCGTCAGCATTGTCAAAGGAGAAAAGATGGCAGGGAACACGGGAGGGAGGGGAAAAGAAACGAAAGTATGTTCCCAATGATTAGGAAACATTACAGCTTTAAATGCCATGCACTTCATAATATTTTTGCGTTATAGAGCTAAATAAAGGAAATTGACTCCAAAGAAATCGACACTTACATTCGTGACTGCTCCGGCGAGAAGACTTCCTAGACTTGGAGTGGTATTAGCTAAAGCTCCAAGCATAGACAAAATTACATAAAGTTCGTGATACTTACATCCCACCTACTGAACCTCCTACAAACGCAAATCCATTCGCCAAAGCACGGTATTTCAGTGGCAAAATTTCCGAAGGAATTGCTTGAACAATAGATATGGTGGAAAGGGTGATTCCAATCAAAATGCCACCACCAATAAGCATACTCATAGACGTCGCTTTAGCTGATATGACTGCGCCTATGAAAGCAATTATGGGTGGAATTGTGGCGAGGTATTTTCGGTCAAGAATATCAGAGAGACGACCAACGAGAGGAGACAAGACGCTTTGCATGAGCAATGGACCCTTGCAGTTGTCAGGCCCAAACAAAGGGACTCGAAATTCGAGAGGGCATACCTGAATAATCCATCCAGCGATACTTCCATCTCCAAGATCTTGGATGATAAAACCGATGACAGATCCAGCTGCTACAACAACGAAAACTTGACCCATAATACTACCACAATTAGAAAAATTCTAGCAACGAAGTCTACAGGGACTTACGCTAAGCAGGTTACACTAAATGAAAAATATCAGTTCCAAATGTCTCTCAAAGCAAAGGAAAAGGTATACATACAAAACAACCATCCACGATCGCCATGTGAGTATAACATGGTTTCCATCCTTGTATGAATCCAATTTAACGATTGGTAAACCAATTGACTCCTTCACTTGAGTGGTATTTCGTCCATCAGGCTTCAGCTCTTCGCTTATCCCATTGTCGTAAACTTCGGCCATGGTAAGATTTTTACTTGAGTTCAAATCACACGATATCGTGAGGCATCAACGCAAGGGGGAATGACCGGAGAGAAGCGGCAACACCAAGAGAAGATTGAGTGAATGGCAATTGTGTTGATAGTTACCTAGCTCTGGTGGAACATTCAAATTTCATCTGAACTACTTCCAGGTGACAACCCCGCATGCGCTTGTATGGTAAGCTTAATAATATCAGTTGTTGTGACAGTGGTTCCGTCGGCTGCAGCTTCATGATCAAGGATTCGTGCTCACGCATGCGGGAGGAACGAAACTGTCCTACCTGTGGTGTTTAACCGGATATGAGAGGGTCGTTGATGTTATGATTTGTTGGTGCGTTGGCCGCCACACACCACTTGTTAATTACCCGGTCCTCCTGTTAGATTTCATCATTGATATTAATTGGTCTAGTTCCTCTTATTTATGAATAAGTATCGATAATCATGTGTAATAGAATGAAATTTGAGATGTTTTGCGGAGGCTTTTGCAACATCCAGGTTGTTTCACTATTGGCGCTATTTCTCAGAAGACTTAGTATAATTCACTAGCTTGTTTCTATTTTCGACGCTCTGATAGAGCAAGCTGTGGTATTATCTAAGTGAACAAGCTAAAGAGCCAAAAAGATCGAGGAGATCGCAGGGTAATAAGGGTTACCTCGCTTAGCAGTGATCTAGCTTCGTAACGTTTATTTCGATTATATATCTTATTAATATTTAATATCGTATTGCTATTAGCCTATATATCTTTTAGAATATATAATATAATATTATAATTAATAAAAAATGTATTACCTTTTTCTCTCTAAAATATAACAATCCTAAATTATATGTCCTTGCAACTCATCCTTCCCTTCTTCCTACATCCATCCATTCAAGGCACTTCACGCTAGAGGGGATGGCATAGCGGTTTACATAACCCGAGCAGGAATGTAACTCATCCACCAGATCCAAGAGTGGCAACGGAAAACAGGCGAAGCAACAAGAGATGCTTGGCATAAAGCGGATTGGGAAGAAGTGAAGAAAACCCCGGAAAATCTGACAATTATGTGGTGGTTAAGATGAAGGGGAGACATGGGATTACTTCGAGGTTACATCTCGCTGTGGGTCCGGTTCATGTTTCTACTCTGACTTAGATGATTCCTACTCATTGATTGATATACACGGATTATATTTTATTAAGTAATTGAGGGGTTGCGAAGAACCGGGTGTCACACTCGTTCCTAAACCGCGTTTGTCTCTCTACCAAGTTGTCCCATCCACAACTGCTGTTCCTAACCTTTTTCGTCTCTCTTGTCATAGGAGCGGTTACAAGCCCAAATATCTGCACTGGATCATATCTCCGCAAACATGCTCCCCACGACCCCGCCCCCCGCATTACCGTTACATTGCCACATGTGTATTGACTTGCATTAGAACTTCATAGTCGATCAGATGGAATTCGTCCGTGGAACTCTGAAATCTATTGACTCGAGAATTGAATAAACTCACGTATACTTACTCGAATCCCCTCTAGCCTCCAAACCAACAGCAATGTTTTTCGACCCACCCCTAACCCTCTACTATTTCCTCCCTTTCTTCTCAATCCCGCTCCTCCTTCTCTTGTCTGACCTCCTAAAATGGCTCCGCCTCCCACCCGGACCGACCCCCCTCCCCTTCTTCGGCAATACCCTCCCCTCATCCCAACCACCCTGGCTGTATTTCCAATCCCTCTCCCGAACCTATGGCCCCCTCTTCACTATCTGGATCGGGCGCCGTCCCACCCTCATAATCTCCGACCCATCTATCGCCAGCGCGCTCCTCGAAACCCGGTCTTCCAAATACTCATCTCGCCCGCGTTTTGTCGTCATGGGCGAAATCTACAATACCGGTTCCATTCTCGTCCAACCATACGGAAAGCCCTGGCTTCTCCGTCGCAGACTTCTTCATCAAGCATTAACCTCCAAAGCTCTAGATAATTATAAGAAACGTCAAGAAGCCGAAGCGTCCAAATTGATGTGGAGATTGCTTCAAGGTCCCGAGAAATGGGAGAAGGAATTTGATCGGTTTACAGCAAGTGTGGTGTTTTCCATTGCGTATGGGAGGAGGATTGATTCTCTGGATTCCAAGGTGGTTAGGGAGAGGTTGCAATTCATGCATTTTATGGCGAGTTTGAATGTTCCAGGTGCTTACCTTGCTGAATCGTTTCCGGTTTTGAAATATGTGCCAGCATTTTTGGCGCCGTGGAAGAGGAGAATCCGGGAGATGGCAGAGAAAGAAGTAATGAGTAATATGAAACTTGTAGATGATGTAAGGAGGAATCTAATGGAAGGGAAGGCCAAAGAAATGGACGTGCCGGAAAGTCTAACGAGTTTATTGCTGGATATGAAGGAGAAAGAGGGAATTGCTCTTTCGGAGGAGCATTTTTCGTTTGTTCCAGCGAGCTTGTTTGGTGCAGGGGCTGATACGACAGCTTCTACTTTATGTTCTGCTGTTCTTGCATTAGTGACGAACCCAGGGATTCTAAAAAGAGCACAGGAGGAAGTCGCTACCATTGTTGGAAACGGTCGTTCTCCTACCTTCGCGGATGAAGTAAGACTTCTATATATCCGCGCTCTGGTGAAAGAAGTGTTGAGATGGAGACCAGTTGCTGTGCTAGGTGGTACACCGCATGCCTCCTTGGAAGATGATGTATATGAAGGATACCATATCCCAGCTGAGACAACCGTACTTGGGAATTCCTGGGCCATTAACCATAATCCGTTGTACTATCCATCACCAGAAACTTTTGACCCGGCCAGATTTCTAGCTGAAGATGATCCGCGGTGGGAAGAGAGATGGAGAGGAGCAAGAAAACATCCTGGGAAAGAAGGACATTCGTCATTTGGATGGGGAAGAAGGATTTGTCCTGGCGAGGGATTAGCAGAGAATAGTCTGTTTCTTGTGATTGCAAAGCTAGTTTGGGCCTTTAATATCAAGGGGGTGGAAGGGAGAAGATATGATACCATGGATTATGTAGGCGGGTTTAATATTCGGCCTAGGAGTTTTGAATGTGTGATGCAATGCAGGAGTTCGAAGCATCAAGAAGTGTTGGAGAAGGAGTTGGAACAGGCGGAGAGGGTTATGGAGAGGTTTCCCTGCTATAGTTAAATTGAAAGAGGATATTTACAATAGAGTATAGTAATTCGATCTCTTTTATCTACTGTCATTCATCCATAAATAGGCGCTTTTAGAAGTGACTTTAAACCATTAGTTTATGTTGTCAGAGCTGCTTGTGATGCCATTTTCATCATTCACGCGATTCTCCCCCAATATTTCAAAATTACTCTCAACTTGAAGCATCCAAGAACTTAGACAAAGGTGTTCTCTCCTTGTGTAAAATATTTCGGATCAGCTATGCCAATATTCTAAAGCTAACACACCAGTGAGCAGTTAGTGCCAGGTGTTGATCTCGGCTAAGCGAATCCTTTCAGCGGCAACTGAGTTTAACCCTTTAATTGGTCTCTATGCGACAGAGTCCAATTTTGTTGTATATTCAATTTGAGAATTAAGGAGATTACAGGCCATTGCAAATTTGCTAGGCGCATCTGTTGAACTACTCGGCAACTTGAATATTTGAACATCTCAAGCAATGTTCATACGAGTCTACTCGAAGAGAAAATAGTCTGTCAATGGGTACTTCTCGTCTATTAGCTAGAAAAGAAGATATGTAAAAATGCTCTATAAAAGATGAGTCCTTGAATCGGTTTTGACTCTCATTCAAACTTCAAAATCATCTATGAATTTGTGGAAGGAGATTTGGGTATGTTTGTGAGCAATTGGGATATAACCTTACGGCCATAACTATATATTAATCTTCATATATTAATAGATACTAGATAATTTAGAGGCGTGCAAGATATAATTAGACTAGTCAGTAGAAGAGGAAGAGAGTGGTAGAACAAATTGTTCAGGGTGATGGTGAAGATGGGTTTCCCAAATGAAGCGTTCAATTGTTAGTTGATCTAAACAGTTCAGTAATATCAGTAATGGTTGGAAATTCATCACAAGGGAAGCTACAAAGAAATCATATTTAAGGAAGTAAAGATATAACTTCACTCAATCTTAATATCTATTTTCGACCAATCCGGTTTATCCATGGACACCAAGCATCATAAAAGCTCTAATACTGCCATCCTGCATATCCCCTGTGTTTCACCATATCCCTGCCCACCTCAGTCCTCTTTCCCACCTCCCTATTGTACTCCTTCAAAGCATCTTGATACAACACATAAGCATCTCTAATGAACTCCATTTTCCTCGACACATCACTATCCTCATTAAACATGACCGCCATCTTATCCATCCCATGCTGATTCTTATATTCCTCTACCCTATCTGATATGATGCGCATCAAGTAATTTACTTCCATACGGTCCTCATAAAGTATCAAATGCCTCTCACCGAGACGGATACTAGCTGCCATGTTGAGGGCGTCCAAGTAGCGTGGTATGCGTTCCCATACTGAAGTAGTGAGGTAGGTGAAGGCTCGTAAGATGTTGATGTCGTACATTCTCTCCACAGTGACGTTATGCAAGTGAAGGTATTCAGGACGAATATATAAAGCGGTGAGATCTGCAAGAAGGTTTGGCTCATGCGCAGCAATATTACCCGCTGTCAAATAATTGCAGTCAGTAGCCATCTCAAAAATGAAAGGTGGGCCGCAGTAAATTTATGACACCTGATATGGAGCACTGCCAGCATTGAGAACTTTCAGTGAGAAAAGAAACACCTACCCGAAATTAACGCTCTCTCACAACCAACGAGATCCACCTTCTCCCTTGCATGTTCAAAAATCCGTCGACGGATATCAATCCCAAGATTGACAAGCGGCCGTTCAATACTGCAATCCTCTTGGAGTTTCTTGGCCAATTTACTCAAAACTTTCACAGCTGCTTCGAGGTTCTCGATTTGGCTG
This sequence comes from Chlorencoelia australis, assembly GCA_003988815.1. Taxonomy (NCBI): domain Eukaryota; kingdom Fungi; phylum Ascomycota; class Leotiomycetes; order Helotiales; family Cenangiaceae; genus Chlorencoelia; species Chlorencoelia australis. The sequence goes on from QYAN01000003.1 coordinate 67,072, forward strand.
AATAATTCGGAGTTGTGGTTCCTCAAGCCTGCTATGGTGGAGGCGTCACGGTGCTGTGTTTGCTCAAGAAGCTGAATGCGCTCCTCGAGTTCTTCATTCTTTTGTTTTTCTTTTGCCAGTTTACTCCATACTTTGACATCAGGCAGCTTAGATCGTACTTTTGAGATCGGCGATAGTGTATGTGAAACCAGATTCTTAACTCTCTCGTGACCTCCTCTTAGATTCCTCGACCACTGAAAAATACGCTATAGATGGTGAGCATGATTCTTTGAAAGTAGTAGAACAGGATATGAGACTTGCGCCCCGGCGAAAACATAATATTACCGATTGAAGTTGATGTTGCTGGGCTATAATAGCTACTTGACCTTCGGCACAGGTAAGTGCTCCGGCATTTCCAGCTTCAAGATCTTGTAATGGAACATTGTTCCGCTCCGCCTTTCAAGTAAGCATTCTGACTAATATAAACACCGTCTGGGAGACTTACTATATCAATGTCCATGTCCATTGTTGTAGGGTCTTTCTAAGTATTGTCATTTATTGAAGATCGATACAATAATAAATTCCTAGATAACGATATTTCGAACTTTTGGACGGAATTCTCCGCGTTAGTAGAGGGGCAGTAGAAGACCCACATCTTCCTGTCTTTCATGTTAAGATAAGAAATAAATGGCTTTATCGGAGTGTGAATGTGGAAAGAGCTCTTCATAATGTTCATGCAGCCTTCAGCTGCATCCCAAGTTAAATATTCACAAGCCGGGTTCTGTCGGGCATAGAAATTATTGAGAACATTGTAATTGTAACTGTTGGCACAATAAAGTCGACAGTTAGCGTGGCCACTAAACGAGGATGAGTTATATTCTCAGCCTATAACCTATCCTCTTAGTTCTTTAGAGACAATAATCAAGACTTCATTTCTCATTCTTTGAACATCCCTGTGATATCAACAGTAACTTCATGTAAAGGATGTACGCCCTCGTTCTTGTTTAAAGAAATCAAGCAATTACTCAGTTGGAAATATTCCAAAAGACACTTCTCTTTCTCTGTTTACTTTGAAATTTCTTACATCAGAGCCGAAGCTTCTTGGAAGCCAGGCTATTCCCAATAGAACTTGCTTATAAACATTTCTACAACTTTATTGCGAAGAATTAGCCGATTTTCGATCTCGCAAATATTTTCGGTACTTCCGAAAATCAAGACCTTACTTGCATTTACGAGATTTAGGGAAGCTGGCTACGTAATCAAACTGCCTATTAATAGAGGTGTTGTTTCAGCAATTAAAGAAATCATATAGCTAGAATGAGGTTCGGCTATAGGTTTGTAATTATCATATCTCATTCAATGCAGGAAAAGATGCTTGTTGAAAATCAAAGCGCACTCCGATCATCATCTAGTTTTCTATTATTTCCTCGATTGATGTTAGTAAAGACTAGTCGAGCCCCCCTAGCGTCGTTAGAAAAATGATTATTCTAATCATACCAGTATAGCATAACTGATAGCCCCATAGCTAAGTCATGAATTTCAATAGCAAGTCTGAGATTTAAGCAGAAAATTAGCGAAATTTCATCCATTAGAGCGGTAAAGATAGCAAGATAACATTTGGTTAGCCATGTATGCAGGCATTGGTCTGCCCAATTTTAGAAGGAATTATGGAAAATAATTGCATAGAGGGCTAAGAACGCAAGAAGAGCAAATTGAAAGGCCAACTCTAACAATTTCAGTCATATGTTCTAGGTAAATATTCTCATCCATGTCAACTAGCTCTCTCCGACTTCCTAGTCTTCATGTCATCTTTTTAGACTTAACCCAAGCATACGCAGGAAAGGATGGAAAGCGGTGGAGGAAAGAGAGTGGATGGTCGAATACTTTGGGGTGACAAAAATGGGCTCGATGTACGATTGGTATCTTCAATCAAATCTTTGATGTTCTATATATCTTCCAAGATGTATTAGACGGAAGGACTGCTCTTGAAGTTTCAATGTTTGCCGTTTTTTTTCCTAGGATATTGAGGGGTCAAATTCATTTTCCGACCCAGCTACCCCACCACCATTACGATCAAGAACTTTTTGTATGCGATCGTACCCTTCAATAAATTTCCAATTATTCCCCTTTTCCTATCCTTTCTACTTAAACAAAATGGAACACGACACGAAAACCCCATTGTACTCCACTTCCGATAAGACATCCTTCGCATACATATCAGCCAGAGACCGCTGGCCTGTCATTATCGTAAGCTTCCCCTCCCAACTCGGCCTATGAGCACCTCTAATAAACAGACTGGCACAATCGACGATGTCCACCGAGCTGTATCAGAAGCTCCAGAAGAGAAACGTGAAGAGGGAAAAAGAATCGTCGCAGAGCTAGCAAAACTAAAATACGAGCTTCAACATGATCGAAAATTAACGTATTGAGCTCCCACATTATACGAAGCTCCCCGCTGACTCCGCAGTCCTCTCCCCGACGATGGACGACCAGATATTGCGGGATATAATAAAGAATTACAACAATTGGGTACGCCATCATGGTTCAATGTTCCTTGGCTATACGCAGAATGCTATCTCTACAGGTACATCCTACCCTCCATTGCCTTCTCTCGCCTTGCTAATAAACCCCCAGACGACTAGCAACCTCCTTCTCCCTCTCCAGCTCCTGGAAATCCTACGACGTTTTTGCCCGCCAAAAAATATCTACTTTCCGATCCTCCCGCCCGGCTGTTGTCGAACTTGCAACCCGCTACCACGAATTAATATCCCAAGTCGAATCCCGTAAATCCCACTCCGACGAGGCCGAGAAGATTTTGTTCATGGAAATGTGCGAGGTCTGTTTATGGGGAAACGCTACAGACTTGTCACTTCTTACATCACTCACTTACGAAGATATCCAAAAATTACAAGGTTCCGAAGCACGAAAGGCTTCAGAGAAAAACATAATTGTGAATGATTTGGAAAAAGCCTACGACGTATTAAAGAGAGCGAAGAATGAAGGTGTGAAAGAGCGAAGAATAGATATCGTACTTGACAATGCTGGGTTCGAGCTCTTCGTCGATTTAATCCTCGCCGGGTTTCTCCTCTCTACGGGTTTAGCCACAAACGTCATCTTACATCCCAAAACCATTCCCTGGTTCGTATCAGACGTCGTTCCCGCTGATTTCGGCGCTCTCTTAAACGCCCTCGCTTCTCAATCTTTCTACTCCACCCCAACGCCCGAAGAAATCAATTCTGGAAAAACTCCGGAGCCGCTCAGCCAGAAAGAAATTGACGAACTATCATTCTTGTTTCGGACATGGGGACAATTCCATGCAGAAGGACAGTTAGTGCTGAGAACGAATGGGTTTTGGACAGAGGGAGGTAGTTATTGGAGATTGCCTGCTTCGGCACCGAGTTTATACGAGGATTTGAAGGAGAGTTTGTTGGTCGTTTTTAAGGGGGATTTGAATTATAGGAAGTTGACTGGTGATGTGAGTTCCCTTTTCCACCTACTTCTCCTCTTTATTCTCTCCATTCTCTCTCATTGGAAGCTAATAATCAAAAGGCATCATGGGATCCAACTACCCCCTTTGCCACCGCCCTCGGCCCCCTTGGTCCCAGTTCAGGAATCAACGTTCTCGCGCTACGCACCTGCAAAGCCGACGTAGTTGTCGGTTTAACACCAGGACTTGATGAAGAATTGAAACAGGAGGATGGAAGTGGTGGGGATAATAGACAGAGAAAATGGGCTTGGAGTGGAAAATGGGCTATTTGTTCGTTTTCGGGTGGAAAATAAGTTTTTTTTTTAGAAGATAAGGAAAGTTGCAGAGAAAAAGAGCTAAGTCAGACGATTAGAATTCTGTTGAATGGATTTCTAGATTATGATACATTATAGAAAAATGCCATTCTTCAACTGCTCGACACATCTCTCCCCCTTACCCAACATCTTTGCATTCCAAGCACCTGCCTATCTTCAGAAGAAAATCTCCAGTACTGAAAAGAAAACGTACCCTAATTCAAATTTCCTCTCACGCCAAAAACTATATGGCCAAACACCGCTCAACGCCTGTCTACCTCTCATCTCTCACCCCTGCTCGAAAAAATCCTCACCTTAACCTCATTATCAAACCTAACTCCCCTCTGCTCTACCTTGGGTACCGCAGTCGCCTTTCCCCTTGGCCTCTTCTCCACAACCCTACTCTCCGCGTATAATTTCTCATCTCTTCCATCTTCCCACATATCTCTAGAACCATCGTCGTCGTCGTCGCATTCGCCACATCTAAGGGATATTCCTGCATCAGGAGTAGTTTTTTTGGGGGGGGATTCTGGGTTTGAAGGGGCCGGTGAGCGAGTAGTTGGTCCTCGAGTCGTTGCTCGAGTCGGTGAACTTGTTATAGTTAATGGCGCTCTCGTAGCTTTCAGTGAAGCATCTGCATCTAGAGGTTCCGGCTTAGCAGCAGCTCTCATAGCATCTAACATCTTGATTTTTGGCAGCGACCTCGCAGTCGTCGAAGGAGGAGGTGGTGGTAGGCTCTCAGGATCGGGTGAACGAGCACCTGGCATTTGGGGATCAGTATTGTCTATATCCCTGTCTTCATCCCTATTTGAATCCCCGGTAGTGAAAGGCCCCAAAGGCGTGAAAGAGGAAACTGTATTTGAGGTGTCTATAGCAGTGGAAGAAACTGTCGATGAAGAAGAATGTGAACCTGCAGTAGCTGCTGTTGACCAGGCAGTGCTTTGTAATAAAGAACTAGGTTGTATCAAGGACGAAGAGCTTCCTGTCTTCGTATCTCCCTTCACTACCGTTTTCTTGTTCCCACTCGCCGTTGCATCATTCCCATTTCTATCATTCGTACCACCAGCGGTTGAAGCAACAGCAGATTTGGTAGTGAGTGATTGAGGAGGTGGTGTAAGACTCCAACCCGACCGTCCAAAAGCCGGATAATTCCCCCCTACCAGCCCGGAAGGCATCGAAATAGGTGGTGTAGGACCCGAATCCATTCCGTGAATTGGATTATAACCTCCACCATCACCTCCTGGTTCCTGTCCTTGTCCCCGACTCACCAAATTACCACCCCATAAGGCTTTCTGCGGTGTAAATGTTCCTGGTGGAGGAAACAGCAATCTCGCCGTATTTGTTGTTGCTGCTAATGAAGAAGGAAAAGAAGGAGGAGCTTGTACCGGAATCCCCGGAGTTGGAATCGGTGCTCCCACCCCCATAATACCAGAAACAGGATCAGTCCCTCCCTCCCAACTCCTCACCACCACTCCATCAAGACTATAAGCAACCCACGGCCCTGTTGTAGAAGGCAGGAAAAGGGGCAGAGAGCGGTTTAGAGAGGGAGAGAGACAAAAGGGACATTTGATGGGTGAAGGGTGGATTGTGCGTGTTAGGATGTTGTTGGAGAATGGAGGAGTGAGATGGGAAGAGAAGAGGGGGGAAGGGGAGAAGAAGGAAGAGTGGAATTGGGGGATTAAAGGGTATCGAGTTGGAAGATATGGAGGTGGAGGAGAGGCGAGATGTGTGGAGTAGCCTGTATGCCCACAGAGGGGGTGGGTGTGGATGATCTGATGTGGCATTTCTTTTCTTTTTGTTTGCCCCGAGATGGCTGGCTGCGCAAGAAAAATATTGTTCGAGTGGCCGTTAGCTTTTTGGTGGAAGTGTTATCTCTGATTATATTTTGGATGCGTCAAACAAAGCGAGAAGATTGATGACTTGACATAGATGGAGATAGAGATGAGAGAAGAGGAGAGGGTGGTTTTACGCACCTACCTATCTATGGAGAAAGATGATGTGACTAAGAGAGATGTCGTGAATCCTTGTGATATATGTCTAATATGACGAGGTTGATGTAGATGAGCTCGTTCGTTAGGGTGTGAATCATTGATGAGGAGCTTGCTGCTGAGGCGAAATATTAAGAAGAGATGGAAGTCCTTCACTATAAGTCGGAATTGACTGGATTTGAATATTTTTATTAATGGATGGAATCTTAGGAATTGTTAAAAGAGATGGCTTTTTAAGATCCTTCCCTAGGCCTCCAAATCACAAATAACTTCATCAAAAAATAGCAAAAGTGGAAAAGAGGCTTTGTACTCGAGAAGGAAAACAGCTCTCTTCTATCGACCTCGTTATTTGTGTTCAAAAATTCCCGAGGCCAGCACAGATAATACTTACTGCTAACTTTATGCAGGTTGACTATAGATAGTGGAAAATGCTCTGAAATATGTTTATTTGCTTTAGAAGAGTTTGCCTCAGCTGTCTGTCATAGTACTGGGTATCGATATTCCAAAGTCTTACTACTTCTTCTTACACCCAACGCCCCAAAACTAATTTAACGCCCTCCAATCCAAAAAGTTATAAATAAAAAAAATCTCCAAAACGACGAGGTAGGCCTGAGAGCATACCTTTGACTCATGCCCGTCCAAAAGTCTATTTTTCCTGTCTTGTTGTTGTTTTCTTTTGGATTAAATCCCACAGAGATCCCCAAGCCACTGCTGTAGTTATTGAGATAGCCACTTCCATCCCTTGACAAAAAGGTTGATAATCAAACCAAATGTAGCCAGAACAATAAAGATATTGCCAACTTCCCACCAGTGCTTCGGCTTGACTTCTGTCTCGATAAATCCGTCCTTGACGGCCTCGTTTGCCAAGACTTCAATAGCTGGGAAGCGTCCAGTTGTCATGTATTGCTCTATGAGAGCATCTTTCTCATACCACCGATCTCTCATCCAAACCTCAAATGTCTGGGGATTATCGAGCGGTATATCTTTGACTGCGAATCGGCGCCAATATAAATTTACTGACTTCGGTGGTCGACCTTGAAAGTATGATGAGGCAAGGGTGAAATAATCTTGGCCGAATTTTCCTCTTCTAGGTTTTATTAGCATCATATTTGGAGTCAGCAGAAGAAAACTTACGGAATTCCCTCGTACGCCATTGTACAATCATACACATAATCGATAGTATCCTTAAGCTCGTTCAAACAAAAGAATGATCCCGTACTTCTTGGAAGAAGAGCGTGCTCTAAATCCTTAACACCAATCTTCTTGGCCCACTGGGCACTCTTTGCCCTTCCATTATCACTTGCGTTTGTTCCTTCTGGGAAAAGTAAGAGCCACATGGGATCCAGTCCTTGTGAGCCTGACATCGGGCCTGAATGTCTTTGCTTCAGTTGGTTTAATCTATGTGCCATTCTAGGTTGATCTGTCGCCATTTTTCGGGACATGAAGATAAATCCGAAGAAGGACATTCCCCAACCGATGATGGGTACGTATTTCAGAGATTCCTTTGCAATAATGTAGATGTGACCGTGGATTTGAGGGTTATTCGTGTAGGCAACCCACCAGAGATACAACCAATCAGTATAAAGCTACAAAGGTTAGTATTTCTTTGATATCTTTAGTAAGGGAAGACGATACCTGATGATTTGCAATCATCACAAGCCTATCCGGAAATTCGCATTCCACCCTGCCACCTGCAGTCTTCTTCATCTGTCCAGCTACTGAAGCATCACCACTTATTCTGACCAATGTCGGACTCCACCACTGTGTCATCGTTGTAATAACAAGTCCGAAAGATTGTTTCGTCAGAGCCATCCAGGCATAGTAGAGATCTCTATTAATCCAGTACAGCGGTATGCCGACTACCTGTGTCGCCGAAATCCTACAAAATTAGCAAAGTTCTAGAGAGGACAGGGAGGTACTTACGTGCAACAACAGGTCCAGAAATATGTACCGAAAGTAAGTAATCGTAGAAGCTGCCTAGCACCTCCATGCTTAATCTCCCCAGCAGGATGTTCTTCCCCAGTCTGGACCTTTTCCTTGGTGCCTCCTCCGAAATCCGGTAATGGTGCGGGCATCGTACTCTGTCTTTGTCTGAGGTTATCAGTCGCCATGTTTAAGTATCTGCAGTCGCAGAGAGACTCTTTGGATGCTTAGAAAGATGTCTTAGCAGCAAGGCGGGGATACCGGGGATATCGTGTGCTTTGGTGATGGATGGGTTGTCGCCGGATACTGTTGGATATAGAATGACTGACTTAGGCCAAGGACGGCTGCAATAATGATATTGGATGAATGAGCATTCCTATCGCTATAGCTATTAATATTGTATCGGGCGTCAAAAGGATAGTAACGTGGCAGTTAAGAGGTCTTTTCTCTCCCTCAGCACAAGGCTACGATCCCAAGGAAAAACTGCGGTGTAGTCGATTAATTATCCACCAATTTTTGATGGCGCTTGGACCAAACCTTAAATGGGACTGATATTGGACATTTTGAACAGTTTCCAGACTTTAGCAATGTTATATATATATATATATTGTTGATAGAGATATAACATCCCGATTTAATTATGCTTTTGGAAGCTTCCCATAAATTCTTAAATCTTACACCAGGGCTCCTTCAACGGACAGCGTGCCGAGCCTTTTATTCTCCGCCGGCTAATAAACTCTACACCGGAGCTCTTATCTTCTTTTGGAAACAAACACCAAATGTAAATTACGATGATCTGGAGAAGGCTGCCAAGAGTCCCAGGTTGGCAGAAAGCTTTCAGTAGCACAGCAGCAAGATCTGAGGTCCGAGATGTAGCCAGCTTGCCCGATAGGATTATTCCTAGATACCAAAGTAAGAAATCATCGCAGCAGGATGAGCTCTATTGACAAGCTGCAGAAAGTCACACGAGTGATCTCTTGTCTCTACAATGGCCTGCACCACCTCGAAATATCCTCATGGTGAAGAAAAACCATGCGCCAGCTGTTACGGAATCTCTAATTGAATATGCGAAGTCACTGCTCCCTCCTACAGCACAAGAGCTCTGCTGACAGATACCAGGCATATTTATTCTAGTTACGATAATGTTTCTCTGATGTTCGAATCTAAAGTCGCCTCAAGAATCTACGAATCCCTCCCCTTCCCCATCTATACAACCTCACAAGCCTCCCTCCTCTCCGCCAAAGTTGATATGGCTACAACTCTCGGCGGCGACGGCACCATCCTCCACGCTTCCTCCCTCTTCAGCAGCACTCTGATCGTCCCCCCAATACTATCTTTCAGCATGGGTACACTCGGCTTCCTAGGTGAATGGAAATTTGCCGAATACAAGCGGGCATTTAGAGAAGTCTATATGTCTGGGGCTGGTGCTGGATCTCCTCTTTTCCAAGACCAAAAGCACCCACATTTACAAACTTCCGCTGACAAGACCGGGGATATTGTGACTGGCTGGTCGTCAGTTAGAGGTAAATCAATGGGACCTACAAGGAGCTCGAAAGTGCTTCTACGGAATAGATTGAAGGTTGGAGTTTTTGATGCGGATGGAAAACGAGTCAGTGGAGATGGTACATCTGAGAGTGCTCAAGGAGATGTGCATGCTATGAATGAAGTAATTATTCATCGGGGAAAAGAAGCACATCTCGCTATAATTGAAGTCTTTGTTGGTGGGAGATTCCTCACTGAGGCTGTGGCAGATGGCATGATAGTATCTACACCTACTGGAAGTACGGCTTATAGTCTAAGTTCCGGGGGAAATATTATTCATCCTCTTGTAAGCAGTCTTATGTTGACTCCTATCTGTCCGAGAAGTCTATCGTTTAGACCTTTGGTTTTACCGGCGAATACACCAATTACCTTGCGGCTGAGTGAGAAGAATAGAGGAAGGGAATTGGAGGTTAGTATTGATGGTCGAAGACGTAGTCATGGTGTTGGGGTTGGAATGGAAGTTAGGGTTGATGGGGAAGAGCTTGTTAAGGGAAATGAATGGGGTGGAGGGGTACCTTGTGTTATGAGAGGGGCGAAGACTGGGATGGAGGAAGATGATGGGTGGGTAGGGGGGTTGAATGGGTTATTGAAATTTAATTATCCATTTGGTGAGGAGTAGGACATAGAGTACAGTAGTTCTAGATCTCTAAAGTAGAATAAGTTTCCGCATACCCGGTACCGTATTACTTTATCAATTCTAGATTGTCAATGTGCTGAGTGAGATCTCTAAGCGGCTCACAAGATAATTAGTAAGTGCTATCACAAAGTAAGCTCTCTCCAGCCCACTACTGAAATAGACACTAGGAAGGATGAAGATGAGGTAGTCAAAATTTAGACGAGCCATGCGACGGACTTGGACGCTAGATTTGTTTGTTCTGCTGACAGATCTAGAATAAGAGCTTTTTCACTTTTCACAATACAAATAACCCTGTCCTAAAAATCATAGTCAAAAAGGGGTATCTATATTCAATTCCTCCAACAAAATTCCACCAACGCCTGTACTCCATATCCAATTCAAAGCGTCATTAAAAATCATTCGGTTCCCACTTCGGCTCCACACAAGAATTCTTCTCCTTCCACACCTTTATCCTCTCCGAGTTCCATCCAGACTGCCATTTCCGCGCCCCTTCCGGCTTCTTCTTATCTCCCAATTTGAAGGAATGCGAAAGTGAGCATTCTCCATCCGTGAACATGAATTGGAAACATCGATCGTCATCCCTGCATGCCCGTTCACAGCCTTGGAGGGATTCATGGGCGGGGAATTCATTGTCGATTTGTAAGGATTCGGTGGTGTCGGCTCGGAGCCGCACATCGCCAGAGTAATTGTCCCAGTCTTCTCGAAAGGCGGCTAGTTTAGGTTCTATTAGGCCTTCGAAGAGGTCTCGATGGAGGAGTAGATCATCGAGTGCCTAGTGCAGGGAGGAGTCAGATGAACTTGCTTAGGAGAAAAGGAATTAGGTAAGTTTTTGTAATAGACTTACTCGTGATTCGAGAGCTCTTTGTTTCTCGAATTGCCACATGTCGTTGGCTTCTTCTGAGGTTACGTGATGCATTGTGCCGAGCGGTTGACACCACATGTTCGGGCCTAGGACGTGGGAAGATTAGCACTAGATTTAGACGAAACGCTAATAGAGATTGAATTCTAGGGCTTAAATATATGACTACTTACCAAATGAAATGGACCTATATTTTTCACCATTTATGAGTGGTCGAACATTCGTTACGTTGATACCTTTTTCACCCTACAGAAACAATAAATTAGTAAATTTCTTAGCAAGGGAAGCAAATGAACAAAATTAACAGTGGGGAACGTGAGGACAGTAAGGTTTAAGAATGGAAAAGTAGAAGGAATCGAGAAGTCATACTCACAAGAATTACTGACATCATCTGGTCCCCACAGCATGTACCTTTGGTTCTCAAATCAGAGTCAGTCACAAGCTCCTCTGCACTTTCACCGGCCAGTTCCGCTAAAGCAGGTTTAGAGAGTAAGTAACCGCTTCCTCCATGTGCAAACGGTGGAAGGCCATCATTGACTTTCGAACCCATGTAGAGCTTCTCTGCTGGATCCAGCCGCTTCAGCCACGCAAATAAGTTCTGCCAAACAACATATGTATCCGCCTCGATGAAGAAATACCATGACTTGTTGGGACGCATTTGGTATGTCAACTGAGCCTCATGTATAAACTTGTATTTATCTAAATCCCATGGTCCCCCCCAACTTTCCTCGGCTGGGGAGGTGCCACTCAATTGTGCGCCCGATTGTCGATATTCCTTCTGCGTTCTGTAGATATTGAAAACAGGATCTTGCGATTGCAACAATTCGGTGACTGAGGCCAAGGAGTCATGAATCTGGTATTCCCCTATCGTCTGCTCCATGTCGGAGAAAATCAGAAGATCGTCTTTCGCACATTGTAGGAAGGTCAATAGCTGCGTGGGTAGTTTCTGGAATGCCTCTGACGCGCCGGTCTTCACGATGATGACCACATCCGAATTACTGGGATATGCGAGACAGGCTGATGCGAGCTTTGAAGTGGATTTTGGTGAGGAAAGCAGTGGTAATGAGGGATGCAGTAATGAGGGAGAGGGAGAAGGTGTGGATTCGAATTTTGCGGGCACGAAGGAGCTTGCTGTTGATGATTCAGAAGTGATGGGAGTAAGATCGGTCTCAGATGAATTCGGCGCCACGCGCTGTTGATCCAATTGTTGATAGTAATCTGGCGAGACTCGAAATCCTGAAATCAAGAGTATTGCCAGAATAGCGATGAGAATGATGGGTAGGTGTCGCTTGGTCCGAATAGTGACAAACTCTAGGCCTATCATGATGTAAAACTACGCAATATTGATGGAAACTGAGGCCTGGCGGTTTGCGCATCCATTTCGAAAGGGAAAAAAAAGAGGGAAGAAAACCCCGACGACATGAGACGTACAAAACAGACTCCAAAGATATGCCAGTCAAGGTGTAAGCGCTAGGAGCTGTCTATGCCTTGCCGCAGCCGTGATCCATGATACGAGGTGATACGAGACGCAAATAATATCAAATGAATGGATAAAAATATAGGTGCTAGCAAGCAAATTTTAGTTCAAAAACAGGTATAAACTCATTAGCGGAGACGATTGAAATCGAAGCACACTTATTGCTTGGGTAAATGAACGATGGCTTCTCCATAAGGACAGCAAATTAGAAATTAACCATTCAAATTTGGGAGAGGAGTTGACACGGGATTGAGGCGGAAGCGGAGAAATTGGATAAAGGGGCGATTAAAACGCTATGATGGTTTTTTATACAAGATCCCTGTGTCTGATAGGTAATCAATAGGGGGCGGCTTGAGAGTGAGGGATTTCTTCATCTGCTCAGGACTGAAATGGATAAAGGATCCGAGATATGCTGATTATAAGTAGGAACAAAGGAACAATCAAGCTCTCCATAATGAGCCTTTCATATTTTGATCAACGCTGATGTTGAATGAGGCTTTTCCCTCAGCCGTTTTTAATTGTCGCTCGCTTATTATAGCGGCAACATAATTATGGCCACCCCACCTACCCCACCTACCCCACCCCAGTCTCGCCAAAAAAGGAGAGGACCATAAACTCCTTTAATTCTTTGTAAAAAAAAACCTTGCCAAAAAATAATAATAATAATAAATGACTTAAACATTTTAATCCCTAAGAAATCGGTAATGTCAAATAGGTATTACATGATTTTCTAATCAGGCTAGATTAGTGCTCCGCAGAGATAAATACTCAATAATATGATTATCTACTTCCGCACCTCTTACGGTTCTGCATTTGCTCACCAGAGGATACTAAGTGGTAACAGGTCAATAAACAACATTAACGCGAAGCTATATGAATGAATTAGCTTGTATTATCAAAATGCAACAGCCAACTGCTTTTGAAGTGCGGCAAGCATCTAGGGATAGATGTCGGCGTGGATGTAGATTCCTTTCGTGGCTGTGCAAATCTTTGATTCGATTTGTTAGCTCAGTTCGGTCCGGGAGGAAAGGAATTGTACTCACTTGTTCAGTGTTGAATAAGGCTCTGAAAACTAGGCGGGAATCTGGAACACATATCATGTCCAGGTAATTCTTCAAGGGACACGCACAGGCTTCGCGCTCTCTTTCAGAAGTATTTCCTCAAAATCATCCAAATAAGGCTTTAGGCCCTCTCCGAGCTTCTTCAGTATCGTCCTTCTCTCCTCGAACGGCTTTGCACTCTAACTCTTGAACGCATGTCTTGCGGAAAGAATGGCATCTTCAGAATCTTGTTTAGAAGCGCCAACAGGTAGAATTGATTCGACAACGCAAAGAACAGCTGATTGATTTGAAAGGGGGATTGCTGGTCCGGGGTGTTCAAGGCGAGAGATTGACGAGAGAATGGGAATTGCTTTGTAATTTTTATAGGGATTCGATCTAAGGAGGATATTATCTGCTTATATAGAACACGTGACCATTCGCAACCGATGCCTGAGGTTCTAATCCGCTACTGAGCTGAAGCCCTCAGGGTTTACCATTATATTGATGCGCGCACACATGCATATCTTAAGCCTTGATAATATTATCATTCAGCTTACTTATAAAGTTATACCTCTTCTGCCAGCATTTTGAAATTATGCCATGGAACTGAAAAAACTCAAATGCAGAAGTTATAGAAACTCATGCTTTCTAAACAATTTTATCGTCGCGCTCGCTTGATTTGCCTTTTCCAGCCCTTCGTATGGTTTAACTACGAGCTACTATTTCCCCCCCCCCGATTCAATTGTTATTTTGCCACTTTTATGGTCAGCATGATTGCGGCTCTTATAAGCGGCAGAATCGCAGGCACTCTGGATGCTAAAGCTGCAATGTCACTAAGAACACCAGTACGATTACACCTAATAATTTGAATTTGGATGGGCTTCTACCCCATATATAACCATTAGCAAACCGATTTAGAATGAGTTAATTGACTTTGAATTAAGCCCAGATTTAGATGTCTTATCTCTTTCATTGTTTCATTCATCTACTCCTTATACTTTATATGAAAGCTGGTGGAAGCGCTGTGAGGCTGTAATTGACGCTCATAGTGGGCCTATTAAGTATACAAATTACTTGATTTCTAAGACGTTATATATAAGGAAAAGAGATAGCATTCGTTAATTCTACTAATTTAATAAAGAATATTATTTAGCCATCTTTTTATATTAAAGCTATTATATCGATACGTATTCCTTTTCTTATACATTTTTATAATAGAATTTTAAATCCTACCATATAACCCATTACCTGCATGGAATTCTTAATATAATCAGTGGCCCCAACTGTTAATTAATTCATCTTGTAAAAATATCTATTCTTTTTAGAATAGGGTTTTTATTGACAATTTAACTTGGTTTTGCGCGTAAATTTTGCATAAGGGAGTAAGACGTTGGCAGCTTAGATAAGTTGAAACATACATGTGGTACGAGAAAAGACGAGTGTTAAGATAAAAATATTAATTGATAGTGCTATGCTGCTAAGAAACAAAAAAATAAAATGCTAGAAAAGGTAATTTCTCCCTCTAAATATCGATACAGGCTTCCGTGAGCATGCAATTTAGATTCTTTAGTATGTAAGTCCTATGTCAACCACCGGCCCAGTGTACGTCTTGTGGGCGCTGAAAGTATAATACAACCCACTCACAATAGCTACAAATCCCATAACCAAGCTGCTATAGTTCATAGTTTCCGGAGTGACGGGAGTTGCGGGAGGAAAGAAAGTGAAGACGAAAACAATGATTAAGTAAATGCATGCAAAGCCATTAACCACTATCCCAAAGGGCTCGGGAATTCGCCATGGGCCCCAAACCAGATTGCCGGCACTTCCTGGAAGGTTTGTATTGCGTGGTCGGTTATCGTTTGCATCGAGTTCTGATATATCTTTGATGGATCCCATACATCGCCGCCAGAGTAGCAGGATACAGGCTACAAAGTAACTTGCATACAGGCCACTGACGGTCAATGATATAACATCATTAAATGCAACTGGAGAGCCAATACTAATTAGACCGAGGAGCAATGACACCATCGTTGTGACAACCACGGCTACCACGGGGATAGATGTTTTGGGATCGACCTATGAGCGGTTAGCACTACCACTTTGCAAATCCACAGCTACTCTTACCTTGCTAACTTGCCGCCAACCGGGAACCCCACGATCTCGTGCAAAAGACCAAAGCATGCGAGACGAAGCTGCTACCACGCCAATGACAAGACCGAGGTCTACAATGATCAGAATAGCAAGAACAACTGCTGTGCCAGCGCTGGAGCGTGTTGCTTGGATGAGAACTTGGATGAAAGGATAGATAAAGCTGGTACCAATGACTGCATCCAAATCCCCAAGACAGAACAGTATGGCAATGTACATCGAGAGGCCAACGACCCCATTCAGAACGATGCTCCATACAATTGATCGGGGAACAACGATAGCAGCGTTGTGGATTTCCTCGCTCATCTACAAAGCCGTTAGTTGAATTTACACATAAACCGATTCAGTGTACTTGCATGGTAGACAGAATCAGCACCTAAGGACACATTAGTGCATTTAATTAAAAGATGAGGTTGGTGAGCATACCAAGAAATGCAAAAGCATTGGCTGAGATTCCCACAAAGAATGATAGTCCCTTAGAGCTCCAACCACCATTGTTTATGAATGTAGTGAAAACGAAACGAGCGCTGCCATGTGGTGCTAAATACACCAGCGGTACCATCACACCAATGAATCCTAGGATATAAATGACTAGTAAGACGCTTTCAATTTTAGGAAGAGCCGTTCCAACAGTTGTGGTTGAGAAAATTGCGAGAGCTAAAGCACCATATAAGAGTAAGGTAGCATGCCAAAGGTGCGGTGCATAGCTCGGATCAACAACCTCGATAAATCCTTGGATTAACGTTCCACACACATAAGAAGAAGAGGCAACATTAGCTTGCCATCCAGCTACCGTAAGCCAGCCTGCAAAGGTCAGATTGTCTTGATACCAAATTCGAGAAGAGCTTAGTGAGTTGACAACATACCAGTGATGTAGCTAAGGACCTTCTGATAGGATGCAGGGGCTAGTATTGAAACCCAGTGGTATTGACCACCTGCAGTTGGGGACCTGGGTATTGTTAGCTTTTGCAATTGTGCGGAATGCTCCTAAGAGATCCTTTACATCGATGCGAGCTCGGCAAGACTTGAGAAAGTGGCTAGATTTCCAATCCACACCACGATGAATGAATATATGATACCGGCCGGACCTCCACTGTTGTAAAATTTAGCTCATGTTAATCCCAACGGATGGCGAGCATCGAACTTTTCGAGACCAACCCCTAAAAGACTTTTCATGTTAGTAAAGGCTTCGTTTGAGGCATAGGTTGCAACAACTTACACAAATGCTCCTTGCCAAGTGCTCAACACAAGACAACTAAATCCCAGGATAGTTATGAATCCAAAATTTCGCTTTTTATCTTTAGTAGGCGGTCACTATCATGAGAGATGGGTGGTTATGCCAAACCTTCAGGACCGGTTTTTTCCCAGTGCGTGTGAGAATCTCATTGTCAACATCGTCATCTGACTTGTGTGTCTGGAAATTTTCGGTGTCTTGCATTTCGATTTCAACCGTGGAGTTGTCCACTTTATTGGATGACATTCTTGAATGTCTTTAGAAGAAGGGATTTGGGCTTGGGCAAGAGCAACTTGAAGAATGAAGATAAGCTAGCAGGTACAGGAAAACATGCGAAAGAGCTGTTTAGCCAAGTAGAGCGGAGTGCAGCATCCGGGCAGGCACAAAGGATGGCCAGGATCTGAGAAGGGTAGGTAGGGTGGTGTGCTGATTATGCACGTAAGAAAGGAGGTTACACGGCCGAGGCGAAGCTGGTCGGAGAAGGACTGCATGGTACGCGATAGATAAGAGAAGACGTGCAGTAAGTTACACAGCTGGGGGTGAGGCTGGGATTAAAGGAAGCATAGCGTTTATAATGAATGCGAAAGCGAATAATAAGCTCTACAGCCGGTGCCAAGCCAACTAGCATGAATATGTACAGCCGGGAAGGCATTTGGTATTGTAGTACAGCAGGGACATGGAAGTTTTTATCATGGTACGAAACAATCGAGTTACCCAACCGCGGGAAAGCCGACGGGAGGGATGCAGATGGAAATAACACTTCTCCACATAAGCAAGCGTAAAATAGTAGTTCATCGTGAGAAGCTCTATGGTGGTGTTATGATAGATTGAGTTAGATGCAATGCAATAGCAACGAGCATAATAAAAACAAAAAGCATGATTAAGTCATTCATAACTCGTCAACAAGAAAAAGGAGAAGGCGAACAATAAGTGATCGGCGAGCGGCACAGCTTGATTGAACCGGGCGCTGCGCAGAAGAAATATTATTTGTTAGAATATAGGATGTTGAACCTATCGGACTATAGTACTGCTACATCTAATGGATCAAATGATGCCAGATAGAAAGCTGCACGTTAAACCCGGAGGGGCAGGTAGAAATTTAGGGGCTATCATGCGCTTTTTGAAGTATGATTTACGTGAAGGAATATTTGACAGGAAATGAAAAAAGCACACCGCTTTACTAGCTTCTAGGTGCTAGTTTCTAATTAAACGGAACCAGCTCTGCTTGGAAGGATGCTTGCAAATTGCTTAAAACACCTTGACCTGCTTCATGCCCCCCTCAGCCTAAATGGGCATGAGTGTTCAGTACAGCCATAAACCAACCTCGCGCCTTCTCTTCCCCACGTGAATGTAAATCAAGCAGGGATATTAGAAGAGTCAACCTCCCAGGTATGCGTGTATCGGATAATCCTCGACTGGCTCGAGATGCTCTGTCCGTCTTCACCATTGGCTTGCACACTGGTAACGGCAGTGGCATCCTGAAGCGGACGCAAAACAATTGGCTTCGACTTCCCACTCGAAATGATATGCTTTGACTTAGAGCCGAAGAGTGTGATGGCTGAATTCTTCCTAGAGTTTTGTGATGCGTAGCCATAAGATCCTTCTTGTCCACGACGCCTGAGGTCGTCACTTCTTAGCAAGCCAGACTCTACGCTCTCGAG
The DNA here is from genome assembly GCA_003988815.1 of Chlorencoelia australis. Classification (NCBI taxonomy): domain Eukaryota; kingdom Fungi; phylum Ascomycota; class Leotiomycetes; order Helotiales; family Cenangiaceae; genus Chlorencoelia; species Chlorencoelia australis. The sequence goes on from QYAN01000003.1 coordinate 85,340, forward strand.
AAAAGGGCGCAGGTATGGTATGCAGGCTGTGGCGAGACTTAGTGCGAGAACGATTTGGTTGCTCAATACACTGGGCCACAAATCGAATGAAGGATCGAGAGGGCTGATTGCACGGTGTCGAAGAACCATCTCAGCTATGATAGCTCCCACAACGCTGTCTGATCAGTAAAAAAGCAAAACCAATTGCTGAACCCAAGAAACAACTTACAACAATCTGCTAGCAAAACAGGCCATTATTACGACTCGTCGGCCAAGTGACGTCTGGAGCTGAGAGATGAATATGCATGGCCAAACGATGAGTATCATTTCCGTAATGATGTTGATAACGCTGAAAGAATCCAAGAAAGATATCTAGAGGTGCAGTTAGCTAAAAAGGCACGGGTGAGTTGGCTGGAACGAGGTTAACACGGAACGGCAAGCCTACTCTATGGAAACAAGTTCCGCCTTCGAGATCCCAAGGGTTTGGCAGTTTGCACTGAAATGCTGCTGCAAACTCTGAGCTCACTCCCCATAACAGAATCATGATCCCAAGAGCTGCACCGAAGTTTTGATGCGCTATAATGGGCGCCAAGCCTCGAATGAATATGATAATCGAAATCTTGATTGTGATAACGGTCGGAATGAAGAGAAGAGTTGCGCCATATATGCTCTAATTACCTCTTATTAGCTTCGAATTGCCACGTCCTTGGCTTTTCATTCGATTAAGTGAGAACATGGACTTTACCTTTTCGACAGCATTTTGGCTGGAAATGTTTAACGTACTCCAGTGCTTTCCAAGACCATTCCCAGACGCTATCAAAACCGCAGCTGTTTGCGCAGTATAGAAAATCTAAGATGCAGTCAGTTGGTGATTCGGTTTCCAATTAGATCAAGGGAGGCTAGCCAAAGCCGGAATAATAACATAGTCATCCGGGCCTAAGGATTTCACAACCGCGAGTTTGGTAAAGACACGGCCCAACGCACTGACGACGCCCGTAAGTAGAAAAACAATGGCAATGATGCTAACGAGAGCGTGCAAATCATCACTTGTGATCAGTTCTTGATTTGGTACCGTTTCCGCCATGGTAATTCTTTGCCGTTCGTAGCGGATAGGAGTTCAAAGACATCCACATACTCTGACAGGAACAGGAGAGGAGGACCCTGCTAATGAAGACGGGTGGCTGACCGTTTGGACTTTGGTGTAACGACCCCCTACAGCTGATGTGGTTGTACACAATCCTTGAAAGCAACCCCTGGGGTTTGAGTCGATTGGTGAAGAAGATCATGAAAGGTTCATAAAAGGAGCAAGGAAGGGTGATCAGTGATGTTTTCAAAACACCGAATAGGGATTATACGCGCTGATATTTATCCCTCAGAGCGCAAGGAAGTAGACAGAATTGGATCCCTTTGTACGGCGCAGTAATACACTAACATGTTGGTGTGTGGTTCCATTTTTACTCCTTGGACATTCTGGGGTCATCACACTCGCATACAGTATTGCATTTGGCTAATTTCGTCTCGTTTTACCGTCACAAAAGCACTGCATCTAGCAAGGAAGAAATCATGCGTGCGAATTGTCAAGCCTCATTTCCGGAACAACCTCCAACGTACTTTCTCCCACAGCCTTCGCTAAATCACCAGGTTCTATTCCAAAGTCGACAATCAAGGAAAAGTGGCGAAGGATTCCTTCTCGCCATGTTGAATGGCGTTGATCAGCAAAAGAACGGACCGCTTCGCAGCATAGAACAGACATATTAATTCCTCCAAACGACGGTAAAGATGGAGAAGGGGACTACATTGAGATCATTCAGCAAAAGTGTGTCAATGTATGAGCCCTCAGTTAAGATGGCAAGTGAAACATCTCATAAGCTTCCGTAGCATTGATTCCCATAGCCCTCTGCTTGAAGAACTTCTCCATCAGAGGAGTGTGTGGCGAGTCTTTGGGGCAATATTTGAAGTGTTCGAATGGATCATCTGTTGGCACCCCGCTGGCGTCTTTGATGTCTTCATTTTGGTAGCACGCATTGAATTGTCGCGCCCAGGTCATGAGTTTATCGAAAGACTTGCATTGACGTGTTTGATATAAAGCGTAATGCTGCCGGTAGGGCTCAGGAGGTAGTTGCATCCATGGTGTATCATCTGCATGGCACCATGCGTCTTGTAGCATGTTGTCAAGGCAGTGTACAATGTGTTCGTAAGAAAGACTTGGAATCCCGCCCTGATGGGAGATGGAGACAAACTGGTAGATTCGTTTCTACATTACCACGTCAGCATAGCCTGAGAAGGAGGGAACTTTGAAACTAACCAAGCAGTGGATCTGGTGGTGAGCTCCTAGAAGATAAACACCTTTGGACTGGTCCCAGGGAAATCTCTCCGATAGTGGTAGTCCATGTTCTTGAGCAATCTTGTCGGGTATGGCAATTATTCCTTCGCTTATATCGATGGCTTCCCAGCGGCGATCACGCTCAGCTTCAGTGCCAATGGCTGGACCATACTCGGTGCTGCTATAGATTGGCGTGGGAACGTCATAGGCCAAGTCCGCTGTTGCAAAAGAAAGTCACATCAGCGATCCGGGCTGCGATATGTAGCGAGCATTAGAGTAGGTTGTTTGACATACCCCAACCAGTTCCACTCGAGAAGACCTTCGCGCGCTTCGTATAGAAGAACATGTTGCCAACGAGAGAGGCTATGAAGACACATGATATGATTGAGACGAAGGCCCATCGGGAGTAAGATGTCTGGGAAGCGGATCGCGGAGTCCAAGGGATGTGTTGGACTTCGGAGGATTCAGATTCACCATCATCGGATAGGAGATGGTATTTCTCACTTTGTGGTAAAGGATTCAACATTTTGCACAGAGATTAAGGCTCGAATCAGGTGGAGTGAGGTAATAAGATACTCTTGTGTGATTATGTTGGGAGAATATGAAAAGAAAGATGAGGATAAGAACAGGTCAAAAGGGGGGGATCAGTCTTTCCCCTCTCTAATGATGGTGTGCTGAACATGAATCGTGTCGTTCTCGACGCACAATGCAATGCATGAGTATTCCATGAACAAAAGCTGCAGTCATCGTACTCTTGCCTTTGATATCCGCGTATAGGAGGGAGAAACTTGGCGGCAGGTTGATCTTTGAGGAAGGACAAGAGCCGAGAGGACCAGGATTGTGGTATATGGTACATGGACAAGAGCTACTTCGGCTAAAATCAAGATCACGGGCTTACTTTTTCTTATCTCGCATCTAAATGATGCATAAAGGGGATACTAGCCATGCCTCGTCAGAGACACCAACGAAGACCGTTGATGTTGCCGCGACGCCCATTAGATAGACGCAGCTCCAACCTTACCCGGCGCAGGCGCAAGGGCAAGGGGCTCTCTAGTTCTCGTCACTCATAGCAAAATGCAAGATTATGGTAATGTCACAGAATCCATTAGCCTATCAAGTTGATTGAATGGCAAGTATGCTCGTTAATACCCCTGAGCATCATCTCCCCTTCTCCTCCGCATCACCCACAAGAGCGTCTTGCAGACACAACCTAGTTCATGGCCTTCACCTCTGCAATCGGCTTCACATAAGTGATAGATCCTTCGTCCCCACGCTTGACTGCTGCTCCCTGTGCAGGCTTGACATAGCTCAATGAACCAATAGATGCGCCATCAAGAACCGGCTCCGGGGTGTAAAGGTCACTAGTTCCCTTTTTCTATCATCAGCAACGCTTGTCAAGGTAGAGCATGTACGTGATACATACTTCCGAGCCGATCGGAAGAGCAACGGCGCTGGCAAGAGCCCCAAGGAGGACAAGAAATGGGAGTGCTCGAGTGCTGAGCATGTTGACTCTTGATGTTGGTTGGTATCTAGTCTTGTTAGTAAATGATCTACACTTGGGGTTTTTCGCTCACTTGTGTTTTTTTTCAAAGGGGAGTTGTCGAACGCTCGAGTTGGTGTATAGTGATGGTTGTGCTCGAATTTGCTCCAGGAGGATTTCCCCGTCTTATACCAGTCTCTGGCGGGGCTGCTTTCAAGACTGATCGTGATCATCGGACGCTGCAATGGTTGTCATCGTTGCTTGATGCACGTTTGGTGCAAGGGTCGCGAGTGCATCGCACATCGCAACATTGCCATTGAAGTAGGTCACAGCATGATGCGGTGCAGAACTCGACGCCCAAAACAGAAGCTCGATAACATCCTCGGCTCTGCCTAAAGGGGTTTGTGTCACCATACTATCACGAATGAACTTCGCAAAAATCCAACGTTGTCCATCCGGGCATATTGAGTATCGATCTGCGTGATTTGCGCTCATTCAACAATTCCAGCAACATGGAAGCGGCCAGTATGGTAGCTGTTCCGTCAGAACAGAACGACTCGCAATTACTACAGTCTCAATTGCAACTCCACGGCCTCGAGCAGAGAAGTGACGGATCACTGAACTGGAAGAGTGGAAATAAAAGCCACCCAAGGAACTGGTCTGCCCGGCGAAAGACGTATGATACCAGCGTGCTTACTTTCTTGGAGTTCTTCACGTAGGCATTATCCCCTACCCCCTCTCGTCCACACCTGTCTAATCAAAATCTAGTTCGGCAATAGGCACGGCTGGTGTATGTTGCAGGAGCAGTCCCTGGATTTGTTTTCTCAACTAAACCGTCTCGATAGGTTTCCGCATCTGAGAAGGCTCGCTTTGATTTTGGGCTCAGTCCCACACTTTCCGTCTTCCTGTTTACTTCGGTGTGGGTTATGTACCTCGAGCCCTTATTTAGCAATTTTCATTGACCACATACAGTTATCTTTTTGGCCAAGGCCTCGGAGGCATAATATTTCCCCCGTACTCGGAGTCTTTTGGTCGAAGATATTTATATATCATTTCGACGGCCATTTATTCCATCTTCTGCATTGTTATTGCTGCCGTACGATCTCTGCCGGCTGTCGTGATCGCACGTTTCATCACCGGAGCTGTATCTGCAATTCCAACAAGCGTCGTAGCCGGAAGCATTGAAGATCTCTTTGACACAGAAGCGCGGATATGGGTCATTTTTGCCTGGATCACCATGGCAAACTTAGGCCTCGTACTCGGAACGCTGTTTGGGACATATGTGTCATACACCATTGGATGGTGAGCTTCTTGATTTCCCTAACCTGGTGCCTTTGATCTGATTAGGGAGACAGGCAGTGGATATTTTACATTGCTGCCATTGGCACCGGCCTAGGAGCTTTACTTTGCATCGGCATGAAAGAAAGTCGTCCAAGCCAACTGCTGGCACACCGCCTCCGGATCATTCAAGAGGTAACAGGAGACACCTCTCTTCGCATCAGAAATCCAGATCACACCCCAAGCTTCCGGGCCTTCATCAAAACTTCGCTTTGGCGCCCTATTTTCTTATTGTGCTCAGAGCCAATCGTGTTCATCGTTTCCCTCATGACGGCAGTTGCATTTGGGCTCATATATCTTTTCACCGAATCGCTCCAGGTCGTGTACCTTTCCTACAACTTCACTGTCCCGCAAACCTCTTTGGCGTTTATACCCTTGAGTCTAGGGCTTTTCTTAGGGATCTTCACTCGCCTATATGATAAACGATTGATGTCGAGAAAAAAACGTCTCGGGCTACAGTCACACCCGGAAGATTCCCTTATTGGCTTTGCAATTACAGCACCTATTCTCGCAATCGCACTGTGGTGGTTCTCCTGGACAGTACCTCCAAGGGTCGGTCATGTACCTTGGATCGTCTCAATGATCTCCCTCGTACTTATTGGCTTCGCATTCAACGAATTTGATTGTGTACTTGCTACGTATATGGCGGATAGCTATACTCTCTATTCGGCCTCAGCATTTGCATCTCTTGCAATCCTTCGAACAGCATTCTCGGCGGCGTGTCCTTTATTTGCTCGCCAAATGTATGTTAATCTGGGAGCAAATTATGCTTCCTCTATTTTAGCCGGATTCGCAACTCTGGCATGCGTTAGCCCTTTCATATTGATCAAGTACGGTCGCCAAATCAGAGAGATGAGCAAATTTGCCTGTTATAGTGTAGTGATGTACCACGAAAACCGCATAGGAGGAAGAGAAGTCGGCAACCAGATTGAACTTAGAGTCATTGATGAGGAAGGAATCAGTTCCTTTCCTTAACAACACACCAAGTTTCTTTTGTTTTGGTAGCATAAGCTTTAAAAGTCTGAGCATCGGCTCCGACAGTTGTAGCTGTCTAATTTCAATTGTTAAGATAGTAATCAATAAACACTTCCATTCTCAGCTCAATTTAGTGTTGTTCCATGCGATTAATCCACCCGGCAGTTAGTGTTCTCACCGTCGTTTCCAGTTTCGGACAAATATGACTAGCATCTCCAGCAACCCGATTTCGCTATCATTACATCTGGGTAAATTGGAAGTGGAAATATTTAAGGACTGATTTCTGCGCAAACTTGTTTCAAGCAAGGAGACTTATATTGAGCCCACTTGGCTGAAACTCAATAGGAGTCTACCAGAAGGTCCAGCAACAACAGCATCAGCCTGCTCTATACCACTATCATCAACGATTCTGGTCTCAAACTCTTTATAGACTGCCGAAATCACCGCCTTGATAGCTTTGAAAATGTCAATATCGAATCTGGATTTAATTGGAACCTTGGTAACCCAAGATCACTCACTATAGACCGCGAAGTATTTGCCAATACATCCTCTTGAGCCACTCCCAAAAGCCCAGAACCAATCCATCATTTGCCTTTTCTTTTCCGGATCGGTGTCGATCCATCTCTGAGGGTGCCATTCTTCCGGATCCGGGAAGATATTCGGATTGCGATGCAAGCTATAGCTTGAAGCACTGATAATGGTGTTTGGGGGTATGTTAGGGAACTCTCCGATTATGGTAGTCCCCCTGGACGCATAACGAGGCCAGGGTCCTGGATTTGGAGAATGCAGCCGTAATGTTTCCATGATTATGGCATCTAGTAGAGGCAGAGTATCAAGCTTGCATGCTGACAGCTCTGAATCGGGAGACATATATTGCTGAACTTCCGCCCGTAGGGATTTCTGCAGGGGTAGATTTTGCGATAGTCGGTACATGGCATAGGTAGCTGTGATTCCGGAGACATCATTACTCGCTACCAGATGATCGAGGAGCTCTGCAGCCAGGGTGGATTCAAGCTTATCCTTTGGCAGGCTCGAATCAAGCAATCTCTCTCTCAAATAACTATACGTACGGGGATAATGAGAAGAATTCGGGTTTATTTGCCCTTGTTCCATACAACTACGCGCCATTTGACACATGCTCGAGCACCATGCTTGAATGTTGAGGCGGGCTTGATGAGCCTCCCGCGGCAGAATGTGGATACCAAGAGAACGGAGAAGCTTCGTTGTGGTGTAAAATTCGCTTCGCCAGAAGAATCCAGAGCTGCTGAGTTGAAATGTGTCAAAAAAGGAATTACCTTGGCTTGGATTTGCGAGAAAGCCGGTACCCTGATTGAGTCCAAAAAGCCAAGCGCTTGTGATGTCCATGAAGCACGACTTGTTCTCAACCAAAACATCGACCTCGTCACTTGTTTTCGTTTGAGTTCGAATTTTCGGAACAAAGGTTTGGTTAACGACTTTCATTACGATCTCACTTAATATGCGAGAATTGTAAATGTAAGAATGTGAGTACAACGGGCCCAGCATTTTCCTTCGCGTTGAATGTGCCTCGTTTAGCAATGTTGTAAACATGTAGGGTGTTCTATTAGAGTGTTAAAAAGTACATGGAAAAATTATTTGCTGAGCACTTACTCGTATCCGCGAAAGGCTTTAGCATACCATTGAGGCTTGTCAAAGCGATTGGAGTATATAGTACGAACGCCATCTTCAATACAATTTACACTGAGCTCCTGGGGGCCTATCCTAACGACTGGGCCTAGTTTCTCATGGACTCTATACCGTGCACGATTTTCACATGCTTTCCACTTGTTCTTCAAGATCCATAGGTTTGAGAACGGCGTAATGAAATGAGCATTGGGTATCCTCGAAAGCGGGGAAAAGTAAGCTTGTTGTATCTTCTGGGTCATCCATGAGATGAGAACGACGACGCCAGCAAGCAACAATGGTAATGCAAAACTTGGCATTTGAATAGAACTTGATCCTGGGTCTTATTAATAAAGGACAAAAGACGAGAAGCTGGTGGATATATTTTGAATGGACTTGATGTTTGTAATGTATGTTGCAGTAGAGAATACTTCGCTTCGATATAAAAATGGCAACCTCAATAAGCGAAAGGTAAGAACATTAAAAAAATCGCTTTTACAAAGTATAATTATTAAAAGTAATTTATTATATAAAATTAATTACATTAGTTAGGTAATATATTAATATATTCACTTTAATATTTTAAGTTCAAGTACTGCGGTTTGAGCAGCGAAATTCCGTAGTCATATGCTTGTTTGCTTGCCCGGGTCATCATCGCGCAGGCGACCTTAGGACAGATGTGGCTCTTTCCAAAAACTCCTCCTCCACATCTCGAATCTCGTCGACCAAGAGAGGGTGACGAAAATGGCCCTCGTTTCTTTCAGCATTTGTGTCATTCCATTGCCAACGGTCGGTGCGGGAGATTGGCCGTCTTTGATCAAGTAGAGCGCGGAATGGGTTAGGTAATGGCGACCCATCTTCATTACGGTGCACTGTCCCAATTCTTGGAAAAAGAAGTGTAGAAGTTTGGACCTGGGATTCACATTAGACATTGGGTCAGAGCATGGAGTGAATACATACATGCAGCATTGCCATCTGGCGATTGAAAGCACTCTTATCCTCTTCTGATATGTTCTCGATGGCGAGTACACCAGGAAGATATTCCATGAACATAAAAGCAACTGGAATCTTGGTTGCGGTGCTGGTATATGATGCATAGACAGTGGGAGTAGGAATCTTAGTTCGCTGCTTGAGAAGATGTATGCAGTCTAATTCTCTTTGGAAGACGTCGTCTACGCCAGGAGATTGAGTCCACGTGGGTGGTGTTTTTGAGCTCAGGTGGCCAGACACTGATATTCGCACAACCCAGCGAACTTGGTTCTCAAAGACCAACATGCGAACTAGGTGCCGACCGCCAGTGGTAAATTCGGGCAGAAGCATGCATTTCTGGCCAGCTCCAGCTTTTGTTTTTGAGGCGAGCGAGCAAATCAAGTCCCAATCGATCAATTCGAGAAAGGGGCCAAGGCGAGCCTGGTGGTATGATTTACCTTCCTTCAACTCCTTCAGACCTGTCCAGCCCACATCTACATCGTCAGCTCTAATGTCGCCCATGTTGGAATCGTGGTGGGATGAGTTAGAAATGCAAAAGCGCGTGTAACGTGACGTTAGCAAAAGAAAAAAAAATCCAGCCTTCCAACACAGTAAATCACCAACCTCGCCACAAATTTATGTGCGTAAGCGTATTTGCTACATTTCCCTTTCCAAAAGGGGTCTTGAGAGATGAACCGTCTCCTTGCCTTAAAGAAACAGACAATGGGGCAGCTGGATGTGATCGCTTCGCAACTATTGAATTTGCCCTTCGATAAAATAGGATCATTGTATGAGGAAAATGGAGAATAGCATATTGGGAAATGCTTATCTCTTCCTCTGATTTGACAAGACCGAGATTTTTTAAGAGACAATACCTCATGAGGCTCATTTTGATACGACCGACATTACTACGAGTCGTTAATTTCAGCATTACTGCTTCATGTCAAAAAGCTTCCGCTAGAACACTGCGTCTTCTTCGCTCTAATCCCAAAACTCAAGAAATTTAAAAAGTTTCGAGAACTTAAATCTGCAGTTAATCGGTAGAATGACTTCGTGAGTATGGGTTTAAAGATTAACAGCTCCAAAAACAGGTTGGACTACTGCACCGTTGGAAATTTCCAGCGGAAAATGATATCTTCCACCATTAATCTCATGCTTGGAAGACTTATGAGGTACATTCCCTCTGTACCACCCAGATCTCAGCCCAAGTAATATATTTGCTGATGACTTCAATATCACTTGTATCATGGACTGGGGGTTTGCATCTACTGTTCCCATATCAACACTCCTTAAAACTCCGAGTTTCACCCACGAGAATGACATTGAGCCCACGCTAGTTCCTTACTCTTGACGGTTTACATACAAGAGTACAGTTGTTTTATAACCCCTATAGATTAGTATATGGAACAGATCGAAGCTTTTCAAAGACGTATAGAAGGAGAAGGAATTTATGGAATTGGGTAAAGGGCTTGGAGAGAATAATCCTCCTGAAAGCAAGATCAAAAAGCAAGGACAGAGTTACCTTAGCAATTCGCATTCACGTACTGTACAAAAGAAGAAGCTACTATAGCGAGGAAACTAACATTGATGGCGGAGATGAATGAGGGTTTTGTGGCGGATGGCAGGTTACGGCGGTGGATTGAACATGCGACAAAGCACGAGCAGAGGCGTATGATACTTTATCTCCCTTCTCATCTTTTACCTCAGGAACATCACGGCTAGAAGAATATCCTCCGATGCCACCTTGTCCTATTTGGTAGAAAGAAATATTAAGCGTCGGCAGATGCTACGAGAGTGCCACCTCATCTCTTGAGTGCTTATGAAACTTCTTAGATGGAAAGCTCTTATTGCAATTCCAACAAATGCAGGTAATACTAGGCGGTACTGGACTCTTTCTCGACTTTATATTCTTCTGCTCATCAGAAGCTTGTTTTCTCACTCGACTATCCTTCTCTCCTACCCTGAATCCATTCTCATCCAGTTTATAAAGAATAACAGCAGGTGCATGACCCTTGACGATGAGTCTTGTCATAGTGCTTTGCGATTTTTCTAGCTAGTTCTGGTTTCTGTGAAGTTTATTGTTCACAGGCAAGTAGTTTAGCTAAGTGTATTAGTAAAATAATCGTCGTTGCCTACAAGAGGTTTTGCAATATGTCTTGCCTTGTCTTCAACTTCTAGGTCAGTCGGAAAAGCCCTATTCAATGTAATCCAACTGGCCAAAATTGATTCAATTGAAGCAAGTGGGAACCTGACCTGGCGTTGCCCCCAGAAGAGATAAACTTTGAGATACCTATTTATCCTTAGATTTTAAAGTTGAGAAAAAGAAAGAATAGATAAAGTGCGGCGTAGCTCAATACTAAATACATAGTTGGGGTTGGGTTGAATTGGCCCACGTAAGACACCCTCTGATCAAGCGAGCTTACTAATCATCTAGTCGTTACATAAAGATCCAAATGTGTTTGAGGCCGTTATGCCGGTTCAGCCTCTTAGGGTTGGTTGGTATATAAGTCGATTGCGATAGGATCATTAGATCTTATTAAATGCCTCTTGCAGCGCTCAACAGCAAATCCACCATGTCCATCACAGCCGCCTCAATCTTATTACCTTGCTTTTTTCTGGGGGGGGTTGGCTATTAGTTGTTAATTATCTTCTTTCTCTAAGTTCGGGACGAACTCATATCTCTACATGGGCGAATGTGGGACCAGTAGAAGTGGTAGTAACTAGGGGTCACTAGTAAAATCAATAGTGGAAAAAAAATTTACAGTTAAAAGATAGAAGGCTTAACAAAGGAGGGTTTATATTACTTATATGCGCGAGAAGGGGTACTAAAATTAAGATCAAAATCAAGATCTTAAGGGGATCAACTGGGGAAAATATCACCATACAAATGGATATCACGCTGCCTAATCATTGCTTTTTCAATCCAGGCCGCGTTTTTGCCTTAGGGTTAAGACGTTGAAATTAGTGGGACTGTGAAGAGGGATGAGAAGGGAGTAGGGTTCGCTCATACAGGCGGTCAGGGTTATAATGACGAGAGCAATTGTAGTCTGAGTTATGCTCTAGGCACTAGAAATCGTGTTTGCTTTACGACCCGTGATTCTGCTTATGGAAGAGGAAGTAATAATTGCACTTATAATATGTGGAGGGGCGGAACAGAACTAGGCGTTGTTTGTGGCGACGCCAATTAATAGTATGAGTATGTATTAGTGATTTGTGCTGGAGATCGATGACTCTTATATTACACCATTTTATTGATCTGTTCTTTTTTCTGCGGTACTTGTTGACCTAAGCAGAAGGAATCCCGAGGCTTCTCCAAGTCGAAAATTGGTTCAAGATCAACAGCAAAGCAATGGAACTTGCAACACATGCATCATCACGTCGTCATCAAAGCCCATGCCCATGTAGTCGACGACAATTAGATTTTTTGATGGCCGGAGCATTTCCGCGAGCCACATGGGAAAGTCCTTGTTCCGCAACCCTTAGCTTCGGCGGTTTCCTCCTTTTAGATATATGTATTTACACCTTCTAAATATTTCGCCATCTAGATCGGTCCAGGCACAGGCGTTATAGATACCGGTATCTGCGGGCCGCCACCGAGCTATTTTAAGGCTATCTCCTCATTCCGCAGGTAATATCGACATCATGACTTTTGCTCAATCTGGATATTCCTTATGAGCAGGTAAGTCGAAAGAGTCTATATAATAAACAAATATTCCTGAATAAAATTTTCCATTCTTTCGACCGCAACCATATTTATCACTCTACTCTTCTAATCCAAAAAACTCATATCTACTACAATCCTCAAACTCAATCGTCCTACCAATCTATCAAGATGTCTGAAACATACAAGCCCACTGGTAAGCTTCCCAGATACATCTTCTTTCCGAACCCATAAGTTGACACAATGATATAGAGCACGGAGGCCTAAAGGAAGATGGTACCCAAGACGCCAGAGTGGGAACTGGACGTACGTTCTCCATTACATCCATTAAACCATATCTCCTGTAAATTAACATTGTTATCAGAATTTGCTCACGGCAAGGTCGATCCCCATGAAGCCGGAAAGCAAGGTGGTCAGGCCAGCTCTGGCTCCAATGCCGGAGGCGAGGCATACAAACCCACCGAGCACGGAGGCCAGAAGAAAGATGGCAGTATAGATGGACGTGTCAAGCAGTAGATGGGCATCTTTGTTTAGCAGTTTGTGATTACGATGTGATGGAGATGGGAGACCAAATGTATCAACAGTTATAAATTGCAAACAATGATATCACATGTACTTCATCCTTTTCAAGTATCAACAGATCCATATTACATTGAAATCTTGAGGGTGAGTTAGCAATTAGTGATCGTTGTATTGAATAGGTTGATCGCAGTGTCTCATAAAGTTATGGATGATTTCGTCGTATGATGACTTCTACCACGCAAATATAGTTGAAAGCATGTCCTCCCCTGGTGATATATAAATTACGCTGCTATTACTTGACCAAATATCGCCAGTCTTCAAGGGCACCAGTTCTTCATCTCAATACTCTGCCGTTAATATACTGACGGCGATGATGAGTTGGTTATCTGTATGTAATCCTGGTCCATGTGCTAATCCAGCATTTGCTAAATTGTACAAAGACGCGTAGAACAGTAGCCTTCATCGCCATCATTGTCGCAATCCTACTCATTACTTCCCTTTCATGGAGCCACAAATCTTTGAATGCGAAAGATGATTCCGAATATTTGCCATTACACCTAGGTAATGCGCGATCCAGCAAGTGAATTCAGTTTTTTGAAGCTTGGCTAATCGCATCCTTTTCGAGGAGCGGGGGAAGAATCTAGCAGTGATGATACTTTAAGTATTAAAGAGTTTCTGAAGCTGGTTCTGTATAATGCAATTCCCCTCGTCGTACTAGGACACAAGAATCTAGATAAATAGTTGTTGCTGAAAAGCTGGAAAGAGCTCCATCAACCAAAAGCACAAGCATCTCAACCCCCTCATAATCAAAGAAACCCCAAGAATTATATAAAGAACTGGTATTCTTCTTGTCTAATTTACTGAGGAAGTGTTGGTATTGTGAAAAAATTGGACTCAATAGATATTACTGTAAATAAAGACTGGCTGTTCATTCAAAGTTGCGTTTTGGCTGGTTGCCGTGGACAGCGAAAGAATAGACTTTCATTGACAAACGATTGAATGGATGAGAATGATTGAGATTTGAAGTATTTGAAGATGAAGAAGAAAGTTCGAGGAGGAAAGTTAAGTTGGATCTATATCAATGATACTTTTTAATGCTTGAATGAATCTCTACTGAGTTCGTATCTTCTATTCACTTAATTTCATATGTCGCTAGTGCTAACCGAACTCCTCTTATATATATACTCAAATAGTAATTCTCGCAATCAAACAAATCGGCTGGCGGAGTGGTAGCACGCCCATCATGTTGATTGGGTATGGATCTTCTGAGTAGCTGCATAGAAGTGATGTGACAAACCCCCATTTGACTAGGCCTGTCATCACAACCTAAGAAACAATTGCTATAGTTACTAGCTTCTTAGGATTCTTTTTTTTATTTTTTTGCGGCGGCGACGGTTTTCTATTATGTTCTGTTTATCATCCCAGTCGCCAGCGTGAACAGGCCGAAAATTAACCACCAAACCTTTCCATGATGCCAATCCCCCTTCTTCACAAATTCATCACACACATCGCAGGAAAGGGGCTTACAAGTATACAACAGCAGAAACGCATGGGCCAATCTCGTGCAGTAATGTCCTCAAGTAAGTCAAATCTTGTCTTCCGATCCTCCTCAGTCAAGATCTGCATTCAAATTTTTGCGAATCTTGGGAGATCTCGCAAGCCATATGAGAGGACGACTCCGTTTCTCCAGAAAGGCCTTAATGCGCCGTTTCTGAGGTACACATAGAGTGAATTTTTCAATTCACGTTCCTCAACCGTAGCATCATCATGTAGGTCTACGCAACGTTTGACCAGCTTACCATTGCAAGTAGAGAGATCCAAAGAAAAAGACATCGTTGAACAGTTGAAAATATGTCTAGACTATTATGTTGTCGGAGGGAGAATTGGGGCATGTATCCAGATTGTAGATCGATGAATGAGCCAGTGCCGAAGGATCCTCTGGAAAACTGCTGATAGGCTGAAAATCGAGTACAGGTTTTGGCTCTCGTCCGTCATTATGTGGATTTCTAACTAGTTTCGCCCTACTGTAATGTCCTCCAGCAATAGTAAGAGTTGTTGCCACTACATATTACACACCTTGAGCAAAATTACCTAACCCCCATAATTTCCACCTTAATATTTTAATTTTTAATGTCAATTCAACCAGCAAAGATTCCTATGTGTTTCAACTACAATATGATGCTCTATGCTCTTTTCCGCCATTGATCCGCATGATAATTGGAATACCCAGAACGCGCAAAATGCCGCCAAATGCGACGCCATAGAAATTTGGGCATATCCAGAGACACTGCCAGTTCGATCTGTAAGGATATATCAAGCAGAACTATGCACAAAGGCAAGTAATACTAAAAATTACTAGCAATTTTTATCTGAAGATGAATTCGGTGGGTTCGCAAAATTTTATCAAAATGATTTATTATCGGAAACAGGACAAAATTATGTTATAATCCAATTACTATAGGAAATAGGTAGTCCTGGAAAAGGGGGAATTACCCGGCTCTCGCTTCCATTTCCACTTGCGACTGAGCCACAACTAGCCACGAACTTCACTTCCCAGCCTCCTTTTTACAACGACACACTGTGAATCACTGGCCCACAATGATTTTAATGTTTACTGCCACGTTCTCCCTTTGCTACAATATCTCTGTTTATTGCTAACATTCATTGCTCGCTCACTTTCAGCACTAGTAGATAGATCAACACAACAGCATGTCTTCCATACCGAATACCCCCGAGTCTCTTCTTCCACGATCTGATTCCAAAAACCCAGCAACCACATGCAGAGGCATTACCGGAGATGGGCGGCCCTGCAGGCGAGCCCTTCCAAAATCTCAACAATCATCGCCAAGTCCAAGTCCAAGACGACCCTCGAGTCCCAGTGCGTATTGTTTCCATCACAAAAGACAAGCAACCCCTCTACCGTCTCCCCAGGCAACTCAGACTACCACAATCCGACCACGAACGAGTGTGGATACATTAATAGATAGATTGGGAATTGTTGAGGCGGAGGCAAAGAAGGAAGAACGAAAACAACGTCGAAATCCTGCGCCAGGACTCGAGCAGCGGACGAAATATAATGACAATGTGCAACGGCCTCGAGTTGAACGACACAAGAAATCGAAACAGACAAGTTTTCTAGAAATTCTCTGTTGCATTGGCGAAGCAGACGAAGGACCAAAAGCATCCAGGCCAGTACGTGTCAGCCAAAGGCGAGCTACAGCAGAAATGCCACCAAGGTCCAGAACAAATCAAAATCGCCCATCGAAACTGTCAACCTCATACAATTCCCCTCAAGAGATGCTACAGCGGCCTCCGATAATACGAGATCCACTTTCGAGAACAGGAGAATTTCTCTCACTCATCCCAACCACCGCAACTCCACAAACATCTGCCCTTCTAATGGCCGAACTGGCAAAACCGGTTTCTAGTGCAGACGATGAAGGATTCATCTACATGTTTTGGCTCACCCCTGAATCACTTCCCTCGGCACCCCCTTCTGAAGCTGCTAAATCTTTGCTCGTGCCACCATCACGACCAGATGCTGGACACCGACGAACCTCAGACGTGCTCAATACATTTTCCTCCACGTCGCCCACTACTGAGAATAAGAAGGCAATGCTACTCAAGGTTGGTAGAGCTGAGAATGTGCACCGAAGACTCGTCCAATGGCAAAAGCAATGTGGTTACAACTTATCTCTCATACGGTATTATCCCTACCACCCAACATCGTCGCCTAGCAGAAGTCCACAGACCCCAACGACGCCCAGAAAGGTCCCTAATGTCCATAAGGTTGAAAGATTGATTCACATTGAGTTGGCCAGTAAAAGAGTACAAGGTGGTAAATGCAAGACCTGTGGACGGGAGCATCGGGAGTGGTTTGAGGTCGAGGCAAGTAGACAGGGCGTTAAGAAAGTAGATGAGGTAGTGCGAAGGTGGGTCGATTGGGCTGAAGAGGGAGGTACCCGATGAATAGGCTGGCGACCGTGCAAGACCTTATTAATTGCAGTTGATGAAACTTTATAACTTTACGCCCACCTTCATGTTTTCCATTTCTACAAATAAGAGCATCTTGATTTTGAGGGATTCCCCCCAGTGGTAGGGACGTTCGATTTCATGTTAAGAATATTATCTTTGAACTTATAGTGAGGCACGTCTTTGAATCGACGTTCTGAACATAAGGCATGCATTGTTACTATCTAGGTATATGATTTTATTGAACGCTAGATTAGCGATTTCCAGCAGCATACAAAGTGCAGTTTCTGAAGTCTAAATCAAGAGCCATTCCACCTTCTACATGAATCCTTCAAGTCCCTTCCGAATATTCCATGAGTTCAACTTTCCTAAACCCTAGCCCCACTGCACTTCCTTTAAGAGCTCACTCTCTGCTTTAGATTCCCTCTCCTTTTTGATATTTCTCTCCTTTGGCCACTTCACTCTCTCCTCTAGAATCCTTCTGTGCTTTTCCGGAATACGAATGAACCCTTTTTTGAATAGAAGATCAAGTTCAAAACTACTGCGAAACTGCAAATTTCTTACAGTGTCAGATTCTGTGACTAGTTTAGTCTTCCTTGTTAATTATTTAACCAGTTGAGTCTTTTGCTGTGGACTTATTGAATTGGGCATTGAAATGCAATATTATTTCATGCATCACGCTTAACTACTACTACTTGTTTCCGCGGAGCAAAGGTAGATTACTATATAAGCCTTCTACGACCCTTCTCTTTCATTCGTTGCTAATTCAACTTCAACTCATACTACATATATTTCTGGTTCCATGCTTTTGATAGCCTCCTACCAGTTCCAGTCTTAATTATAGCAAATTTCATGTATGTAGGTAGTTAAATGCTCCTTTATAGGTGGTGCATTCAAACAGTCTGGGCTAGCACACATACTAAGAACAGCCTCTTAGGGCTGCATTGGGATGTAAAACATGTGCGATAAACTAGAGTAGCTCTATAGGTACAATCCAGTGCTCCAAACCTCTCTTATCCTAGCTACTATTGAAGATGTAATAATGAAAGTTAATAGGCTTTGTTGATATGAATTCCGAGCTGTCAAAGACAAAACGTTTTGCCGCAGTCCCTTTTAAAGTGTCGTTCAAAGGCATTCAACCTTTAAATCCTATTATTCTTTCACCTAGTAATTTATCCGCATAGCTCAACCTTTCAACAAGTGGCCATCTCTCCAAGTAAACATAGATTACCCACTTAATAAGAATGACGCTAGGACTAGTGTACTTTGAGTCGTTTAGACAATCCAGCTGCTAGTTTCTTTGATCAACAAATATTTTTCCCTCAGCTCCTGCAGCATCTAGATAATCCTTCTAATCCTCCCTATTTACTGATTTATGAATTTCTTAGCATTAGCGTCAATTGCGGGAAGCCTGATTGCTTTCCGCATAAGCTGCCTTATTCTCAATTTTTATAAGTTAGCGAATAAGCCTAGTTTAGTTCCTCTGCTAATAGCTCTTTTTGCTTGGGCTACCTTAACCCGAAGCTTCAGGTTCTCCTCCTCATAATCATCATAAATATGTCCTCTTCCACTCAAGTCGACACCTCTCCTTCCCCTTCGATTTCTAGCCCTACGTCAGTAGGTCTCATACCACCGGCTGCTCAAGCAGGACCTGTAAGCGTCATCTCTCTCTTTACCTGCCTGAAATACAAAGAATCTCAAGTAGTTAATTGTCTTCTCGCAGCCACCTTCAATTGTCTCTAAGCCCCCCAACGACTCGGCCGTCCCAGACTCTATCCCCGTTTCGACCTATCACTACTCTAATGGTGCAAATCAAAGGAGATACGACACCAGCAAACCACACAACATGGAATTTTGTCGTACCAACCACAAAAGGGAGCGCTTCCCCAAAACTTTCCCCAGAGCATATCTAGTTCAGCTATCTGCTTGCGTGTCAGTTTCGAGGCACCATGCTAATACCGCATTTTCCAAACCAACCCTGCCAAAACGCCATCGTGAGAACTGGTTCATGAATAATGGAAGACCGACACGGTATTGTAAGAAGATGACAGCGAATGTGAGAAGAAATGGCGCATCAATTGGGGATTATAGGTTGGCGGCTATGGCTGATTGGTGGATTAGAGGACCGCTTGTGCAGAGGAAGTTGGATAAACGCAAAATGAAATGGAGAGAAATAGGTACATGTTCAGAGCTACGCGGGCCGTCGAGATTGCGAGATGTAACGACGCTATCGTGTTCGACGAATAGGATAGAAAAGAAGGATAGATAGAAGAGGGCTAGTCGTCGCATTCGTCCAATTTGCCTCCTTCGTCGGGTGGGCGCAAAACTTAAGAGCTTGATGAGAATGTGCTAGGGGCAAGCGGAGATAGGGCGGTGTAGCTTTAGAAGATATAGTTCATCAAAAGTAGCAAGGTGTATAGGTCTAGCTAATCTTTAACATGAAGTCATCACGCTTTTCACGTCTTAAGGCATATGTCCTCCACCCCAACCGATCCACAGCCCGTCCTGATGTGGCTTGCTCACCGGGGAACAACCTCCAAGGTGTTTAGTAGAGTCGTTGACATGTGAAGATGGTTCCGCTTCAACAGCCTCTACCGTCACAACCTCCCCACCTGCACCCTCTCCAACCTTCCGTTCTCCCCCCTCCTCCATTTCGCCACCCCCCATTGTCTTCTCTGTCTCTTTCCTCTCACCGATTGCTACGAGAGCACGATTAGCTACTAGCCCTTCTAGAAGAATCTAGGGTAGTCCTTACATTTGCAGCGCCAGCCAGCGCTGGCGCGATGACATTGAGAGGCTGCGAGAGTATGGTTAGTTGATGGGGCTTTGGATACTAAGGATCTTGGGAGGTATTTACGTTTGCATGACCAGCATGCCGTAGATCCATGGCTACCTTGTTGAGAGGACCAGCCTCGACAAGCACGATGAGTCGGTTGTTATTGTTGGAGAGGATTGGACGCATCATGGATACTTAGTAGCTTTGTATGGAAGATGTCTTTGGATTGGAAGAAAGCACGAAACTGGCATTCGAAGATGATCAAAAAGTATATGTTTTCGCTCGCCGAAGTTTGCAAGCTCTGAGCAGGAGGTCCTACTTATATAGAAAGAAATTCTTGACGCTACTGCTATGAACTTGAAGGACAATAGCAAGGGGGGGTATCTGAGATCAATTGTAAAGGGGTCGTGTTTCAGTAAACGAGAGTATTATCAGGGGTAGACACAATACTATCGAATATTAAGTGCTGAATACTTGCAGCGCTAGGTAAGTGAATTAAAATCGAAGTCATCTGCACTTAGAGATGGCGGATTGAATGGGAAGGAATTGCAGTATTGTCTGTGAAAGCTTTATCTTGCAAAGAACGAACAGTATCACTATGTTCCGCTTTGAATATGCCCAAAGGCTTACATATCCTCAAGGCTGATTCCCCAAGTTCTATCAGCAATCAGCATCCATCCTCTTTGAGTCATATTGAAAATAGATTTCGCTGCCTCTTTTACCTCTTCTTCACTTCTACCTCTTCATTCATCCCATCCCAATTCCCTACCTCTCTCCCACACACTATAATTATACTCCACGTCCTGGTAACTGATA
The DNA here is from genome assembly GCA_003988815.1 of Chlorencoelia australis. Classification (NCBI taxonomy): domain Eukaryota; kingdom Fungi; phylum Ascomycota; class Leotiomycetes; order Helotiales; family Cenangiaceae; genus Chlorencoelia; species Chlorencoelia australis. The sequence continues at coordinate 105,792 of QYAN01000003.1, forward strand.
CTTCGCCGGCCTGTAAGAAGGGGAAATGAATAAGTTGTTCGGTAGATGAGGCTAATATAGATGAATTGTCGCAGAGTACTTCTGGCATTGTGATAATTGAGATTCGCAGTCCTCCATTCTACGCACCTGAAATTTCTTCTCCACTCCACTTGCCGGAGTTCTAATTTCTCCCTTCACCGCCGTCATGGAAAAGACAAATCTGACAAGAGATCTGGGTAGTGGATAGTAGCTCTGAAATAGTGTTTGGAGACGACCTTTCGTCTTCCGCAATATTTTCAGTCGCTGATTTTAGACGAGTAAACGCGGTATCTGCACAAGGTCTATTTGGATGGAGATCTACACTCTGCGGCATGTTGTCTGAACAACTAATGTGCATAGAGCTAAATATGGGATCCTCCTTAGACTACCTAAGATATATTCAAGGAATCTCTCAAATGAGGAAAGGGAGAAATATCATAGGAAGAGAAAAACAAGAAGAGTACAGAACTCCCAAAAAGCTAAGCGTTTTAAAGAGAAACGAAGTACCTTTTGGTCATAATATATTGAAATAGTTCGTATTTTCCCAGTAGCCGAATCAACCGCCGAGAAGATCTACAGTCATTGGCTGGCCATGGATTTCCGAGATCGACCTGCCTACCTCCTCGAATTAAATACATTTTCATTCTCCCGAGGCATTATTGTCCTACGGAGGATTCGGAGTACTTAATATAAGAAAGTTAACATCAACGACACTCAAATTCAGCATCTGCTCACCAATTCCCAAAGAAGAATAACCTGATCACGATGAAAACAATCGGAATCTGCATTCCCACCATCGAAGGCGGCGTTGTCTGCCATCAAGAGATCGGCCGAGAGGCCATGAGGCGAGGAATAGCTTATCCGGAGATCGTCACACACACAGTGATATACGAAGCAATACGGTCCTCAGTTACCAACGATGAATTCGGACCTCTGGTACCCGTCTTAATCGATTCCCTAAACCGGATTGCTCGAGCTGGCGCTGAAATAGCAGTGATACCAGCGAACACGATGCATGCTATATTTGACGACGTCGCCGCGGCCTCTACAATTCCCCTTCTTAGCATTCTTGATGTGGTTAGCGACTACTGTAAGAGGAATGGCTATCGTCGTGTCGGCATTCTTGGAACAACTCCAACGGCTCGAAGAAGACTTTATGATGGTCCGCTGGAGAAGAGAGGAATTGCCGCGGTCTATCCGCCTCAGGCTGATCAAGATCTGATGATGAATATTATTCAGAAAGAACTGATTCTTGGAATCTTCCTTGATCAATCGCGGGGGCATCTGGAGGATATTGTTCACCGGCTCGCTGCAGCTTGTGATGCTGTTGTTCTGGGGTGTACGGAATTGCCGATTGTGCTTACGGAAGAGCGCTGTAAGATAAAGTTGGTTGATACAACTAGAGTTCTATCTCATGCGGTGCTTGATGCTGCGACAGATTCACAGTAATACAAGTCGAGTCGGTCCACATTAAACTCGAGCCAGCAGCTTCAGTGATCAAGCTCTTGTTGCTGAGCCTTGTTCCAACTAAGAAACAATTGTGTCAGAAGGACAAGCGCGGAATGGGAGAGGGGATCTCCATGTAACTAGTACGCTGATGAGTTTCTTAAAGGGCGCGGTGCCGTGTCGAAGAAGACTATACAAGGGTTTAGCATCCTTTTATTAATGCTATCTCTCGTATTTATACTGCTGAGAATGAACAACCTTCATACTGTACTTAAGGTCATTCGATCATCATTTATTTAGAAATCAAGATCCTTCAGTCTTTTCTGACAAGAAATTAAATGTCTCGATGTAGCTTGCTTCGAGCAAAACAAATTATATATAGTAGTAATTGGATTACAAAATAGTAAGTAGTAGTATTTATCATCATTCCCAGAAGAGGCAACAAGGTAGCAAGGCGACAACTTTATCCATAAGTCAGTGATCTCAAACTTCCTAATTCTAGCCATAGCCCCTCACAGGATCGATGAAAAGATCTTTCACGCTTGGAAGGTCACTTCAAAATACCTACTTTTGACAAGGGGTGTTTTAACTTTTAATACAGTAAGGGCTGTTACTAATCCACTACTTACATCTCAAATTTCAGTATACAACATCACACCACCCATTGTATCCTAGGTACAAACAACTAAACAATTTCATTATCTATAACACACCTTGAAATTTCTCTGACGAAGTAAAGAAAGAGAAAGCATAGGTGTATACTTGCAAAATTTCAGAACCACCTTCTACTAGTACTGAGAGATAATTCGCTCCAGGTAAAGAGAGAACGGGATAAACACTTGAGCGTTGAAGAAAAAGAAAAGGGAAGATGAGCTGAGCTACCAGCGTATTTGAACAAATGAATGACGAACGCAAATTAAAATACGTAGGTAAAGAAGTATCAGTAGATTTGAGATCACATCACCCATCATAATAACAGTTTCATTTTATGTTCATATCATTACTGAAAAAAACTAGGCCCCGCTAGCTATTGAAGAACCAAGACTATGTATGCCGCCGTTGACCAGTCCAGCTCCATCATGCCGCCATAGAAATCATTTTAATCAAGTGATCATAAATCGATCTTCAAAAAGATCGTTGCAGAAGCATTTAATGACCACTCCCAATGCCGCTTCAAAAAGCTTCATCCCCAATGTAGGTATCGTGCCAACGGCCACTTTGTGAAAAGAAAGCGCCCTCCCCCGTAAAGTAACCATCATTAAAAGAATTATCGTTACACACCAAAAGCCGCCGAAGGACAGAATGCCGCATCCCAAAAAGAGCTTCATCCTGAGTACATATCACGTAATTAATTCCGGTGTGTAACCACGAACTAAGCTAGCTTCCTCATATTACATATGAGAGCCACGTTGTTTTTTGCGAGAAGATCCTCCAATCGCTTCACCTTCTCTCTTTTTCGGACTAGTCGACACAGTTCTAGTGCGTTGCCAAGAGTCGAATGGACTAGTCTTTCCACCTTTACCACGCGCAGTCTTTAGGGTAGACTCGTCGTCGCTATCTGTTAGGTGTGAAGTCATATCAACATCCTTAGATCTCGTAGCTCGCACGGTTGTCGGTGGAGACAATGGGTTGAATTTAGAGGCTTTCTTAGGAGTAGAGACAGCTTGGTCCATCTTCGAAAATGTAGACATTATTACCTCTTCAACATCGGTATCAGCCTCTTCCTCATCCTCAGTAACTTGTGATCTTGTTCCTTTGCCCTTAGGTTGAGCAGCAGGTGGAAAGAGCAATTTCTTGACAGAAGAGCGAGTTGCGGGTCCACCGACTCTTGATGGCAAAGCCTCATCAAGGTCTAGGTCAGGAGCAGAGTCAAAGCTTTGTCGAATGCGCTGATCTCCATCTTCATACTTACGGAATATCTTCTTTCCTCGACTGTAAATATGAATATTAGTAGTGTTTTAACGAGAATAGGTGTGGAATTCGTACAATACGGCAATGTATCCATCCTCACGATGCTCAAGGTCCTCAAAGTCCACCTCTCCCTCACCTGGAACCAGAATCTTTTGGCGCTTGCTTCTTCGCTTTGTTGGTTCAGGTGTGGTGTGAGTACCATAGAATGGGTTGGCTTCGCTTGTATCAACTTCTGGCACCCGATCTTGGGAATCAGTGTATATTTGAATCGGAGCAGTGTCTTCCTCGGTGCTGAAGCTGAAAGCAGCGTGCTTCTTGCGACCTTTTCTGGCTGGCATAGCATCGTCGAAGAAGTCACGAATCGCAATTGCGGCTACTCCAGGTTCGGTCTCCTTGGGTGGTTTTGAAGGGGTCTTGGCTGGGGTCGGTAACATGCCATTATTACGACGAACAGTAGCTGGCGCGTGTCGGTTATCCATCTTGCTTTCGTTTCGGGGGACTGGGAGGCCAAGAGCTTCAGCAGCTGTTGCGGTATTATCCATATTCAAAGCACCAGAAACTCTTCTTCCACCAACAATAGAGGGAGCTTTTGTGGCTCGTTTCTTTGATGCGGTCTGGGGAGACGAAGGTGAAATCAAAGGTGAAATAGTCATGTTTGTGTTTGTAGATGGTGTAGAGATATTTTTCTGGAGATATTGCGGTGGAGGTGTTTGTTCTGGGTTTGTTCTACGTGTTCTTCGCGCAGACTTTCTCGGAGAGCTATCGAGCCACCCATAACGGGGCGCGCGTGGAGGAGTTTGGGCGTCGTAGGAGGGAGGAGGAGGTGTAGAGGGGAGAAGGGTATCGGCCATTTCCCCCGAGGTGAGGTTCTTTATCCGGGTTTATTTGTTGATGTTGGTTGGAAGGGAAGGAGTAATCATGAGAGGCCGTGCGAAGGTTTTATAAGTGCTAGTAGAAGCAAGTGCTATTCACTGTAGCTTTGTTGTCAATGGTGAAGAGACAATGCTTCGATCGAGGGATGCACAATAGTACAATAGATTGATTGATGGCGCTAGCGAACAAGGGAGTCGAGAATGCTGCAATGTAAGAAATGTATTCTAATGATAATCAGGATGGACAATGCCAATGAACTAATGGGGTTATTGGTATAGTTGTGAGGCGATGGTGGTTGTGAAAAGCAAACAGTTATGTTTAGTAGGGATAGAGATTTGTTGTCGTTCATCAAAAGAAGAAGGCGGGTCCAAGCCACATCAATTCATCAATTAGCGACTAGAGGAGGGGAGCGGGGGATGTAAATATTATTGCTGTACCCCCCCAACGACGCGTACCCGTCAAACAAACACGTTCTTTTTGTTTTCTATTCAAGCCAATCTACAGAATCTAAACATCGTCATGGCATTCTCTCCATCGCGAGGAAGAATGGCTACCGATTCAGACGATGAGGATTTCCTCGCTTCACCCTCTCGAGCCCCAAAACCAAGCCCGAAACCTAACACGAAACCACAAGAAGCAAATAATGGCCCTGTGCACCGAAATGGCGAGTCAAAATATGATGCTGAACAAGCACGGGAGGCGAATCTACAACGGGAGCTGCAGGGTGTTAGGAGCATTAATGAAGTTATAGAAGGGGTGATAGCTAGTCTTGAGTGTGCAAAGGGAAATATGGGCGTAAGTACGTCCTCAGGACGCATGGTTAAAGGCGCACATCTGATATCTCTAGACGGTTTCACGGACGGTCACATCAGCATCTACATTACTCAACACATGGACTCGAATACTCTCTCAAACGGAACATAACCAACGACTAATACTGAATCCAAACTGGCAAGGTGCAACCCAAGATGTCGCTGATATCGAAAATGAAGCGCTTCTGAAGGCACAAGCTGCGGAAAGGAGAGCGGCTGAGGAGGAAAAGAGGAAGGAGGATGCTAGACGGAGGGCGGAGGATGAGGAAAGGCAGAGACAGGCTGGGACTGCTGTCCGTGGGGCGAGAGGTACGCGGGGCAGAGGAAGAATAGGGAGGGGAGTTGCTAGCAGCGGTTATGGTAGGGTGGCTCCGTCGACTCAAGGGAGAGGTGATACAAGGGGAAGAGCGAGAGGGGTACGATAGTCATAAATATCATTTACTACAAGATCTCACGAATAAGCTGGAAAATGAAATGTGAGTGATTCAAAATCATCTGAACTCCCGGGCCTTAGTCACTCACTTGAGTCGAACAACTTAAAAGGTTCAATATAAAAAAGACATCAATATCCAATTCTCAAGGATTTCCATATTTTATAATACAAGTCGTAAAATCTGTACCCCTACATTTATGGTATCCTAGAACTAGATAAATCCATATCCAGACAAGCTCCTACTCCAAATCTAACCCCAAACGCCTTGCTGTGTCGAACAATTGCTATCATTTCTTCAAGAAGAAATCGCTCATCTTTTTCATCCCGCTAATATTAGCCTTCTTGAGATTCTTGATTCCTCTACTCTCCCCAGCCTTCTTTCGTTTCTCCTCTTCCTCCTTCTTTCGCTTCTTCTCTGCACGAGTCTCTCCCCCTTCCTCATCCTCATCAAAGGTACGCTTTCTTGAGAAGTCGCCGAGTGACCTTGACGCAACAGCTTCTTGTCGGAGCTTGGCTAGATATGCCAAATGTGCGTCTAAGGGGGCGAAATCGACCGTTGATTCTGGAGATGCAAGCGATTTCTTGAGCATCGCGGTAACATGAGGAGCTGTATATTTCGAACAGATGAAAGAGAATGCCGTCCGAAGTCGTAGATTATCTTCAATCCCTTCTGGAGTGTCTATCGTAGGTGGAGCCACCTTCGTGTCTTGGATAACTGTAGCATCTTCGGAGAATGACGTTGCGGCGGTCGATACCCCAGAGAATGACGTTGCAGCCGTATCAGTCAACGAGATCGTAGTTTGGGTATCTTGAGATTCTGAGGTGGCATCTGCCGATACAATCTCTTCCTTGCTCACTCCCTCCTGCGTAGAAACCTCTCCACGTTTTATGCTCAATAGAGGTACCTCGAGGACTCTTTTAACCAATCTCTCTTCCATACTTGGTATTAGACCCTTCTCGACCATATTCCTTGCTTTTTGTAATAATGCATTCAGCAGCTTCACCTCGTTCAGCCGGAACATAGTTTCATCGCCTGCCTCAACAGTATCACATACAACTGCCATTCTCTTCTCCAACCTTTTGCGGAGAGATCCTATTCTTAGGAAGCTAGCGAGATGTGGGGATGAGGATATGAGCTTGTCAAAGTAGTCTTCCCCAGATAAAAAGAGTCTCTTTGTAGGTTCCGAGGTTTTCGAGGTAGGGAGAGCTGCGAGAGCAGGTAGAACAACGAATAAAGAATCAATTGGAGTGATAACAAATAAATCTGCATTTCGTGTGATATATCCCTCCGATGATTCTGCTTCCTTTTCATCTCCAACTGCTTCATCCCCTAGAGATTCATCTGAAGCCAAAAGCCAGCTTCTGGGAGTCGTTCTCGGTGCCGCAACTCGGGTCAATTCGTAGAATCCTTTCTCTGGACAAACAAAATATCGATTCTGTGTTGAATATCTCGGGTTTGTAAGGGAAATAAATCGGGCGTCATTGCTAACATCTTTAGGTAATATAAAGAGTTTTGGAGGATTGTCGAAATCTGGGCCTAATTGGACTTTTGGCGTGACAGACTTTTTAGTATCAGTAGATTCAGATGTAGCCTTAGCGGAAGATTTTGTTCTCGTCTTCATGATCCCAAAAAATCAAAAATCAAGCTCAATGGTGGTTGTTGTAACTGATTGATTAAAGATCTCAATTTGAAGAGCTTCAAACTTAAAATGATCGAGGAAGTCGCGTGCGCGTCAGGTTCGCGTTGATAGCCGACGACAATTGGTAAAAAGCATCAATGTTCTACAAACCTAGAAACAATTACATTCGAAGTTCCTGCAAGTCTATCATCAACATCCACCTGCACTCTGCTTGCATACGAAATTCTATTTTGGAATTTCTGAATATATCCAATCACCAACCTTTGTTGTTGGATCCCTGGCCTGTTAATTACATGGTCAGTATCACTTCAATCCCTGTATGAATAGCATAGATTGCTTCGTAAACAGCACTTTGGACTTGGTCACAAAGAACAATATGTTTTCTTGAATACAATCCATTCTATCGTCATGTCTGCAGGTAAGAATTGTCGCGTTTTATCTAGTCCAGAAGCTAATCATGATACAGAAAGTCCAGTTGAATGGCCCCCTAGATCCCCTCATGGCGCCCTTTTAAGTACTCCTAGTGGCCGTGATAGATTTCGACGATTGGCAGCACGCGGTTCCCCATGTCCAACAAAACGTTCCACAGCAACGCCCTCAGCATTTCAATCAGGAAAGGACCGTCTGAAGGCTGATATGGCAATGGAGGGGAGAGACGAGGACGAGGACGAGGACGACGAGGAAACGCTACAATTACAGCTACAGGAGATCCAGGCGCGGTTGAAGCTCAAGAAGTTACAGAAGGCAAAGCAATGTTCAGATACAGAGAAAGAGATCAATAGGGCTGGTTCAGCACCGCTTGTCAGGGCGAACTCAGTAGCGGCAAGTCGTGCGCAATCGAGATTGGCAGAGGTGCGAGAACGATTACAGAAATCGAAATCTCAAGCCAATTTAGTGGATGTTCCGGCATCCCCTATTCGACGTGTTAAACCTGTCGAACTTCCTCGATCTCCTGGAAGAGTACTGCTTGGAATCGATAAGGGCCTAAAGGGAAGTGATATTTCGCTCAAAAGAGCCCCTAGTCTGAGGAAGAATTTGGAGGCTGCTTTCCAAGAGCCGCGGCGAACAGGCCCTTTTTTGCAAAGAGCAGCCTCTCAAGCTGGTAATCGAGCTTCGGAAACCAATTCCACGCGATCCTCGATTCAAAGCGATCGACCACAAACCTTCAGTGAAAGACTAGCAGCTGTTAGAACGCAAGATACACAACGTGAGCAGAGAGATAGCAGAATTAAGAAGACGCGAAGCACGGCTTTTGATATCGATCAGAATCAAATGGAAACTTTCAAGAAGACAGCAGTCGAGCTACCTATAATGCCCAGACCTGCTCCAGAGTTTAGTAGGGAGGAGGTCCTCAATTCCTACCAGCAAGGTGGTAAGTTGTCTCGGAGCAAAACCACATTAGACCTGCGATCGGCCATGAGAACTGCTAGCGATTCTTTGACAATGACTACGACCTCAGTAAGAGATGGCTCACGCTCTTCGTTAGATAAACCCACCAAGGAAAGGGCACCAGCGAAGCCTAAAGCCTTACCCGGCGAAGTGACTGAGTCGGAAGCCTCTATTTTTGAGCCATATTCATCAACGCACTTGTCGAAAAGAATAATACCACATAAAGTACTGACCCGATCGTTGGCTGGAAAGATGACCTTTGTTGTACCAGACCTTCTCAAAACTGTCAAGGCCCCTGATTTTTCTGGCCCAGATGTGGAGGGAGATGTTGTAGTCTTTGGTATCATTGCCAAGAAATCTCAGCCAATGTCACACGCTTCCAGGTTCCAGGGGGACAAACGTGGCAAATATATGGTTATGACGCTAACAGACTTGAAATGGGAGCTTGACTTGTTCTTGTTCGATTCGGGATTTGAAAAGTTCTGGAAGCTCACGCCTGGAACTATCATTGCTATATTAAACCCTGGTTTCATGCCCCCACCACGAGGAAAGACTGATACCGGCAAGTTCAGCCTCACGCTAAATTCGAGCGACGACACCATCCTTGAAATCGGCACTGCACGGGACCTTAGTTACTGCAAGAGCGTGAAGAGAGATGGCAAAACTTGTGACAGTTGGGTTGACAAGAGACACACAGAATTTTGTGACTATCATGTCAATGAAACACTTAAGAAAACGCATGCGAATCGAATGGAAGTCAACACTATGAATTTTGGGAAAGGAGGCGACAGAGGAGGACGCAAGTATAATTACAGAGACATGACTGGCCATCAAGAGGCGAAGCAGGCAGAGAAGACTAGATATGACCGAGGAAGTCATTCTCAAATCTTCATTGGGAATAAAACCACGGCCAATCTCCTTGATGATGTGGACTATGATCCAGATCCTTTCCATCGTGGATCGACTAAAGAGGAGCGTATGACCCGGCGTTTAATTGCCCAAGAGAAAGAACGAGAGCTCCAGAAAAAACTTGCTGCAATGGGAGGAGGGTTGGGAGCAGATTACGCCAGAAAGTTAAATCCTTCAGAGCCGGACCCAAACAACAGTAGTACTCCGGAAGAGCCGCCGGACGCTGCAGCATTAGGATTACTTTCAGCTAAAGGGGCGGATGTACATCTAAGCCCTATCAAGAGGAAGAGATCGAATAATGCATCGAATCCTACGGCAGTAGGATGGGGAGGAGAGTTGACAAAAGAGTTAGGAAGGCTGAAAAATGGCAAGAGTCTTCTGCCGGTGAAGAAAAAAACGAGGTTCGTCACGGAAAAGGGGATCCGGGAAGCTGGGAGAGAAAGTATCGGTGGCGAAGCGGCTAAGGCTGCCTTTAATGATTTTGACGACAGTGATGACGATCTTGACATTGTCAGAGAGTAAGCCATTTATACGTTACTCAATATTAGTAAAATTATTCAAAATTAAACCTCCAATCGTGCATCTGACACAAGTGAACGCCAAGAGGTGTCTTAATTGCCCTCTCCTGCGTCTTTTGCTTCGAATTTGAGAAATGCAGACTCAATGCTCAAAAGAAGAACTAAAATCTATCGTCTGGTTATGTGAGCAAAGCCATTCTGACAACTTTGAAGTAAGAAGTGCACTATTTTTGAAATGGATAGCAGCGATCAACGGCGCCGGGAAACTAGGTGATTTGGGCAAGCTCTGCAATGTCAAGCCTAACATTCTTCCTCTAATCAGTCTCCTAGAGGAAATTACATAACAGCACACTCATGTCTATAAAGGATATATAAAATACCGATTCTCCAAGTCCGTCAAATCCAACATAGCCAATTCAACCCTTTCCCTAATCACTTCACCACCCTCAACTCTTTCCACAATACCCTCTTCTTCAACTCCCTTTTCATTCTGCTCGGCAATCCATGTCTGCCTCTCTTTGTTCCTCTTTGAGAGCACAAATCGAATGATCAGCAAAATCACAGGCGTCCCAATCCAGGCAATAACAATCTGAACGATCCAAGCAGGATAGTACCGTGGAGCATCACTCGCCACCCACATTTGAGGCGAAATGATATTAGCTACTCCATATCCGATCATAAATCCAACGTTTCGCATCAATTTCTTGGTATATCCTACGGCAGATGAAGTTGTCCAGCCTAAGCCAATGATGTAGGTAATTCCAAAAATATTCCCCGCAAGAATCATGCAAGCTAGAAGCCCTAGTTTGTTAGACCATGGCAGAGCTACCATTCCGATACCGCCTGCAACGGCCGGGAGACACCAGAAGACTCCCCAGTAAGCATTATTATTGGGGAATTTGCTCAGTAAGTAAGAGGCGATGATGCATACTATCACGGCGAATCCTCCACCAGCAACACTTACAAGCGTGGACCTTTTCTCAATATCAGTGCTGCCGAACCAAGAAAAGGAGGAGTGGAGGGGGGATAATGTTTCGAGAGTCTTAAAGCATTCAAACGTGCGATCGTCTCAAACACTGTGAAATATTCAAGACCTACAGCTAAAAAGTGAAGTTCACTCTGTGAATCCGATCACTTACCCCAGATCTGAAACTCCAATAGAGACAAATAGGAGATTCTGTTGATAAGCAAGATTATTCGAAAGCATCAGCGTAAAAGACTGAAGCGCAAATAACCAGGACACAGGATCCCTCAGCGTCTCGACAAATTGAGCTTTCTTGAACTGTTTCTGCTCAATAGAACTCTGACTCGAATCATGAACCCTCTTTATAGCAGCAATCTTCTCCTTCAAAGTGAGAAATTTCGCTTCCGCCGGATTTGAAGGATAGAAGAGCCAACAATAAATTGCAAGAAACAGCGTGACCGAGCCTGTAATAATCATGAAGAATTTCCAAGGCAGGACCGAAGACTTGCTAAACAAGAGTCCATAGGCGATGAAACCCGCTGGGATAGGAGCCCCCATACAAGTAGTCCAGAAAATGGGTTGCAGGAAGGATTGTTCTTTGCGAGTGAAGAACATGCCTAGAGATATTTCCATGGCGGGAACAAGGATTGATTCGGCGAGGCTGAGGAAGAATCGAACGGCTATGAGACCACTGTAGTTGGTACACGCGCAGTGGAGGAATATTATGATGGATCAAGAGGTGATCGTGCCTAGGATGAAAGGGCCGAACGAAAGCCATTGCGTGAAGTAATTGCCTGGCCACTGAGCGACGACATATCCTGAGTTATTATGTTAGGTGAGGTTTGAGGTCGAGTTGATGTATATCTTACCAACGTAGAAGATGGTATTTAAGTTATTATATTGTGTATCATTGATACCAGTCTCCTCAAAAATACCCAGAATCGAAGCATAAGACAACGTTGCTTTATCAATCTTCAAAAGATGTCAATTAGATTTGATATCCAAGAATCAAAGGTCGAGTACTCACAAATAGCAATAAGTTAATCCCTCAAATCAAAAGCGTAACATGGATGTGTAATTTCCTTCTCAGTACTTTTTCCTCCTCAGGAGTCAACGGCTCAACGGTGTTTCCAAATTTCTCTACTAGATGTAGTGTCACATCTGCATATTTTTCTTCGATTGTCTTAAGTGGTTTCCCTTCAATTTTTGCAGCAGGCTCTGCAGTTGTAGGGATCTTTTTCTCGTCTGTGGCATCGCTCATTTTGAATGATAGAGGCGTGACATGAAATCAGATCAATGGCCAAGCAGCCAAAAAAGCTTTATATACGTGGAAATGTCATTGTTGATATCCATATCGAGTTTGTGGAAAGATAAAGTGTGATTACGTTCTCATATGTCGCCATTGAATCTATGATGAGAAATGTTAAACATCGGATGACAGAAGCAGCGAGCAGAAAAGTAATTGGATGATTTATGGAAAATCAGACGATCAATGGAATATGCTTCGATGAAAAGAGACATAGATTGCTTTGCTCGAGAGCGGTCTATGTTTTTCAATCCTTCATCAACAACCCCAGGATATATTACTGTATGATAGTTCGAAGAATTCTGAAATCTCGTGAGGATCTCCATATTATATGCGCTACATTTCCCCAATTCTTTTGATGTCTCTTGCTGCATGCTACTAATTAACACTATGTGCCATAGAAATAGAAAAGAGAAGAACAGGTGTTGACGCTTCCTGTTCGCGTAAGTCCTGTCATTGAACACTTGGTTATTCTAGTTGAAATTCGCTATCGTCTTTGACTTGTAGCCAATTTATGTTTTGTGTATAGGAGTCATTGCTATAGTCGATCAAATGATCAAACTCAGAGCATGTATTGGGAACATTGTTCGGGAATCAATGATATTGGTGAGAACAAAGCGAGATGCTTCATTCCCGGCGAAGCTTTGAAATCCTTAATCGTCAGATTGTTGTCTGTTTCTGCGAGCGATGAAATGTTAAGTTGTCTTCTACATACTTTAGCGTATTAGCTTTTGAAATTTCTTAGGGAAGGGGAGACCGACGAAGTTCTTTTGAGAGGGAGTCTATGACAGTTTACTTTTGGCGGCTCGCTTCCAAGGCCTATGTGCTGCAAGAGGCCGTCGAGCTTCTGTTCTTGCAGCAATACAGATACAAGATCGTTTTTCACCACGAAATGTGGAGAAATGTGGAGAAATGTGGTGAAAACTTACATTGCCCCCTATAAAACCGACCAAGTGAGGGCTCGCATCTGAGAGAGAGCCTTCAATACGAGGTACGCATATCTGAATACTAATCTTCAAGGCATCTAGTACGTTGAAAGATCCTGGTTGTAATCTCTGGATCCTCTCTTACCTGATAGGTGGGGGGCAGAGCAAGCATGTGCAGAATTTTCTTAGGTTGAGATAAGCAAGAGAATGCCCCGAGATGGTTTGTTGATTCTGAGTCGGCGCAGTAATCTGCGGTGTCTCTTAAACCCTTGACAGTTTGCGGATTGAGGAATCTTCCAGTGGGGGCACGGGTGGATGCGAAATTTTCTTTCACGGGTATCAAGGTATCAAGGTTGGCAGAGAGCGCTACGGAATCGGTCTCGATCGTTCGATCTCGTTGCACATTTAGGGGAAGTGATCCGGTCGTCTCGTGTGGCAGGACGAAGTGAGAAAGAGGTAACGCGAATATACATATTCTATACAAGGTTACCATGTTATGGTGAAAACCTTCCACAAGTACAGAAATACCAGTACCCAAGGTATGCCCAACTCCTAAGTCTGGACCCGGGGATGAATTCCGGAGGCTGACAGGATAGACATCTCGAGGGAGGCGCAAGTACGGCGTTGGAACTAGATAGAAACATGAACATCATGGTGTCAAAAGCTCAATTATCTTGGGCATCAAATGTTTTTCCTTGATATAGTGTTGGTCGAGGCCCCTAAATACCTAAGCGAGAATCGCCTTCTGTCTTTGCCCCTTCGCCTCCACGTTTTGAAGTTGGGCATCCTCGTGGCTCGAAGACGGCCTCTGAAAAGGTCTCATTCCTCATTGTTTCATTCTCTCATCAGACGAATGGGATGACTGCCCGCTTCCGAATTCTGGAGAAGTCGAGAAAGGCCATTGAAATTGGCTTACATAGCCCCTGAACTAGGATCGGGAACTATCCAGCAGTTTGAATTTTGCTTCTAGATTCCTCATGCTAATCGATGAGAAAAGAAAATAAGGAATTTGCCCTAGTGTTGGAGTGCCCCTGAGGATTATTGCGTTGAATGACCAGGAATGTGAACCTGTTATCTCCAATATCTGGACCTGTACAAGGATAGGCTGAGCAGAAATTAAGCCATGGCGCATCGTGGGCTATAGAAGGTGCAATCAGAGGAAACGATCGCAAGCTCTTGTGATTCTAAGATCGGCCTTCCTTTCAGCCCAACTACCTGCTGTGTGCTTCTTCGAGACTAGTCGGAGAACTATCTCGAAGGGCTATCACGATGTCAACCTTGGGCCTCAACGTTATGGAGAGGAATGTTCCAGGAATTTTGAGTCACTTTGAATGTGAGCCAATTCATCTTCCTGATTGACTCCGACATAATATCCTAATTAAAACTGAGGGTCGGGGGATACTTCCCAGTGGGGTGATATGCTGTCGCAACTTGCCGCATAGATAGAGTAAACAAGGGTTGATCGATCGTTAGAGAGCCTGATGGCTCTTTAAAAAGATCAATGTATTGAAAATAACATTAATCTTTTGCTAGGGTTCACTTCTGCAGAAGTTGCCGTTCTAATAGTGTGTAAATCCATAGAATGATCGGTGACAAGATGTGGACGTAGTACCGCAACGAATGGAAATAGACAGACAGCAACGGGCTCATGATTCTGACAATAGAGAGTACGTCATGAGTTTACTGTGTTGACAAAGAACTAAGGTCCTAGGGGGAGGTAAAGCTGAGAGATATGTTTTAACTTGGAATTCAGGTCTTAAACTTTCTAAGAGGCGCCGAAGGTATCACCAAACAGACACAATTACAGAAGCGTATGTAGTGCTTATATGAGGCTTCTCATGGTGGAATAGCTACTGGAAATATGTCTTCAAGACGATCCAACACACGTTTCTATGTACTTATACATATTCGAGTACGTGAGACTTGTATACACCCTTCTGGGGAGTCAAAATCTCAATGACTCAAGAGTTAGAGTTCAGATAGCGAGAACGCAAAGCAAGAAGTCCGGTTTTCACAATAACAACACCCTTGATACTTTTCATTCAGAAACCCTCTCACTACTTACATGTACGTGAAATGCAATCGCAGGCTGAAAGGAAGGGGGTGGGAATAGAGAGTAGAGAATCGAGAATCGATGCCCGGACTTCAAGGCAACCATTTTGGAAGAGCGACTTTTCAAGAGGCCTTCTTTCGCCTTCAAAATCAATTAGCAGAGCCCCCCTCTGTTTTTGCCCTTCTCAAAATTCGTGATACTAGCCTCAGTAAGGCAACACGGTCGACTTCGAGACAGTTTTAGAACGGGTCTGCGGAGAGAAAAATTGACTCATTCTGAGTTTCCAAACAGGGCGAAGCCTTGCGGTAGTGCTTCGAACGCAAGTGTGAGATTGCAAAGCAGGAAAAACACCGCTGAGATGCATGCGATAGCATTAGCTTGCACTTGATTCGGCATGCCAAAACCCCATTCTCTCTATACGACGGGTGGATTGGCTCGGTGGAGGTCATCCTCCAGTCGCACGACTGAGGTTTCCTGCACGTCGGAATAGAGGAATAATGCGCCAATAGAGCCATTTGCTCACCCACACCTTTCGAAATTACAGCATACGTGGAACGGCTCACCATGTTGGATGGAGATGGTCATCGTTGGTTGTGCTTCAGCTCTTGAGCTCTTGGAGCTCCTCGCCCGCTTCCGCGCTGTTGATGATGTAACGACCCTTAAATTAGATGGCTCAGGAACCCTTCACAATAAGGTTTCAGACCTTGAGGCGATCCAGGGTTACAAATCGATAAGATCAACAGAAAAAATCCAGAAGATGATCCCTTCTTGTGTCGCGGGCCGCGGATGGCGGGGGGGCAGCAAAGTGTTGAAAGCGGCACCTATTGTTGTTGTTTTCCCCAGGGCCCCTGTGGCCTGCTCTTCCTGCTGTGCCCACTCAGAGACCGGATGCTCCCGCAGGCGAACATCTTATTGGCAAGTCTATCCTGGCTGGCTGAAGGGGCGTGAGACGGAGGTGTATCTTTCTACTGCATGCAGGTTAGTGCTCTTGCATTGATTGCGTTTTCTCGAAATCAGTTGGATTGGTGGTGCCGAGCATTGCATCGGACGCAGCTTCTCAATTCTCATCACATCCCCTTTTGCGTCCTCAATTCGTCGTCATCCATGCTATTTCCAACGAAACCCCGGCCATGGTCAATAAATGCAAACTTTTGCTGCAAAGCCCCGCACCCGTGGCCGTTGATATGCTGACCTGTGTTGGCTAAGCAAAGCGAGCATGGCGACAACGCATCAATGTCTCACACCCCCTTACCATCTCTCGCTTCTTGCACCTGAGCATCGAGAAGCATAAGTGCCCAACTTTCCCCCCACCATCCTGCTTTTCATTCTTCCCCCATTACTCGTATTGTGTCTCACGTTTCCCTGTACCCCCCCCAATCTCCGTATATAGCAGAACCCATATCCCGTCGACTTTATCTAGCAACTTTCCACCAAAAAAGATACCCATCTGGAAAACCACGCAGCAACCCAAATCCTTTTACTACAGCCGTTGGCATCCAGTAGTTAACTTGCTCCAACTCGACTATCAAAAGTGCTATTTTCTTTTTCAGGATCCCAATGAGTTGCGTCCAGACGGAGACCTGTGTGACCTTTCAGCCGGAAACCATGTCCCAAAACCCCAGGAACAAGGCTTCCGCCAGGTATACTTCCATTTCCCTATAGTTTCTGTTTTTGCTTGTTTTGTTTTGTTTTTTTGCGAAACCCCGGATACTTCATGTGGTCAGAATGCAAATGTACTTCTCTCTCTTGACAACGCAACAATTCCACCTGGATTCCATGGACTACCCAGCATTTTTCCCGGAAACTTTCCGATAAGGCTACTTCCTCACCTAACCACGTGTCTGTCACGTGCGTTTGAGCCGGTCAGATGACCATACCCTTGAAAATGATTTCTGATAAACAAAATGAGGTCATGATGACCTCGGGTAAGTTTACCGGATACCAGTACTTCCAAATATGGACACTCCGGATTTTTACCGAGGAGTTTCAGAGGCCGCTTGTCACGAGATTTGCTCTGTTGCTTTGAGGCTCTTGAGATCCGGATCACATGTCCATCATGCTTCAGATATCTACAACTCGACATGGTGATCTGTTAGCATATCCTGCTAAGATGCTTGCACCAACTTGATGGTTTATTGCTTGTTCGCTCCAGGATTTCTGTACAAGAATGATTTTATTCAGCTGTCTCCAACCTTGATGCCGGTCGGCATGCAACCGCTTCAGGAAGAACTTAGTCATTTCCAGCCTCCTAGGACCAGCGACATCCATCCATATAGGACCTGGCTGTCTTTCTTTCCTTGTTGATCATCCGGATACTACACCATCTCTTCAGGAATGCGTTGATCTAGGATACTCGGAAATTCGGCTTCCTCGTCTTGAGGTTGCTACGTCAGGCATTTATTATGCCCACGAGTACGTAAACCAACTCAAAAAGCCTGCTGCAAAATTTGGCTCGCTACCCCTTCATCACCGCTGAGAATCAACTAACCGTTGTGTTGTTTTCTTTCTTTGCAGAGTTTCAACAGGACCATTGTTTGAATTTCGTTATCTGGAAGCCGTTTTCAATCCAATGGACTCCCAAGGACCACCAAAAAACATCTCCAGGACTTGACATCGACACTTTCCTTTTTCTCTTTCTCTTTTGTTTGCCATGACTCTTCAATTCCATGGACTTATTGAAATACTTCGGATCGCTACCATTTTGATCCCTCTTGGTCTGTATACATTATCCCGCACCTTACCAGTCTATTGTAACTAATGTATTACCCTACAGGAAGTCTCCATTGAATGTTACGTGTTGTTGTTGTGCGATTGCCTTGTTTTTGTAATTTTGAGGAGTGGTTGCACAGCACACTAACCCAGATCGTGTAGCGGTTTCAATGTCGGAAGAAGTCCCTTTGTTCGAACTTCTGGATTTTCTTTGCGTCAAACAGCACCTGCCCAGGGCCAATATAATGGATCATCCTGGAACGGAACAAGTGAAGGACTCCAGTACTCGCTCAATGACTCCACATCAAATACCCAGAATGGATTTGCTGAGAATATTTTCCCTTTTATGGCCCATATGAACCAAGGCCAGGCTCGGAACCAATGGCCTGTTTCTACATCACAATTAGAGTCAACAGAAATGGCTCGCTTCCCGTCACAGGATTCCCTTGGAACCCATTCCCAAAGGACAAATTCAGCATCGTCTACTACTGACTTTAATGATCAAAATCGATCTCTGATCTTGTTTCCCAATGTCTCGCAGACGCCATTCCATATGTCGTCTGCCAGATCAGATATTACGGACAGATCAGCCAGTCCGGCCAATCCTGTTTTGTATACTCCAACACCGCAGATGGACCTTCAAGCATTCGATAACTTCCCATACACGGATGGAGGAGACTTTTCCGGATCATCGTTTCATGGAGAAAGTGCTATTACAAACCCATCAGTGCATCTCTCATTAACTACAGGTCCTTCATTTGATATGTTTGCCGCCAGTACAGACGGGACGCCCTATGCTTCTCCCATGACCGCTGGAGCTAACTTATGGGATACTAATTTCCTGGAATCACAAGGATCTTCTCCTGTGGAAGACTATTTGTTATTGCCCGGACAGATAATGAGTCCTTCAGCAACCAGCCCTTTGGAATACTCGCCAAACATTGATGCTAGATCATCTCCCAGGTACGTTCACCATGGCTTCCTAGATTTGGATTCATTTTCTT
Organism: Chlorencoelia australis; assembly: GCA_003988815.1. NCBI lineage: Eukaryota > Fungi > Ascomycota > Leotiomycetes > Helotiales > Cenangiaceae > Chlorencoelia > Chlorencoelia australis. Next base: position 124,703 of record QYAN01000003.1, read on the forward strand.
ACTCAACTGGTGACAGGATCATGAGAAAGGCTATTGGACCGCGCCAATCCAAGGTTGCAAGTGACATGGCAAATTCCAGGCAGCCACGTACTGGAAACAATCAGACCTCTGATGAGTCCTTCAAGTTAGTTGGGCGCTCAAGTCTTGAATTTGATAATACCGCTCGTGATCATGAATTGTACCATAATGCATGTCCATCTCAAGTTGACGGACTTTACCACTGCCCATTCGAAGGATTAGCCGGATGCCAACACAAGGCCGAAAAGCTCAAGTGCAATTATGAGTATGATTAATTTCCTTTCAACCCTGTCATCTATAGTCTACAATGCTAACCCTTTATGAAATCAGTAAATTTGTCGACTCTCACTTGAAGCCATATCGCTGCAAGGCCCCAGCGTGTGCTGACAACCGCTTTTCCTCCACGGCCTGTCTCCTCCGCCATGAGCGTGAAGCCCACGCCATGCACGGACATGGAGAGAAGCCCTTCCTTTGCAAATATGAAGGCTGCGAGCGTGGCGTCGCTGGAAATGGCTTCCCCCGCCGCTGGAATCTTTATGACCACATGAAGCGTGTGCACAATAACTCTAGCACTGGCAGGAGCAATGCGAGCACATCACCAGGACCTTCTCCAGTTGAAAGCAAGCCTACTGGATCTACCTCCAAAAAACGTAAGCCTGATGCCACAGAAAATTTGTTCCAGGACTCCAAGGCCACAGTGAAGAGAGTGCAAACCCCCCCTGTTGTTATCCAGAAGGAGGAGCCCAGCCTGACTGAGCGTTACCATCAAAGTGAACAAAGGCTCTTGGAAAATGTGAAGCAACTCCATGACCCAAAGAGTGCTAACACTATGGCATTACTCCACTCTGCTCGTGAGTGCATCAATGCAATGGTACAGACTTCCCAAAGGATCAATGCCGCGTCTGGAATGTCTCGAACCTTCAGCCAAGGATCTGGTCCAGTATAGATAGACATACCTTTCTTATGAAGTATGATTGTAAGTAATTCAGTATATGAACTCTCTCCTTGTCTCCATTGCTAACCTCTTCTTCAATACAGAACATCACCAACCGCCATCCCATAGCCTTTAGTGCATAGAAAGCGGATTCCAGCACGCTATCCTTTCCACAATAAAGCCAATCGACAGTCACAAGTCATGCTCCAGTCATGCAAGCCCAGGTTATGCCCAGATTATACCTAGGATGTATCAAGGATACAGACCATGGAGAGTTGCGGATAGTCCCAGTCTATCTTGGCCAAAGGATTACCAAGGGATCTTTACATGTCCAGAAGAGTGCCCATACCTAGTGGCCAAATTAACGGATCCAGTCCAGTCCATGTGACATTCATTCCCAGAATGGTTCTCATGGTTGATGTGTGTGTAAGGGAAAGAGGATGAGGATGGAAGCCTTTTTGGGTTTCCGCGTTTAACGCTTATATTAGTTGACGTGTGTGTTTGCTGCATGCCTAGCATACCTTTGCCGTTTTTAGTTGGCTTTGGGAGAATAGAAGGAAAGAAAAGGAGGAAAAGAAAAGGACAAAAGGCGTTTCGGTGGGGTTCTAAAATATACTTTATATATGATACCTTGAAATATATATATATTTTTTTTTCTTGCGCTTATCTTTTTCACTACAATGTGACTTGAGGAAACTCAATATTTGTTTTCCCCGAAATATCTCTTAAGTTCTCTTGACTCTCTCGAAAGAAATTCTCTGTTTCTTCAATATGTATGTATCCACTTCATCGCCCATAATATCAAGAAAAGCAGTCCCCCTAAGTTACAATATTGCTGAGCCTGAAGGAGAGAGTTTCTTCTGTTCGCTTCAACCAACTTGGCTTACATTGAAGCTCGCTCGAGTCTCTGGGTATTTATATTCAACTTCTGGATCTTACCTACTATTCTTCTCCTTTATTTCGCTTTCTTCATTTTTAGCCTTTTTTCCTGGCCTATTTTTATTTTATTTTTATTTTTTATTTTTTTCAAGTGTGAGGGGGCATATCATGCAGACTTCCGAGAAGAGTATAAAGTTATTAGAAAAGGCTAGTTAGAAGATAGTCAGTTGAGAACCGGCTCAAGGAATATGAAGCAGCTACCGGCTGCGGCCTTTCCTTGAAATCCTACCGTCTTTCCTTGTAAGAATATGCGCATGGAGTTAGCAATTTGGAGAGGGAGGAAGAAAGAGGTGGAGAATCTCAAAGAAAGAAGAAAGTGGAGTAGGAAAGACGGTGGAAAGATCACGAAAAGACGTATTAGGAGAGGAGGAGGATGTTTGACGAAAGAGAAGGTACGGGCTGCGGAGGAGCTAGCTAGGCTTATTTAGGTACAGAGGGATCACAGAGTGGAAGTGCAGCAAGAGAGTAGGGAAAGATATATGGGCGCTTTAATAAATGAGGTTGAGGCTTATAGGTAAAGAAGGGAAATCTCTAGATCGCCTCGCTTTTGTGAAGCGGGTCGAACGGGTCTAGGTGGAGAGAAGTTGGAGATTAGAGAGCTGGTTAGCAACGCTTAGCAACGTAGTTGATTAGCGCTAATTCGTTTATAGACAGGCTCTTTAGAAATGAAGGATGGATTGAAGTAAGAGAGAGGATTGGTAAGGAGTTGGCGGAGAAGGAGGTTTCTGATTGCAAGATAGCACGGTAGTGGACGGTTGCATTGTGAAATGGAAACTTTGCTCTTGTATGGATAATCAATCTCTGCCTATCTTCGGCTGGAGACCTTTCACCCGTGAAGCCTTTCTTAACCTACACTTGAGGCTGCAGGCGTGAAAAACAACACAGGATATACATTTAGGTAGGCTTGAAATCTAGAGTGCGGTGTGACATCAAGAGGCTCAAAGAGAGACTCTATCGCGGAAGATGTCTACGTGGAAAATCGACGCTTCATTCTCAATGTTACTCTAGTGAGTTGACCTAGTCCTGAGCTAATCTTCAATAATCTTCAATGAAATAGCAGAAATGAGACTATTCAGATTAAGCCTTCACACCGGTGCGCCATCCAACCTTCATGTACGTTTCCATTTGCAATCCAGTTGAATTCTTCACCAAATCTTCATCGAAGACAACTTCTCCAGGAGGATACACAACAATGACTGTACTGCCACCGTAATAGAAAGCCCCCAAACATTGACCCCTTCGAATCTGAGCACCTACATCGACACCATCCACATATTTGATGGATCCTACCAACATTGCCCCTACTGCTACCAGGGCAATAGGGGAACCCGTTGTAGAACGCTCGACTGTCATGACTGAACGCCTGTTCTCGCAGAATACATCTAGTGTACCAGGTTCGTTGATAGCCTGTGGGTTCACAGTGTAGTATGCTCCGGGGATCTCTTTGATGCTTTTGACAGCTCCAGAGACTGGTGCATGCCAGCGATGGTAATCTTGGGGTGCTAGGCGTGCAATAACCAGAGATCCTCCGTCGAATTTCGAAGCAAGCTCAGCATCTCCACCGAAGAGGGCCTCCAGTGTGAAACCAAATCCTTTGATCCAATATTTGGTGGCGGTATCGATGGTAGGGAAAGCTGTAAGACGACAATCGGCTGGGGAGGATGTGACGAGATCGTTCTCTGGTTCGGCAATGGGTCTTGCAGATTCCTTAATCTCTCGAGCGAAGAAGGTATTGAATGTTGGGTATGCGTTTGGATCGGGTTGTACCATTTCGTAGAGGGTGGATTGTAGGTCGAATGATTGAATGAAGGGTACAATGTGCTGTTTGGACTCAGGGCTGTCGTATTCTCTACCCATCTTAATGCTTTGGTTCTAGATTGGACATGTCAGCATATTTAGATCTCATCTGCGAACTCATATTTACCTCCAAGAGCTCAAGAGTCTTCTTCCAGTGCAAGGCCTTTTCCTGCTCGGAACCATAGTACAAAAGATGCATTCCTACACGAACATAGATGGACATTGCTTCAAAGGTCTTCTCGCCAGTCTGACGATCGATAACATAGTTTCCAAGGTGGAACTTGTTTTCGACGCTCTCGATGGTATGTACGGGGAGATGCTTCGATAGCCAGGTGTGAGCTTCCTGGGTGATGGACGAACCATGGATATGCGATTTAGGAGGTTGATTCTTATTCTCAGCTAAGGTTGTGAGTTCTGTAAGAGCGCCAGCGCTAGCATTGTATCCCTCATCGGTCAATGGGTGTGGCTCGTAATCAGTAGCAGTTGGGCCGACGCTGGTCATTTTGGCAAGCTGTTTTCGATGCGATGGATTATGGGAAGTGGAAATCTAGATGCAGTTGGGTAAGTAGTAGGAATATGTAGTTAAAGGGCTGGTGATCAACATGAACGGTGAAGTCACAGCTGGGGGGGGCGGGGATCTCGTTTGAGATGACAATAAGTACAATCCACCTTACTGGTAACCCCCTCCTTGTGGCTGATCTGCGCAAAGCTTGATGTAAGTGGCATTTCTAAATGCGGGTGCATCACGTCCAAGCCCGCGAATAAAGCAAGTTCTTCAACAGAAAGGGCGGGAAAATGCCAATGATACACTGCAGAAAGTTGGCAGATGGTTTTAAGAGTCGGCGATGTTTGATATGGGATGGGATTGATGGGATTGAGATGTTCAAAAACAAGCAATTGTGAAGGAGGTGAATCGCATTTCTTGGTACCCCTGGCAGCTGCAGATTAACCGAATATCAATGATCCCCCCAGCCTCGTTCGTTTAACAATGTACATATGTATGTACATATATATGTACAGACGCCTTACTTCTTCTAATTTTAATAATACCTAGATTAACCTAGTAATACTGCCAGAATTGTGTGCACGTGTTTCCCGGCTGAAATTCCTTATGACCAGTATACCCAGTTACCGCATGTAGGAGACCCGTTTAACGGCGCTGTAGTGACTGAACGAGCTACACAGCTGAATTCGGAGTAGATAAAGAATAATTGCTTGCCAGAACTTCTTAGGTTGATCCAACTTCGTAATCAAAGAGGAAACAGAATAGGGATATACTTATCAATCATGCAATCAATCCCAGTGCTCTGGAACCAAGTCAGCGACGGTTCCTAGCTCTTGGTAGAATAGAGCCGTCGATTCCTATGTGGCCACAAAGCTATATATACAAAGACAGATTTCAAAGGAAAAACAATACCAGGAATAAGTACTTCGTAAAGACATTTACATGGCCGCATTCTCCTGACTAAGCAGATCCACTTGCCGAAAATATATCTCCTTGATAAGAGCACACGATAGGCTCTGCCCTGCAACAACACATTTTCTAGATCCGTAAACACTAAAGCCCAGGAAAATGGCGCGCCTATCTTCCATGAACCCTCCCCAATCTTCCGCTCTAGATACCCCTAGTACGGATTTAGAACGTATGCTACAGCGACTGCAGAATTCCCTTGCTAGGCCCGAGATCTCCAGAGCCCACAGCGCGTTCGAGCGGGAGAAGTTTGGCACAGTACGCAACTTCTTTCTCTTGTTCTTCCTGCACAGCAGAATAATGAAGAGCTGATTATTGCCGGCAGAATCTGGAATATGCGCGAACACTGCTTGTCGGGTTAGAGCAAGATACACAAACAATCAAAGTGCAGAGTAGGAAGCAGGATGTCCAGGCAGATCTGACGAGGAAACGGGAATTGATTCAGCGACTCAGCGAGCGTCTACAGGAGCTGAACGAGGTATCTATTCCCCTTTGGAAGCTATGATGAGGGATCCATGCTCATGGTGTGATACGATATATAGCTCGGGGAATACGAATTAGAAGAAGACGATACATCAGAGGGAGAAGATCTCTTAGCCCAAGACACGCCCTCCGAAACAACAGACGATAACTCGGCCTATGAAATCGATCGAACTCCTTCTCCCACCAATCCCATATCTCCCTCCCCACCACCTTGCCAAGAACCCATCCCAGCACCACCATCTATCTCTGTCTCCCAATCCCAAACACAACCACGACCACAAGCCGAATCTGCCCCCTCCCCCTCACAAACTCTTCGCGCCCGTAAAGCAGAACTCTTCTCCAAACCCACCTCAGCCGCCGCCACTACGGCTTCCCCCACAACTAGCACCACCACCACAACCCTCCTCTCCCACCACCGCACCGAACAAGAAGACCTCACGGCTTCCTTACTGGCCATGGCAACAGCGCTCAAGCAATCCTCCCATTCCTTCGCCACCTCTCTCGAATCCGAGAAATCCATCTTAAAAAATGCAGTAGAAGGAATGGATAAGAATGAATTGGGATTGGATGCTGCGCAGAGTAAGATGAAGCAGTTGAGAGGATCGTCGACAGGCGGCGGGATGAATTGGTTTGGTTTGCCGGCGTTGGTGGTGATGTATGCTAGGATTGCGGGGCTAAGTGTGCTAGCGCTAGTTATTGTGTTTGTTTTGCCTAAGTTGAGGTTTTAGTGGGTTGAGATATAGGTAGGCTTTTGGGGTTGGTTTGGGATGGAGGTTTTTGGAGTACAGGGATGGAAAAGGATGGAAAGCGTAGTGTAGGCGGGGGCGAGGTTAATCTCAGGATCTCTGGGTCATATGGAGTGTTTTTTTGTTCTGATTTTTTGTTTTTGAGAGATACCATGAATGCAAAGTTGAGACTTTTAAAGAATTAGTTTCCCTCTTATAAATCCATGAATGAACTAAGTTTCCCCGCTATGAGCCTACAGATGAAGATGAACCATATCTCGAAGCAAATCCAGCTTCTTCCAAGATCTAGATCATGATTCCCTTCCTAAACTGCCTCTCTGAGGATGAGAAATGAAAGCAACGCACCAGAAAATTTGACGTAGTCTGAAGTGATTGTGAAAAGGGAAAAGGTAGGAAAGCTATTGTTATCATGCAAGATAATCCAGTCTCTTCCTTTTACGGAGAATGACCTTTTCAACCCTAGATACTACCTAGTAGATAGAAACTCCATGAACCCACAAATAATGAAATGGGTTAGAATGCACCAGTAAAAAAGGCCGTAATCTTTTTGTTTCGTGATTGCCATAGTGTAATTTCGAATATTTCGCCATTTGAAGTTGTGAAAGAGTCGAAATGTGTATACATGTGCGTATGTTGGAAAGTAGTAAAGTTGTGATATATCGAGCTAGACTGGTAATTAATTCATCGAAGAGAGGCAAATGGACAAATCTTTTTAACCTGGAGGGCTTTGAAATGGAGTGCTATGACGATGACTGGATTCGAGAAGGTGTGTGGAAAATTTGATTTCGAAGGGTCCGAGAGAAGAAAAAAACACAGAATGAGCAATTCCAACACACTCCACTCCACTCTTCTCTTTTTCAAATCCTGAATACTTCTCCCGCTGAGAACGATCAGTCAGAATCCCAATATCCAGTAAAGGGAACCTACATTTAAAGAATAATCAGATTCTCTCTATCGCTGTTTGATTCTCCCTCTTCGGAAGAAGTAGTAGCTTGAGAAGGCGAAGGCGAAGGCGAATCCGTAAAACCATTAAACTCCTGTTCGGAATCTGATTCTTCCCTTAATGTTTGTGACGGATCGGAAGATCCACTTCTATAAGACTGTGAATCTTCATCATCATCCTCTACCTCCTCAGCTCTATTCGAGGCTTGTTGAGTCGACTTCTTGGTCATGATATGAGGTTGCGGATCATATCCATTTTTCTCTTCCTCTTCCACTTCCTCTTCCTCTCCAATCTCGCTATCGGAATCATACATCAAGTCCTCAGACGTGTCCTCACTATAGCCACTGCTCTCAACACTACCCTCGCTCGAACTTTGTTTCGCACCCCATATAGGAGCAGATTTTCCCGGTGGTAGCCAACCAACTGGTCTTCCAAAGATAGGCATATCATATTTGAATTTCATAGGATCTTGAGGCAAATCATCACATCGATTATCCCATGCAATGCCGGTTTTGTGCTCAAAGAGTGTCTTGAAATCTTTGTAAGCAGCGGCGAAATCTTTGGGGTTGCAATTATCTGTAAGATACACTGCGGGGCGGCCACGAGAGGTATATTTGGCTCCGCACATGAATGTGTGGGGAAGAGCATTCGAAGCGAATAGCTAGAGTTGTGTTAGCTGTGTGGGATGGCAATTGGAGATGGGAGACATACGTAAATAGTGTACTTTGCAATCTTGCTTCTGCCATGGACCATGACCCTTGTCAAGACTACTTTGTACTCGAAACCGGAGGGCTCGACAAAAACATGGTGGAGACCTGTGAGGGTTATTAGGACTGTTAGTTTCAAATGAGGAGGGAAAGGAGGAGAAGGGTGGAAGTACGGTTGTCAACAAGCTCCTTACCGGCGCGGACTCCTTCCTCGAAACTCTCCTGAAACTTCTTTTTGTCCTCGAGACCACGATGGACTCTCTTCAGGATTCTATTGAGAGTATAGCCTGTCTCAGCGCGTTTGACCTTCTTCTTACTGTTTCCAATCAGTGAATCTTCCAACCAGTCTCTAACCACAATGTAGCATTTCTTTCCTAAGGCCCAAGCCTTTCGAACTACAACCCAGATTAGCATCTCTTCGAAAAATACATGATGATTTCTTAACGAACCTTGTAGAGACTTCTTCTTGAAATCATCAATGGAAGTAATAAGATGTGTAGTCTCTGGCGTAACCTCCTTAACGTATGTGCCGCCGTGTTCCCGAATCCATGTCGCGACGGATTCATGTTCCCACCTATGACCCAAGTTACCGGACATAGAAATGATGAGGCCTTTAAGGATGGGCTTCATCTTCTTGTTGTCAATATGCTTTTGTCGGGATATGCCATGCGTCTGGACTCCATGGGATGGGTTGGGAACTAGTCTACCGCTAGAGACAGCTGGACGTTGTGGGGCCATTTTGAATTGAGAGATGTGGTTGTGTCAGGGAATCTATATTATTAGTTGTTGAAACACACGAGGTATGTATAATGTGAAGAGGAAAGGAATGGTTGCGATTGCGGCTAGGGATGTGAAATGTAAGGAGGAACTATAGGGAAGAATCCGATGTAGATTTTGGGATGTAACGAAGAACGCAATTTAAGATGAGAGAAGATGGGAAGGGTAGGTGGGAAAGAAGAGAATGAGATGTGTTATTAGGTTGCAATGGAATGATATAAGTCAGTGTATTGGGAAGGAACGGGTGATGCTATGCGAGGAAGAGTGAAGAGTGAGCAAGGGTAAAGCAAGCTAGAGATGAAATCCCAAAAATGTAGTGCCTATGCAGCGTCAATGATTTGGAGCCTAGCCTTGCGATGTAGTTTGCAAGTGTAGCACGGAAGACTCGGTGACAAAGTGAGTCTTTGTAAGAAAAAAGGTGAAAGGATCTTGAAAGTCAAATTGAGCTTACTCTTGTGATATCAGTGACTTAGGTGAGGTAAGAAGATAGATGTTGAAATGAAGAGGTATTATTGGTGTTGATGTTGGGTGAAGATGTGCGTTGTAGTGGAAGAGATGTAGGAAGGGGAGGTGGAGGATTATCTTGAAAGACGTTTTGTAGGAAAAGATAGATTGGAAGTGGATTGGGTGTGTGCGTGTTTGAAGAAGTAGATTGGTAGGATGGTTCAATTGAGAAGAGAGATCTAATTAGATGATATTTGGGTTGGTTCAATTGATCAAATATTAAGAGATTCTTAATGATATGTTAAAGTTGATGCTGAGAGGGTTTCTGAATAAGATTGCGAAAAGGGGGGAAACTCGATGCCGGGAGCTGGCTCGCTTACCCAGCCCCTTTCTAAAGAAATTCTCAGAGTGTGAGCAGGCGATCCATACGTAAGGCACTTGCCACTCATTTCCATTATATGCATTCGAAGGGCTCAGTGAACTACTTTGATGCATTCATTATTTCAGCAAGCTTTTGAGCTACCTATGCCGTCTATCTAACACTCTTTGCCTCCTTGATAAAAGCTTTTATCTTCTCTAAACTTTGAACTCCCTTCTCCTCAACACCGCTACTCACATCAACCCCAATAATCCTCTCGCCGAAATCACCAGCTGCTCGAACTGCCTCCGCTACATTCCCTGGGTTGAGTCCACCAGCAAGCATGATTTTCAGACCTTCGTCTTTCATTAGTACAGTTCTGACATCCGATATATCCAGCTTCTGATTCGAGCCGCCAGATCCAGAATCGAGCAGTGGAACTGTATGGTATCCTCTTTTCCCGAGTCCATATTGTCCAGGCCTGAAGCTTCGGATAACAGGGACAGGGATCAGGTTGGCCCACTCCAAAGGTTCGTCGCCGTGAAGTTGCACAATATCTAAGTCATAAAGCTTTTGTAGTTCTAGAACCTCCTCGAGCGGTTGGTTTTGGAAAACCCCAGCTAGTAGTGGTCGATAGCTTGAGATATTTGAGTCTGCATGCTCAAAGAAGTCTGAAGCTTGACTACCAATCCTGTCACGAAACACGATAGCCGTGCTTTGTTGTGTCTGATGCACAGCTCTGGAGATCGCAATAGCATCCTTATAAGGAACATATCGACTCCTACTAGGAACAAGAATCATGCCGATTAGATCTGCTCCAGCTTTAATGGCCTGCGAGGCTATTTCTGCATTTCTTGTGCCACAAATCTTTACAAGAAGACTTCCACTTGCCGATTTTGATACAGGAGCAAAGCCCCCGAGCAGCTCCCGAATGAAGCTTGCTGTATCACGAGCACGCATTAGGGCCTCTCCCACGAGCACTGCACCTACTCCGTTCTTCTGATATGCTACCACATCTTTCGGTCCAGAAATGCCGCTAAGAGCACAAACAATGGTCTCCTTGGGTACTTGACCAAGCAGTCGACTAGTAGTATCTAGATCTACTTCAAAACTGGTGAGATTTCGGTTGTTCACTCCAATGACTTTAGAACCAAGTTTGACCGCAACTGTCATCTCCTCAGCAGTATTGACTTCGACCAAGGGTTCCATGCCGAGAGATTGAGAATAGCGATATAATCTAGTTAAAGTCGCTTCGTCCAGCATTTTAACGATTAGAAGCACAGTATCGGCTCCCGCCAATCTAGCCTCAAGAATCTGATATTCTTCGAAAATAAACTCTTTCCGTAGAATTGCAGGTCGATTTGGCATGCCTTCTAGAGCATGTCGCACGTACCGCAAATCGTCAATACTTCCTTTGAACCATTCTGGCTCGGTGAGAACAGATATCACGCTTGCACCAGCTAAAGCATAATTTCTAGCTTGAGCAGGAGCACAAGCAGTGAGCGAGATGCCCCCTTTAGAGGGAGATGCTCGCTTAATCTCGGCCATAAGGGAAAGGGGAAATGGAGATTTGCGGAGTCGTTCGACGAATGATACAAGCGGAGGCGCAATTTCTAAATCGTATATAGCTTGAAGATCGGCAGGTCGATGGGAGGGAATCTCCTTTTGCCGAGCGACAGCCGCCTTACGATGAGCGAAGATTTTCTCCAGTATATTCTCCTTCTTGCTTCCATTGAGACCTTGTTTGGCGTTAGTCCTAGACCCTTTGTGGTATTGTTCATTTTCTGCCCAAGTACCACCACGCATTTGTAGAAAGTTTTTGAGCATTACTCTGCCCTCGGCCGTCAGTATGCTCTCTGGGTGATACTGAACTCCTTCTATAATGTATTCTTTGTGACGTACACCCATAATGACTCCTTTGCCACCATCGACACCTGTTGAAATCCAAGAAGATACTTCTAGACATTCCGGTAAAGTTGAATGGGTCCCAGCCAGTGAGTGGTATCGTGTAACAGGGAGATCTTGTGGTAGATTTGCGTAAACACCTTTGGAATCATGTCGCAATGGCGATGTCTTGCCATGCAGAATCTCTCCAGCAGATACAACGTCTCCTCCATAAAGATCCAATATGCATTGCCTAGTCACCCCTTAGTATCTTTTCACAAAACTTCTCTCGCGTGCGACTCACTGGCCCATGCAGACGCCAAAGATAGGTATTTTGCCTGCGAATTGTTGGATGGCATCTCTGCTGATTCCAGAATCAGTTTTTGGATGGCCTGGGCCAGGACTTATGACTAGTTGGGTAGGCTTGAACGTCACAAGCTCGTCAATAGTAATTTCGTTGTTTCGAAAGACTGTCACTGTAGCGCCCTCAAGGGCCAGATATTGGTAGACGTTCCAAGAGAACGAATCGAAATTGTCGATGAGAACGACGTTTGAAGCATTAGCCAAAGGCGCAACTGCTTCTGGCTGCTGTGGAGAATAGTCAATTAGGTCAAGGGAAGGCATTTTGACAGATCTTAGAGAGAAAAGAGGAGACGGTCAAACGATGTTTAGAAGTCCCGTCGTGGGGGATAAGGATAAATTATTATTCCCTACAAACCCTGCAATCAATCCCTCGCTTGGAAATCGCGACACCGCGTTCAACGGCAAATCAAAAAGTTGAGCTTTGAAAGTTGAAGCTCTCCCATTCTCAGTCGAAGCTTTCTATTCTCATGCTTCGAGCAACACCTCTCTATACAGTTTTGGCTTGCTGAGCTTGCTTAGCAATGGCGCCAATACCGGAAACCTATTATTTTCCTTCTTTGGACAAATGTCTGAATGGAGACCGGCTCTTGATGTGAGTATTTTTCGCTTCCTAAAGAATCGCAATATAGCTGACAATTCTATAGCTCCTGGGAAACAGCTTATTTTGCCCTTTCAGATCGGCAGAATCAATCCACAGCAGAGAAATTCTTTGAAGATCCCGACGTGCAAACTCTGCTTTCTCAGCCATCGAATGCCTTCCCTAAACCCTCGCCTCAGAGCAAAGCTGCATTCGAAACGAAAACCTCAGCAATAAATGTCACTCCTTCGAATACTGCACGATACGACATTAAGGAAATCAAGGACGACGCACTGTGGCTGACTAAAGAAGTTGGGATCAACGAGGTATCTGCATTGAGGATCGTTGTGGAGGAATACCAGTCTCGTGCATATGCACAGCTACTTGGAGAGTTCTCAGAAGAGAACCTTAGTCTTCAGGATGCCGCCGATACACAATCATCTAATGTGCTAAGTTCGGGATTATTGTTGTCGGGTACGGAGCCAGACACATCACAGGAGAGATTTAACACCCAAGAGAGCCGGCGGATTCGATTGCTACACATCTATCTTTCTGAGCGACGTTATGTTTGGAAATGTCTTGTTTTCCTTGTACAGCAGCGCAGTCCACATGACTCCAATAGGGGGAGTGAGGACGGAAGAGTAATACCTTGGTTCCACTCCTATCATTCAACTGTAGTTGGTCTTTGGAATGCCTCGGAGGAGCCTGCAGACCGCATAGTACGATTCACAGCGACGTTATCATCAATTCTTGAAAAGGCATTCAGTGCCAATGGTAGTGGGTGGTTCAAGGACGATGGTGGTCGTGCAGATATTGAACTTGAGTGGGCGAACAGTCAAATCATGGAAGCAACCTATATGATGGAAGTTATATTTCAACATTTATGGGCTGCTGATGATATTTCTCAGTCGAAGCCTATCCTAGAATGGTTCCGTTTCGTTTCTCGTTTCGAATTCTTCAACTTTGATCCACCTGGTCCTTTAAGTCAAGATTTGTTTTTTGCTTTGCGAACTATCAGCACCGTTACTTCAGTAGCCATACTTGGCGTTTCGAGCTGTGTGGAACGCCTAACAGATAGCAGTCCGATAGCACTTGCTAGCGGGCCTGAAGTTCTTTACATACTGAACTCAGAAGCAATTCGCGAGATTCATGAGATCATTGTCAATGCTGCTATTATTCAAGCTCCATATAACACTGCTGCAGGCCCTCCTATTCTTACTTGGGCTCTCATTCTCATTGAGATCATAAGTCGTGTGGATGCATGCAAAGAAGCACAGCAACGTCAAATCGATGGCATCGACCCACTACCACAAGGAGAGGCCGATTTGCCTGATGATCCCTACGATCAAATCGTAGCGGCGATCAAGTTCAGCATAGACGATATTGTGATTTCTTTGGGGAGGAGTGCTGTCGATTTATGCCATGCCTTTGAGTCTCTAACAACCATTTCGCAGGTGCTTGGTGACACGCCTGCAGCTTGTTTCATGACTGAGCTTGGTATGGACATGCGAATAGTGATACTCGACCTCATCCGGAGTAGCAGTGTTTATACTGGATACATTGCAGAGACTCTTAGTGCCACTTTGTCGACTCTCACTGGAAATGAAACTTACTGGGACCTTGTGGATGCCCAAAACCTTGAGGATGAAAATGGTCCTATTGGCACCTTCCTGAGAGACGACACTTTACTGCGAGAGTTCTGGAAGCAAGCCTTGGACAGGTATCCATTCGAGTCATTGCCGTTTTTGAAATTAAATCGTGCATTGGCTGCCTTATGCTACTACGGCGAGGATGATAATCTTGTTAGCATTTTGGAGAAGCTGGACAACCTTCCAACTCTCACATATACTCTTCCTCTTAATTTCAGGAATTATGTCTTAATCCAGGAAATCGAGAACAATAATGACATTTGCCTGACAGAGGATCTTTATCTTTTCGAGCCTCGATGGCGAGATCAAGATATAAGAATGATAAGAGATCGGGCACATCAAGATCAAGCCCTTGCCTCATCAATACGGGAAAGCGACCTTTGTATTCAAGGAGGTAGCGAAGGCCGCATCATTTACGAGGCCGAGCCGAAAATAGCCTACTTTACCCATCCCTATTCTGGTATCAAATATTTTGGGAAGCTGCTGGAGACATATCTTACTGCTGGGGATCAAATAGATGCTACGACGGGTGACAAGACGGACCCGGCTTCTGTGGAAGAGATCGTTGGACTGTTTGCTACCCTTGTCCTTACTGCATCGAAGGCAGCTAGGACACCAACTGATTCCATGAATCTTGTCCACCGCTTTCTGGGAAATGCTAGCTCCGGACTCAATCGAAACCGAGATATACTATCGGTGATATTTGACATTTTCGAGGAGGAGCTCCAGAGACAGACAATACATGTCGGACCTGACGTAGATCTGGGCGTGCTGAACAGCTGTGTACAATTTATCCATGCTATGATCCCGTTCTGTCCTGGAAGGATATGGCCTCTTATAGATCGATGCGGACTTCTCGGAAATGATCATGGAGGCGGCAAACTTGCGACTATCGTAGGGAACATTGAATTGGTCTCATCTAAATTCAATCTTCTTATATCATGCATCCGTCTGTTTGGGGAACTAGTGGACGATTTTGCAACAAATGCGATCGCAAGAAAGCGTAAAAGCATGTCTTTAACTCGATTTACCGATGATGCAAACTTTGGGATTAATGTTCCAGATCATGTTATTTCCAGGGTTCTTTTATTCTACACTCGATATATGGTCGATGTCCTAGAAAGTTCCTGTACGTGGAAGTTTGATAACGGGGACGATCGACTGCAGATTAGCAAAAACATCACCGCCACTTTCGACAATATCCTTTACTATGCATATAGTATTCAAGGAGCTCCTGACCCAACCCGGGAATTGAGATCGGAATCAAAACCTAAATCCACTAAAGACTTAGCTACCGAAGCAGCAGTTGAATCGGCTGGCCAGGTCATGAGGGCTTTAAGTCCGGCAGCGACGCATCTTGTCGAAGCCTTCTTATCACCATCTTCTGGTGCTTTGAGATTCCGCCCCCTACTTCGTACTTTGTTCAATGGATTATCTTCCCCTAAGTCATTGGAGGTTACCGTTTTCCCAAATAGATTGAGGCTGGCATCCTTGGATGTTAAAGCCACCCTTTCGTTTACGAAACGCCTGCTTCGGGTCAGTACAATCTTGGAAAGACCTGCTTCCCAGGTCGAGACACAACTTTTCAAGGCTGCGCCTTTGATAGCTCGTCTATACGCTGTTAAAGACGCTTATCGAATCCCTGTCGTGAAACTATTAGAAGCTATGATCGTCAGCGCTTCTAGTAGGACTGAAGAGCCCCCTTCACTACTCGGTCACCTTGGTGCACAAACTGCGAGGCATTTTCTTTCAGTCCTTTCAGACCTGGATAAACCACTAGCTCGAGATGCAAACATTGCCGTTATCTGGCACTTTTTGTCTCTAGTGATGAGCAGCCGACAGCAGTGGTTTGCAAATTACGTACTCACTGGCAAAACACCAAGGGATGCTCTAAGGCAGAAGGATAAAACCTGTCGCGTATTATCTACTACTTCCGCCAAAGCTCTTCTTCTAAAAGCCCTTGATACGCTGTCAGACATAGGTGATATCCCTGAGAAGGAGGCCTTGATGCTGCTTGAATTTGTCTCTCTGGCACAGAACTTTTGGCCTTGGGCTATGTATGACATTCCGAGCCACAAGAGCTTCATAGGTTCTCTGTTGAATTTTATTCGGACTTTAAGGCCTATCGGGTTAACTCCCAGGTGGGAGACATCCATTCAAGCATGCTATCGAGCACGCATTGCCGCCTATATCGCAGAGATACTCGCCATGTATCTCTTCCATTTGAGACAAACTGGCCAGAAATCAATTGTGGGAGATCTCATGCGAAATCTAGAATACTACATTCAGCATGCTGCCGCGATACCAGCCTACAACTCGTCACTCCATGGCAACCTGAAACGTAATTTTGATACTAAGTATGGCGGCTCGACTCTCCAGAGCTTCAAAAGAACAAATGTGGAAGACCGACAGTTTGGAATAGAATACTTCTACGACCTAGAATTGGTAAATAAAATGCTACGTTTTGATGGGGCTTGGAGAGGCAGAAGTAATGATGGCTTTAGGAGCGAGCTCGCTCTTGCCAACGTCAACCTATCTCTTGTTGATGCGCAAATCGTAAGTATTATCTTAGTCCCATATGAACGATGAAATTTGACCATCTTTTAGGCACTTCTGCATGGTTGGAAAACACTCGCTGTTGAGATTAGCAATCACATCGCCCAGGAGCCAAATTACCAGACGACTTTGGTGCAGGCGGCTCTCAATTGCCTTAAACTCAACACACAAAGCCAGCATTCAGAGGAAATTTTCATAAAATTAATACAAACCAGAGCCGATTTATGCCTCGTTCTTTGTCAGCGATTGGTGGACGTGAACTCCAAGATTCCCGACATGCAGGAACTGCTCCCCCGAGTTTGGGAAACAATACATAGCTTGGGAGACACCTTTGAGTTAGCTCTAGCGACTGGAGATGCAAGCTATTACAGACTTCTGCTAAAGATTTTATACCTAGCTCTTCGCGTGCATGCGGACAACATGACAAAAGCTTCTCAACCGGGTCAATTTTCCCAAAACAATCTTGCCGTCACACGATTAAGAGATTCATCATTAGCTGTGCGCATTATCATCGATGTCCTTGATCGTGTTGTGGCACAAGGATTCCGCGACCTCGCTGTGGTGGTGCATGATAACCCCATAGATTCATCTCCTGAAGACATCGCCATTATTACAGGAATTTTACAGGCTTGTCTTCGTGTTCCAGGCATCGAATTTTGTCATCCACAGATTGTAGCTATGTTGGTGAATTCAGGGACAGCTCGAGTAGCTACTACACTATTTTCCTGGTCCGACAGTCTTGCCGTAGATGGGGATCCAATATACGGCGAGCTTAGCATTCTCTTCCTTCTTGAGCTCTCTAGTATGCCTCCAATGGCCGAACAACTCGCTATAGATGGCGTGCTAGGCCATATCAGTTCTGCAAATATCACCAAATACCTTCGAAACAGGAAAGTAAGCCCTTTTGCAGAAGGCGCAGGCATTCAGCGCTGCTACAGTATCTGGGTTCGAGGAATCCTCCCGTTACTGCTTAACCTTCTTCATTCAGTGGGAGCCTCTATCGCCACAGAAGTTGCTCTCTTCCTAAATCAATTCCCTGCTCTGCTCAAACAATCATCTGACGCATTCGATGTCCCGGAAACACTTCACACCACGACCAAATCTCCACCAAAATACCTCAGTCTCAGCATTTGTTCTGAGGTACATTCTCTTTCCCTTATTTTATTCATCTTGAACGGATTCCGCGATACTTTGGCTGGTACTGTTGAAGTTCCGGAAGTCAAATGGGATTCCGGGGCAGTGAGCGAGAATGTTGATTTCTGGTTGGGGTCCAGGGGTTTGTTGAGAGATAGGATTCTACCGATGGGAGAAAGGGATGTGGGATTAGCGAAGAAGAAACTAGATCCTGAGAAGAGTGTCTGGAAGAGTGCGAATAGGTTAGAAGAAATGGTCGTGGAGGAGATGGCGGGAATTAGGGCTGTATTGAGTGGTGGAGAGCCTTGAGGGTGGATGGATGGGTAAATATGCATGGGAGGAAAGGATGTTGGGGGCGTTTTTCTTGTTTTCTTGTTTTTTTTTGGCATGCATGGAAATCAAAGGTGTTTTTTTATGAAATGGAATATCTGATCTGGTTTTCTGAGAGAGGAGGCGAGATGAATGGAATGGAATGGGGATTTTTATAGAGTTGAGTGGGAGCTTTGTAGAATTAAATGGATGGCATGTTGGATGTTGAAGATTAGAATGAATGTGTAAATGAATTCGGTGGCTAATATGCACAGTAAGGAGAGACTGAATCATTTACCCATTGTACTCAAGCCCATTCCCAAAATATGTATACATACACCTAAGTGTGAAATCGAATAACTATTTCTAGATTCTTAAAGTAATGTGATTAAAGTTCACAATACAACCCCAGAAACCAAATCTTCTATCCCTTGCTGTAATAGAGGTTAGGTGTAAAGATGTCCCCAAACCTGCGTCCTCTAGACTTCTAGTTGCCACTTTGGGGGTACGAGAGAGGATCCCCTCCGGGGATTTGTACGCCATGTAGAGAGAGACCTTCGGGAGACAGCCCAGTATGAGAAGGAAAACCCCCCCCAGTGTTGTATCCATGGGCTGCTTTAGTCGGTTTCGAATAGAGACCTCATTGTTCACAATGAAGTCCAATAAACGTGATTAATGGAAACATCTTAATTTTTGAGAAAAGTTATTTCGACGCCCAGTAAGCAGACTAGTCTTTTCCATAGACTCATGTCTTTCCTCTATTCATGATACCATACATGCCCCTCAATCCGAATCTCTATCATACAACTCCCTCCAATTTACCCCTTCATTCCAGATCATCTACCGCGAGCCCGGAGGAGGTTGGTTCATCATCTGTGCCTGTTGTTCCTGGAATCTCTGCCCGATTCTCTCGCTTCCTGCCATGAACTTTTGCACGCAGCGGGTCACGCAGCCGGTTTCTCGTTGGATAAGGGATTTGGTGGTGAAGTCATCGATGCAGGAATCGAAGCAGTGGGAGACGAGGTTGGAGAACATCTGTTGGGAAGGTGTTAGTGAGGATCATGAGATAAAACCCGGGATTAGCTAGGGATGTGCTAGTGGTATAGGTTTCGGTGCTGGGTTGATCTTGTGTTGAGTTTGGGGCTGTAGACCAGAGAGAGCGAGAGTAAGAGATTGAAAGATAATGCCAGTACGTCCAAAATCGAAGGGCTTGTGGTGAAAAGAGAGTTGAATGCAAAGATTTCTCGCAGATAGATTCATCTGATTGATGTAATGATCCAAGACCGTTGCATTTCCGGGACTCGAAGTGTTTCCTTCATCGAGTAGCATCAACAGATGGAAATGCACTTACGCCCATAAATTCCTTCATTTGCTTTCTCTCCATACGGCTCTGGAACTCTCTTTGCTCTGAGGCTGTAAGTCTGTTTAGATCAGTTAGCAAATAGCAGCGGCTTGCTTGCTTGCTTGCTTGCTTCAAAGGATTACACTGACCCTTCCATGGTGAAAGATCTTATGTAAGGTGTGAAGAGGTGAATGAGATACAAAGAGTGCTTTGTTTCTAGATGGTCTGGAGAATGTATCCTGAGGGATGAGCTTTAGCTTTAGAGTTGTTTTTAATGTGGAGTCGAATACTATAATCTCATTGGCTCGCTAGATGCTTGGAAGACAAAGGCAAGAGAACTGTTAAGAGCTTCCTCATCCTGCCCGTGTGCAATGTAATCTAGACTCAAACTTTACTTTGGACTCTCACATAGGGATTCAGGAGGGATGGCCATGCACGTTATCTTTTCTACAGCTATCCTCCATAGTGCACACTGTTGGCTTTCTTGAAGATAAATGTCTGATGCTATTTATAGAAAACCCAGGCTAATCTTCAGAAAGGCCCAGGAAGTTGGATGCAAGTTGATTAAATCCACCAATATTTCAAAAGGGGTTAATGCCATCAGTTCATGCAGTAAATAGATATGTTATACATATTACACAGATGTTAACGGCAAAGACAACACATCATAAAATCTAATCCTTTTTAGACTCTCTTTTGAAGAGACTTATAGAATTATGCCAGACCTCGACTTTCCCTGTGACCAAACATTAAGCAGGCTTTGAGCTTCTTTGGGGCCTTTGTCTTGCCACTCAATCGCTAGCGGCTCGGCTGTCACAGCTTTAGCCTTTTGAGCTACGGCTGCTCAACTCAACCTCATCGTCAATCTGATCCAAATTCTGTTCAATACTGGTCCCTCAATCCCTCTTTGTCGCGTCCAACGCGGCTATCTTGCTTAGGACTCTCAATTGCAACTCCTACCATTCCTTCACCTATCTTCTTTGCTTTCACCTGCTGGTCTAGCAATCCGCCCCAATCCCCACGGTCGCGTCGCAGCGGCCCCCCCCTCAGTCAACCCGCCTCACCTCTCCACAAATACAACAAGATCACATTCCCCCCTCCCCAATACACTTTCGCAGACCACTATTATTACTGTTGCATCATTAGGAGGACTGGCAGACCACCACAACGTTTTCCATACGACAGAAACTTCGCTTTCCTTCTCCTTCGCACATCCACATCTAGAACCCACAGAGCGAAATTCACCTCGGCCGCAGACCCTGCATCGATCCTGTTTAAACTGCTTGGTCCTTCATAATACTCCTTGTCGCAGGAGGTGTACTATAAATCCCCTTTCTCCTGTGGGCAAAAGCAGTCAGTCACTTCCAAAATGACGTCCGGCCATCCATCCTCCTCTGCGCAGCAAGCTTTTGCACACCCCCAACCAGCCCCAGTACCGGCAACTTCACAAGCAGCATCTCCTCCAACAAAACAGAGTTTGAAATCGTGGTGGAAAGGATTCAGACCTCCAACAAAGTCAACAGAAACAAATAATGGTGAGGCATTCCCCATGTCTCTTCTTACTACTGAATCACAGCCTCTTTCTCCTGTTGTCCCCGATCTAGATACTACAGAAGAAACAATTCTTGAAAGCCAGAAAAGGCGCTCTGCTCTATTCTGCATCAGAGAAGAAGAGGAAGGACATGGTGCAAGTGATGAGCTGGTCTCACATATGAGATCTAGACTGCAGCCCCCACTTGAATGCATGTTTTCTGAGGCAACAATGAACGATGCAGTCCCAGTAACAGACGGCATGGTACTACCAACAGACAATATACCTCGGACATCCCCAGTCAGGATGCGCTCTTGGGGCCTTCATGTGAAGCCTAAGACTGGGAGGGAAGCTGTTTGTTCTCGCAGTATGGGATATGACCCAGATCGCCATGTAGATTTCTTCTTCCCAACAGTACTAAGACCGTCTGAAGATCATGGCCTTCCAGGCGATTGCATGGAAGGGAGAACCAGTCGCTTGGGGCTTTCGCCTACAAATATCAACCGACAGAAAAGCTTCAGGGGCAGATGGAGTATTGACCTTGGTCAATTCTCTCCTGCTCGTCGAGACAGTGCTTATTCTGAAGGCGAAGAGACCTTAATAGCTTATGGTCGAAATGACGAGAAAGAGACGAAAGCCTTTAGACATTTGAAGCACCTTCGTCGGACTCCTTCAATCTTTGCAAAAACTAAAAACAAGGAGAATAAAATTCTAACAGAGAAACCAGGAACCCAACCAACAGGGATATTTGGAGTGCCTCTTCGCCAGAGCATCGCCTATGCAAACGTTGCAATCTCACTTGTTGATGGCGAAGGAAAAAGCTATATCTATGGTTATGTCCCAATAGTTGTAGCAAAGTGTGGTGTTTACTTAAAGGAAAAGGGTCAGTCTCACGACTTTGTATTATATTGAACTTCACTAACATGTCAAAAGCTACTAATGTTGAGGGCATCTTTCGGTTAAGTGGGTCAGAAAAGCGGATCAAGGAACTAAAGAACATTTTCGACTCTCCTGATCGGTATGGAAAAGGTCTTGACTGGGCTGGATATACTGTACACGATGCGGCCAATGTGCTCCGTCGATATCTCAACCAATTACCAGAGCCCATCGTCCCATTAGATCTTTATAGCCGTTTTCGAGAACCATTACGAGGCCACACTTTGCAAGCTGTTGGAGATAATGATGCCAATTTTCAGTTTTCAGACGATTTCAAACTTGACCAAGCTATTGTCACATACCAGCAACTGATTACGGAATTACCTCCTTTGAACCGTCAGCTACTATTATATATCCTCGATTTATTGGCTGTCTTTGCCTCCAAGGCTGAAGAAAATCGAATGAACGCTATGAACCTGGCAGCAATTTTCCAACCGGGCATGCTTTCTCATCCACAGCATGATATGGCACCAGAAGAGTATCGTCTCAGTCAAGATGTTCTAATTTTCTTGATTGAGAATCAAGATCATTTCCTAATTGGTATGCGAGGCACCGCTGCAGATGAGCAAACAGTACAAGAGGTTCAGAATGGTGGCACACCTCCACCAGGAACTCCCTCGACACCAAGCGCCCGGTCCAAAGGTGTTCCTGACAGAACTTTGTCCAATGCCAGTGCTGCAGCAGCAGATGATGTTCGAAAATACGGTGGAATTAGGAGAAATGTCTCTGTCTCATCCCGGAATTCACGACAATCTAATGGTGCTCCTAGTCCTGCCACTCCTACTTATGGTAGTTCTCTGGGACACACCTCAAGTGGAGTTCATCGAAGCAATACAGTTCCGTCAAAGAAATCACCTGGTTTGCCTTCAAACCGATCACAAAAGAACTCTGGCTCCCCGTCACCCATTGCCACTACTTCTGGTTTATCAACAAACGCCAACCCCACTGGGCCAAGAGGTTTGTCTCCATCAACTCCAACACGCCGCAGTACTCCACTTCCATCGCCAGGAATAGCACCAAGTGCTGTTTCTTCTAGCTTGGCACCATCCACGCATGCTGCATTGACAACGAGTCAAGACAGATTGTTACCGAGTTCAAGTGATAAGCCTGTTGAATCTGTAGCTACACCGTCACGAACTGTTTCAAATCTCTTCCAAAGATCTCCCACAGGTGATAACAGCGAGAGAAGGCAACCTAACAAATTAAGAAAGAGGCGTGTTCTAGACGGCTCGAATCCAAGTGCCCGAAGCTCAACTCACTCGCTTAATGCGACTCGATCATCGTCTGTCTCGCCTGCTTTATATCCTGCTCGAGCTCCACAAGACCGAATCGAACTTCCAGCTTTGGATAATCCAGCACAATTGAGCCCGATAATTTCTAACGTTCAAGCCACTCCGCCTTTGACCAACACACCTCGCGCTGAGCAGCCTTCTCAATTCCCACAATCCCGACCAGAAGAGACGCATCACTCATCAGACAGCACACTCAAGCCGGTGACATCCCCAGTATCTTCCTTGCATTCTCACTCTTCATTCAACGATCAGTCTGATCTTGATCACGTCGACGAACCAAATGCTGGTCCGGAGGTGACAACAAAGAAGCGTTCAAGATGGAGCCGATCTCGGAACAAGGAAGACACACAGCTGTTAGGAGCTATGCTTAGCCCTAAGAAGGGCCTTGGCTCTGACAGTGGTGCAGGGGCTAGCTCTAGCTCAGTTAGCAGTTCACGACCAAGAAAGAGCTATACTGGTGACACTGTACCAGTTGGCTCCGACCAAACTCTTGCAAGCACGCAACTGCAGTCAAGCAATGAGAGTGGACCAACTCCGGCAGGAGAGGAGAAGAAATCGCCTTTTGGATGGTTTAAAAACAAAATACGTGAGAAGCGTGAAGAAAAGGAAGGCGGTAAAGAGAGGAACAAGAGTCCGTCTTCTTCCTCTGATCGACCGGCTAATATCAGTTCATCAGCCTTGGCGACCGGAGGAAAGAGTATAGATGCGAAGAGAGAGGAAGACCCGGAGCGAGTGGTCGAAAAAGATCCAATTTCAGCTGAAGCTCCACTACCGCCACAATAATAATAATTGAATGGTATGAAGAAGAAATGGGCGCTTTGCGAGGCTTATACACGACGAATACGAACATATCTGTGCCTCTGATTTGATTTGCCAGGAGTTTAGCAAGGAGGATGGCTCTTCGGTTCTTCTTTGCAACTTTTGTGTGTTTTTTGAACGAACAGATACCCCCCGGATCAAGGATTCTATATTTGCTTTTCAATGCGGTTTGAGTAGGTCAATCAATCAATGTCTTGAGTATTATGGATTGAAAGAGAAATGGAATGAAGGAGATAAATAAGGGGAAAGAAATTTGGAGAATGGTGTTCTTTTTTTCAGCTGATGCCTCGGATTTATATAGAGGATGGTATGGAAAAGAAACAATCAATCACGTATTTCGGATGGTCTTAGGAAATGAAATCCATGGCGACTCTGGCAATTTTATAAATGGCAAACAATTTTCTCATCAAGGGTGGTGGTGTTTACAGAAGCGGATGGCGATTGGGATTGGTGGGAATCAAGTGGAATGAATGGAATGAAATGGACGGATGGGGAAAAAAGGTTCTATATGGAGCGTTTTCCGATTCTTGTATTTAGCTTGAGTATTGTGGGAATGAAATGGAAAATGAAAATTTGTACATTCAATCGGGGAAGGGGAGGAGTGAGTAAGTGAGTGAGTCTTTCCCTATTCTTATATGATATGAGAGAGAGGGATGGATGGAAATGGAAATGGAAATGGAAATTAAAGTTCGAATTATAAATTATGACCATAAATTTGGTTTGGTTTGTTTTTTGTTAGATTTTTATGAGATAGATAGGTAGGTCCCCCGAGGCTTGGAAATGGAAGTGTGAAGGGTACGAAGTAGGTGGGGAGGAGGAAAGAAAGGGGAGGGAGGAAGGAAGGAAGGAAGGAAGGAAGGGAAGAACGGTAAGAAGGAAGGAGGAATGGGCGTCTGTTGACTACGTATTGTATATGTAGGTAATATATGTAGGTAATAAGAGTCTGGATGAGATAAGGGAGCCTCCTTCGTGTTAATCTCGACCGTTCTTTGGGTAGCTGAAGTTTAATATCCACTCGATCGTATGATTTTTCACATTTCTGTCTTGGAAGTTCAAAATGTACGTGCATGTGTACGATCGGCATGGGAAAAGCCCCCTTAAACTGTTCACGTTAGCTAGGAACTAAGCATATTGGCTTTTATTTACTTACCTTTTTTGGGGGAAAATCATCCTGATCTACTAAACTTACGTACTATATATGTGGGTGTTCGACGGCACGGGATAGATACGAGCGTACATACAGAAGGAGGCGAAAGAAAAAAAAGTGTGTTTCTATATAAAGTGACGAATGGGATAGAGGAGAAGGTTTCGTAGATCTCGGGGAATTCTTCAAGAGAGTGGCTATGTGCATATTTCGGGGAGTGAGTTGTGTTTCATGTTGAATCTTTTACTGTTGTTGGATACGACATGTGGATTTGAATTGGAGGCGAAGAACAACGATGACAATGACGTATAGAGAGAAAAGAGAAGCGTTCGGTTGCTACGAAGTATATGGCATGATGCGATGCCGGGTTCTTTTGGGTCGGGCTTGCGAAGACAATAAAGGGGATCATAAGGACTAGTTTGTGTAAGTCGTGTGGGAATTGTATATGTCACATGTGTATGATATTGAGATGCACCTAATAATCTTTGGGAATAGCGAAGCCACGGATTACTCAGAACTATGTAGGAAAGTATCAGCTCAGGAGCTTGGGTGGTGGAGCCGGAACTCAATAATGCATCATCTTCTTGCATGTTCTTCCGCTCTCTAGTCTTCTGCTTTTCTGATCCATCCTTGATGGACTGATACAGAAGAAACGTGCCTCGTTTCTAGCGTTCTTGTACGGGAGAGATACAAGTACTGGTTCAATCCTCTTACATGTCTCAGCTTCTAAAACAGCTTCGTTCAACCTGTTGTTCCTCTCTTGTGTTTCCTCGGTCGACCAAGTGGCATATCACAGCCCTTTCGTTTGGTGTTGACAGTTGAAGGGAAGGATATTTCATCTAGATCTCGGAATTTCGATAGGTAAGAGCAAGGTCCCTTTTCCCCTCCCCTTCCCCCAA
This sequence comes from Chlorencoelia australis, assembly GCA_003988815.1. Taxonomy (NCBI): domain Eukaryota; kingdom Fungi; phylum Ascomycota; class Leotiomycetes; order Helotiales; family Cenangiaceae; genus Chlorencoelia; species Chlorencoelia australis. The sequence goes on from QYAN01000003.1 coordinate 150,755, forward strand.
TATATTGTTGTTGTTTCTTTTGGCATCCACATCGGATAATGGATGTCTTATTATCCCAATCTGCCAAAACCACTTGGAAGCACACAACCAAAGACGGAGGAGCGGGTAAGAAGAGGCTGGCTCTTTTATGGGTCTTTCTGGCTTTTTGGCTTTTTGGTCCATGCACAAGCTTGCAACAACCTCGTAAAGAACGCATCATTGTCATGCTGCACGACAAATCAGTCAGATCCTGGTTCTTACCTCACCAACTTTCCCAAAAAAGTTACCCTGGAACAGCTCTTTCCTCTGCCAGCCACCGCTTAAGAAGTCGCCCCCCGGTCATATCATATCATATCATATCAACCCCATCTCTCCCTTATACCGGTCAACAAGAATTCAATATCTTGTCATACCTGTACATGATACCTACCAGTACATGATATGATATGACCAGCACAGGCAGCATGCTCCTCAATTGACTTGACTTCTTGTCACTCCACCCCCTTCGTTTTGTTTGCCTTGCCTTGCCTTCTCTACCTTGGCCATCCCGTCATTCGTTAATACGTGGATACTTCCTCCTCCCTCCACTCTTGCTCAGCTGTGGCATTAGCCTCCTTCTCACCACCATCCTTTCCCCATACTTGATCCCTTGGAATTGCCTACATCCACAATGAACTCAGCTAATACCGAAAAGATCAGAGCTGCTGAGCAATTGCTCTCACCTCCACCCAGCTATTCAATGAAAGAAGCTTCCTACGACAACGAAAAACAACCTCCCGCACTGGGAAGCACCCTGAGCAAATCGAACAAGATGCTTTCAGTCCGCCAATTCCTCTTGACTCTTCTGGCCATTGTTGTGCTTGCTGTCACCATCGTTTCTTCAAGCAATGTGCCCTCGCAAGCAGTCGTTCCCTCTGCAGAAGAGCAACAAGCCTTCCGGGATCTGCTCAGCACAGTCGAGCCATCGTGCCTCCACGAAGTCCTTCACACACACTTGAAGACCAAATATAAACATGGGGTTTTTCAGGAAGACAAGAATGCCTTGGAGGCTGTCCATAGGCAAGAGCCTGCAATAGCATTTTCTTTGGTGGAATTGGCAAAGCGGCAGACTACAAGCTCCAATGGCACCGGAACAAGTACCACTTCCTCAACTACGGCTCCTACTTCAAATCCTCCCAACTCTCCCACGACCTCTTCTACTACATCTCTAACCACCTCGGCCACGACAAGTGCTACTTCTACACTCTCTTCGTCAACAGATACAACTCAAACAACCGAGGCTACAACTTCGACTTCATCTACTCCAGTGCAAACTAGTACTACAACAGAAACAGGCAAGTCGACAACGGCTGATACAACCACTTCTGGTATGTCCATGGTTGGCTGTGATGTAATTCGCACCTCCTCTTTCCCTCCTGTGCCTTCTGCTCCTTTTTTGAATTATACTTCTGTCTTGTATACCACTTCTTTTTTGAATACAACCTTTGTTTTGGCCTATATTATCTCTCCGTTTTTGAATGCCTCAATTTCTACTGTTCCTCCTTCATATAGGGCTCCCATTACTTCCGTCTCTCCTTCTAGCCCTAATACTACCATTCCTTCTTCCGGGCCCTTTTCGTCCTCTTCATTGGTTCATACAACTAAACCCCCCCAAGAGGCTGCTCTTACCACTCCGCCTTCTCATGGGACAGCTCTGTCATCTGTTTCTTCGGTCAGGTCTAAGACTACGTCCTCTGTTTATGATGCTACTCCGCCTGTATCTTCTTACAGACCGAATACGACATCATCTGCTCTCTGGACTTATGTTACTCTGGCTTCATTTTCAAACACGACGACGAGCTGTAGTTCTTCTCTTGCGAATTCAACTGTTGTCTCTCATTCGCCTATCTGTAACAGCTCATCTCTTTCGGGCAATTTTAACTCTAGTTCAGGCTTAGCTCCCGTTTCTTCTCCTACCTCCTCGAGCCCTTCTCCTCTTGAATCATCGAGTTCCTCTCATATTTCCTCGGAGGGGCCTTCTTCCTCTCCTCCTATTTCATCAGGACCTTCCTCATCTCCTACTACTGCAGCCTCTCCGAGCCAATCTTCTAACGTGGCGTCCACTACAGCTTCTTCTCATACATCAGTACCGAGTACACGTTCTGTCACAACCAAGATTGTGTACACAACTACCGAGGCAAACGGAGCCGTTGTTACTGCGACGTCAACTACATTGGTTCCTGCTCCAGAAGGAGATCAAACTTCTACAGGCGGTGCGGCCAACACAGATGGAGCATCTCTTCAGACGGGCGGTGCGGGAAAAATTGGTTGGGAATTAAGTGTCGTTTTGGGGGCTATTGTGATAGTGGTAATGTGGGCGTTGTAATAGGAATGGTGGAAACAATGGCATCACGATAGGAGGTACATGTGTTTTTATTGCATTTGCATAGCGATGGAGTCAGTTAATCGGTCATATTTTCAACTATCGACTCTCCTTTTTACGACCATAACGACTGGCACGGCTTTTACGATGGCTTTGGCTCATAGATTGGAAAGCCCGGCAATGGGTTCATACGGTCAAGGGAATTGTATGGCTATTGGGAGGCGGAGCGGGATGCAAAATTGAGAGTGCATAAAGTAGTATCGTACAACTTGGAAGAAAATGTATCTTAATAGGCTAGATGGAAGGAAGACAAAAGCCTGGCAGGGTATTAAGAAGATACATGTTAATGATAATACTAAAATACAATACAAAGAAGCGGTGCATGATTGGATTTCTTGACTTGGTGAACGGAACATGTGATATCATCTGAGTGAAGTCCTGATCGTATGTCCTCCTTTCTGACTACGTAGCTTTTCGAGACATGATGTTTCAAATCCTCGTATATGTACATTGGCGGGGCACTCACAAGTAGTAAGCTCGTATCGATGTACTAGTAGATGTGTTGACGAAATGCGGCACGAAGAGACTGGAGAATATCTCATTGCCACACTAGACACGCTATAGAAAACTAATGGTTACCTCTTCAGAAATCAAGTTGAAATAGATATACCTGACCTTTATATATACGTTTGAGTTATATTAATCTCATCTTATTCAAAATCTTTGGTTTGGTATTGCTTTTCTTATGATACTTTTTTGACTTATATCTCTCTATCTCAACTCAAAGAATAACCCTGCAGCCGCCGCCCCCTTGGAAACTCAAGTAGCTAAGCCTCAGAACTTATCTACGTGTCACTCTGCTTCTAACTCTGCTTTTGCTTCTGCTGCTGGCTCTGGCTCTGGCTCTGGCTTTGACTCTGTCTGTTGAAAAACAAAAGCTACCTAGACTTCACTATGTATATATTGTATTGTATTGTTATGTACGGCGTGGTCCCGTGTTCGATGTAATGTCGATTGGGGCTGATAGAAGTGATGGAAGTGATAGGTGATATAATATTCTGGGAGGTGTTTTGGGTCTTTGTTATGGAGTGCTAGAACTGAGGGTAGGGAGGTGGAGTGGTTAGGAGGTAGAGGGTTGGGATTCGTATTAATACCTATGTTTCTTGCGATCTTGACAAGAACAAGTGCCTCTTCTGACTCTCTAGGCTTGTATGCATTAAGTCGATACCAGCCCCCACTGAGTCAATATTCCACTCCCTCCCAATATTCATATCCCCCCGACCAAATATACCAATCTCCCCCATCTCATCCCAATACAGCTCCCATATCTCTTCTCCGCACACCCAAAACTCCAAATCCCAGAATCTCCGCTTCCTAACACTGAGAGGATCGAAGATTGAGGAAAGCACTCTTATCCAGGACCAATCCTAGGCATATCATGATGCTCACTCAACGTACTCAGATATTTATTTAATTCCTCCACTCGCTCTTTGTGCGTTTTTACACCTTCTTTTAGGAGTCGGTCATTTAGCTGTTTTCCTCTATCTTTTAGCATCTCTTCTTCCTATGTGAGAAGTCGGAGGGGGGAAGGGAGGGAGAGAAATAGAATAGGAAACGGGAGCGGGATAGAGAGGGAAAGAGAGAGAGAGGAAAGAACATACACGACGTCTCCGCACCTCCTCCATCTGTCGTTCAGAAGCCGTTTTTCCACTGTCATCTTTAGGATCTAATTCCCTCAACTCCTCTTCACTCAAATGTTCTCCTTCCTTTCTTCCCTTTTCTGCCTCTTTACTTGCAGAATTTGCAGTGGTATCTTCGTCTTGGAAGGCTTTTTGTATGGAGGAGGAGGGATCGGAGGTAGAGGTGGAGAGCTTTTTAGAGGATGATTTTTTCTTCTTGGTTTTGGTGATCCCGCTGGGTTTCGAGCCTTTGATTTTAAGACCGCCTCGAACTATGGAGTATTCGTCCGTCATGGTGAGGAATGTGGTTGTGTGTGGTGTAATATAGATTGGAGAGACAGAGGAGGAGAGAGGATTTGAAGATGGCGGAAGGCTCGGAGAAATTTACGGGCCGATGAAGACGATAAAGTGACAAACGACCATAATTCTCGTGATGAATAAAAGTCTCTTTAATAAATATCAGACAAATGTCGAATATAAATAAGAACAGAAAGTTATAGGCCAAACTTAAAAACACTGCTTGAAGCCGAAAGTTCGAAGCCCATAAGTTAGAAAAGAAGCAAGGACCGAGTGGAGAGAAGCATGAGAATGGATACGTGCTTGAGAAAAGGTAAATGGATGTTGCGTCTCATTTGATCCAAGTGGGTTTATTAGATAAATCTTTACTTTGAATGTGGAATTTGTTTTCACGAGCCAGTTTCCAACCAAGCAATCCAGAGTACCTTCATCGCTCCTGCTCTTCAAACCTAAGCTAAAGGACTTTTCCTATCTAGGCCTACCAGTCTATTCCAAGTGGAATTCATGCTTTATACAATGAGAAGTGCCAAGTTTTAATGGAGCTAGCTAGAATACATCGAAGTGGCTAGCTTCTCTAGTTCCATCATTACCTTAATAGCTTCCGCGCTTACACCTACCAATATGACTCCCAGATACAGCAAATGACGACGCCTTCTTCATCAACCAAAAAAATATACTCAAATCAACGCTCAAAACACCTCAGTCTAAAGCATCACTATCCCACATTTCAAATAAAACATGTTCCGCCACCTACCATCCAAGGTCCTCACAATTCTAAACACCACCCTATTCTTAGGGACAGCAACCAATTTCTACCAAATGCGTCAACAATCTTTGCCAATTCTCTATCCAAACTTCCGAGATCCAGGAATTGAGAGAGATGCGATTGAAGTTATTATTAGGGTGGGTGGAGGATATGAAAGGATGTGGGGTTTGGGAAGATTGAGTGGGAAGGTGTTGAATTGGAAATCTGGGGGAGAGGCGCTAGGGGACTATGGGATTTAGTTTTCCACCGAAGCTTTATCATACGAAACAGTTTTCGTGGCAGACAAGAGTCACAAAGCTCTGAACCTGTATCTTTCGGTAATTTTGACAGTAGAATGTTATCATTCTCCAAAAAAACCCTCCAATTGTAATGATCTGCAGTTTCAAAAATGATTTAATTCCTAGGGCTTAGAATCTGAAACTCTCGGGGCTAGAAGCACCCTCTAATCCTGCAACTTCCCCCTCAAAAATTTACATACAATAATAGCATGAAATCCCTCACTACTTCTTTCACACACCTTCAATACGGCTTCTACATCCATGACCCTAACTGAGATATCTACAAGTTTCAATCTCTATATGAGCAATTGCTTGATGAGAAAGGAGGAAGACAAGACTTCAAGCAGCTGCCTCTTAGAACATCTAACTCCCCGATATTTGAGTTCTGAGATATTTCACATCTTGAAGCTACTAAGAGGGGCAAAAGCACTCTACGAAATTGAGGACTTGCCCATTAGGCCCTTCAAGTGCATATTAGTCAAAGGACAAAATATAGGCGTGGATAGAAGCCCTCGTAAAGAAATTTTGACTTAATTAGAGGAGGGAAAGGGTTGTGAAGTAGAAGTGCTGCATGGGTTGGGAAAGAGAGGTAGTGATGGTCAATTCAGTTCCGGTTGAGGAGCTTGGGGAGGGTTAGTTTTTGGTTTTTGAAAAAGGGTTTGTTGTTGAGAGGGAAATCAGAGAGTAGATATTTACTTACATTGCAACAGGATTGGCTTGCATTGTGGAGGAGGTTTCTAGAGATGTTATCTTGAGATCAGGTGAGATGATAGTGGTAATCCGGCCTGACCATACACTTCAAAGATAACCCGACTGAGTTTGTAGCCCGGGGCTTAACCTCAAACTTCTTCAAGGAAAAGCTTAGCCATTAGTTCGTCTTCCACTTGATGGTCCTCTGACTCTCCTTCACCTAGGCTTTTCAGTTCGCTTACGGCCCCTTAACTAGTGTTTAAGCCACACGTTACCTAGCTCTTACGGTGATACAAGTCCTTTTCAATGAAGGGGGTGTCGAGGTTACCATTGCCTTGCTTATTCAAAAGTATTCCGATTATTCCGCTCTTTCCTACTCTGCAGCATATTGAGCAATTTCAAGCCTAGGCTCAATGTGTCTCGGCTCTGACTGAATAAACAAAATACCTATGCTGGGCATACGACAAGAAATTGGAAACGTTTTCGAACGATGCCGTTCCTATTTCCAAACAATTTCAAGGGCCCGCAAATAAATCGAAAACTAAGCATCACAGTGCACCCCTGCTACCTGCCCCGCTTCAAGATCAACTTCAAAACACAATTTCAACAGAAATTTTCAGATCTGTTCTGTTCAACAACAATCACCTACTGCCGCATTACAAAACTTACTTTAGACTCTTGATACACCATGGACTATTCATGATTATTGAACAGACTGAGTTTCAAAAGTTTCATCACTAGTTCTTTTCGCTTTGATTGTCATCTTGACATCTCTAACAACACCACCTTCTCGTCACTCCACCGCAATAATAGCAGTGCTTAAATCTATTTTATCATATACATTGAGATGTAGGTTGGACGGACTACGAACAAATGGACACAACTTATGAGGATAAACAACTAACTAGTAAAAACAGGCTTCTAAGATTCCTAAGACTATTTGACTGTTCTTGTCAAATTTCACAACATCTAAATTTGACTGTTCCATAGAGTCCATTCACCACTCGGCTTTAGACTGCTCGTTCACTCCCAAGAAAGATCTCTTTAAGGTTGCTTTATGATCATTCGTTCAGCAGAATCATGCATATGGCAAACATGTCAGCCACTGGTCCACCCGAGACCATGTTGTCTATGTTCTACCTAACAGATTTCTTGTGATGATTCTCGCCAAGCCACGACTAGAGACTGAAGGGGCTAGAACAGAAAAATGCTCCAAAGCCCTAGGAATACGCTCAATATGCCTCCGAGGTTTTAGCACTATCAGGCTTCTCTTCGCCGTTAGGTGGTCTTCATGCTTAGTAAGGCTGCAATCATCCGAAACTCTATGCATGAAGACTTGTGTATTAGGCTGCATCCGTCGAAGGTTGACTTGCGGAATTCGACATTGAGTACCTAGCAAGTCTTTGATATTCGGTTGGGCTTATGTGCTCTTCTGTTATATACTGGTTGAGGAGACTCCTCTAATACCTCCTGGTTGCTGAATCGGCAAAGTCTGGGAAGACTGAAACTTTCATGACCCCCTGGTATGCCAGCCTTGAGGCGAGCGCTAACAGCGCAGCGCCATTGCAACGCATGGAAAGGTGTCTGCCTATCAGTAGACAGGCTTGAGGTACCTACATATTAGACCCTCTGGAAACAGGTGCTGGTTGATTAGGCCATGTCAGCCAAAGCCACTAGGTCTCCTTCACACGGAGCACTTGAATGAGGGTAGTAGCGACGATAGGAGCTCGGCCATGTAAGTCCATTGTCTCTATTTGTTGTTATACCTTACTAATGCTCTATAAAGCATCGCATATTGGTGTTAGGTTTCGTGGTAGTGGACTAAATTGATGGTCACAATTTTACCATTTGCAATGTTTCGAAATATTTGAAGCTAAATGCTAGATTATCTAAAACTCGATGTTCTATGTCACATGAACATCTAGATGTTGGCCTGTTCTGCCTTGTTTATCCGCCACCGTTGTTGTCGATGCCGCGAGAGCCTGCTCGAGGTCGATTATAGCGGGTCACCTTTAGCAACAAGTTTTATTTTGATATCCTCGCGCCAGGCCTACTACTTTAACCAACAAGAACCCATATTTTCAAAAGATCTTTGATACCATCTGTGTTATTCTTCAACTCCTTCTAAGACACGTTTTGATCTCAAAGGTCTTTGAGGGCATACCTTGCTGTTATCTCCCATTACCAAAATTGCTGTCAAAAAGGGGTCAACTTCATTTGCATTTATTCCAGTCTACGATTCCTTGTCACCAGATCTCTTCTCAGGACGACTATTTAAGTACTTCAAAGTAGAACGACATTACCGAACTATACTCAACTTCCCCCACGAAACATGTCTGCTCCACCCCCACTAGAAAAACCCTCCCTCTTGAGGCGAATATTCGGAAAGAAGGGGAAGAAAAAGAAGCATATGCCAATTGAGACAGTTACCTTCCAGCAACTATATTCAAGCGGCATGATGCAAGCACCACCACCAGTAAGTAGAGTTTTTCCTTAAACATACGCACTTCATCTGTCCTTTTCTATAAATAGGAAATGATTGACTTTTCATCAACAGAATCGACCACCTCCATCACCACCTACTGCTTTGAACATCCCATTCTTTCCAGAAGTTGCTTCACCAGCACTGAGTGTGGAAGCTGAAGAAGAGTTTCTGGCACAAAGATCAGCAGCTTCGCAAAATCTGCCATCACAACATGCGGAACCACCAGCAGCAGGACACGGTCGACTTCTCGCTCTACACATGCGTCCTTCCGAGCCAGATCTTCGATCTAGAGCCCGTGAGACATTGGAATCCTCAATAATTGACATGGATGCTACATACAATCGGACGCCATCACCAGATCCTACCTTTACTCGGTCCAATCGCGAGCCGTCATTGGCCGGGTTAGACCTGGCAGTGCGGGGGTCACTTGTACTTCAAAGCAAACCTCCGCAACAACCATCATCAAGACCAGTTTGGGCTCCATACGGAGACAATATCTACCAACTTCGTCCGCAAGCTGAGCGAGCCAAACGAGACCGGCAAATTCCACCCTCGGCTGTGCCAAGACGCCCTCCAGTTGGCCCGCATCTCCCGCTCTCACAAGTTGCAGCTTTTGCTGCTGGTGGTCCCTCTCTCTCCCCGCCGCCTCGTCCCTCCACACCTCCCTCCGATCTTCCTCCTCCCTCAACACCACTCCGCTCCGCCGCCACCGCCGCCCCATTCCCTCCTCCCACATCGCCTCTTCCCTCCCTCCCTCTACCACCCCCAATCCCCCCCCGTAGTTCTGCCCGTCCCTTTCCATACATGGGAGGAGGTCGGGGGAACGGGAAGGGGAAAGGAGGTTGTTAAGCGGAGAGGTTTTTATTGGTTATGTCGCGCTAAGCTGCAGTGCACGTGACTCCTCGCCGGCTCTGCTCGCCCTAGCTAACGAGGGCGCGGCACTTAGCAAAGCGAGCACTTAATCGCCGTATGCGAGCAAATCAAATTAGCCCCTCCTCACCCAACATCAACCAGCCCCCCAGACCGTCGCGATCTTCAAGGTCGTCTTGAAATGCCAGGCATTTCCTCGACAAAATCGAGGTCAGCTCATCCGATACCTTCAAAACGCTCATTCGCAGATTTCAACGAGCCTAACCCTTCCTCATCACGGCCTGGCACGACGAAGCGACTCCGAATTGAGACCGAGGAAGTAGAGCAGGAGGCCAAAGTATTTCAATATCCCCTCATGCCAGTCAACGACTAATGAAGAAGGTTGTGCAGACTGTACAGCAACAGCCAAAGCCTCTCCCTCTCAACCCGCTCCCTTCGAGTCATGCTCCGAAAAGTTGCCGTCCAGAGTTAGTCGATTGTTTTGTTACTCAGTGGGTCGAGTCTGTTTCAGAATTAGACTGCTCGTCAGATACTCTTCCTAGTTCAGGATTAGAATCCTACCGAGAAAGACACTGCAGGTCGGATACTCTTCTTAGTCACTCAGATCGCGACCTGATCCCTAGGAGACTTACAAAGTCGGCGCCGAATATAGAGTTCGCACGGATACTGAGGGATTCGTTATATCGCTGACACCCCGCTATCACACTCATTCAGAGCAGATGCGGAATACGATTCGCCGTTTAATTCTCAAGTCGACTTACAGGCGTCCTTATACGCCGCATCGGTCGCGCCGTCGAATATAAGTGGTGCCTCTTCTAGTTCAAGTCGAGAACCCCAGGTTGGAGAAACTTCGTGGAACAAAGTAAACCCGGAGGTGCTCTACCACATGATCTCGCTTAGCTTAGCCTCATGTCTAGACACTTATAACGAATGCATTTGATATTTTAGCTTGTGTCCCAAATGCTCTAAGTGATTCAAAATCTGTGATATCTTACCCTTTAAGAATTCTTTACAGGTAATTTAATCCTTCATATTTAGTAGTTAAACAATATTTTAGGCACTAAATGTCTATTAATAGAGAAGCTATTTGCTATAATATACATTTAAAGAAAGTACGTAATCTAATCATTATCTGATTAATCGCTTCAAGAAGTCCTTAATGTAAGGACAGTCACCGTCCATAGTAGAAACATTCTTCGTAAAAGCACCCTCCTTCAATCAAGTATCAAATTATCAAATTATCAAATTATGAGAGTTACCCTCTATACCTAGAGCATTCTCCAGAAAAAGCACCTTCCTCAGCTCACGCATTCTCCCCTAGTTTGATTAAAGTACCAGACGAACCAGCCATTGTCCATATTTAATTCTCTCTACCTTCCCTCGTGAATATATGGAGAGTGAATTTTGATAGTTGGAATTTTCTTCCCAAAAGCGCTCTCCTCAGTTCGATCGAAATATAGGACGAAATATCGCTGTCCATTTTTAACGATTGAGATTTAGCAAGATCCTCATTTTTCTGGCTGCGATATGTTATAGTACCTGAGTATGTAATAGACAGATGGGAAATACGAGATATCACAGATTGGGATTGAATTTTTTTTTGCAATACATTTCGCATAGATACATAACGATGAATGAATGCTTCAACAACCCTGAAACATTCGCTATCATCCAGCTCTATTTTTCTTCGTTATCCTCGGCTGGAGGGGGCATAGGAGGAGGGGATAAATTATCTATAAATCCTTGAACATTCTCCTCTCAGTATTCCTAGAAACATGAAGTAATATTTAAAAATTTGAACGGTCTAAAATAGGGAAAGGAATTCCTCTATGCTAGCTACTTCCAACTCGGAAGGGATGAATTTTCTAGGAATCTGAAATATTTTGACTTGAATGCTTCAGAAAGTATGGGGGCAGGCATTGAAATGGAATGCATCTAGGAAAAGGGGAACATTTGAAAAGTCGAATGATTTGATCCATTCAAAGGTTCGATGATATCTACCCGTCTTTTAGTTTTCGAAAACATCGCAGCTCAATAAGAAAACACCAGGGAGGAACTTCTTTTATAAGGGGACTTCGTTTTTCTAAATGGGAAAAGTGATGTTCAGAAAGTCCTCTTCAAATGGGGTGGAACATTCTCTGGATATTATAAAGGGTTATGTTCCTAAAGAGGAGACATTCATGACGATCTAGTTAGTTACAGACAAGGCTGTTGCTATCAATTTTCCATGGTTCGGGATTTTTAAAAGTCGTATTTTCTGAGCTGGTCTCGGATGATTGAGGTATGGTGTGAATGCGGGAATATGTGTGTCTAGGTGTGATCGATTCGTTAGATTAATGCCAGGGTTGATTCACCAATGATAGAGAATTCGTCGAATGTGGTTGTGAAGTGGAAGGGCGGTTTGGGCAGGGCTCTAGAATTCATAGGGATTGCAAAGCTCGGAAAGCTATTCTCTCAGGGAGAAACGTTGCATCTGCACAACCGTCTAGACGAGTTATTGTTGACAATTTCTGACTGTCAATTTTAATGATATTTTCTTCTCTAATCTGTTCTGTTTTTTATACATGTCTCTGGAAACTTGGAAACGTTCTCAGGTGACCAGAAAACATGTTTAGCTTTGGTATTTGTTGTCTAATCCTCCTTTCCCTCGTCTCGTATTCTTGATTGAGGCTAAAATACCCATAAACTCTTGAAATTTCTCTAATAAATGTTTTGGGAGATATCGTCGCCCTCGATCTGCAATCAACAAAATTTTTATTAAAAAAAGAGTTCTTTCTAACCCGACCAATGTGATCGAGATCATACGATGACTTAAGTAATTTAATGGCAAAGCCTTCCTTAGCGTCGTCACACATATTTAAAAGACTCTTATCTTTCGAGTAAAAGGAAGATCCTGACGAGAAGTTTCATGGTGGTATTATTTCCACAATCTCTACTTCGCACTTACCTAACCCTTTCCTCTCGTCATTGTTGACCACTTGTAAGCAACTGTATCGGCCGTTCGCAAGGCTTCAACATCTTCACAAAGTGTAGCCAAACAATCGCAGTCGAACGAGCTATGCTTCTATTTAGGAGAACAGTAAAGAGTCGTTTCATGGCGGACTGTCCTAAGCTTTCGGATGTGAGATCGAGGTCCCATACTAGGGGGGTAGCATCATTTGATTATCGGATTTGGCGCTTTCTAGACCTTTGAGGTTGCTTAGGAAGATAAATTCAAATCAGCAGCTTTATCATGTGCGTGCCTGCTTCAGCAGGGGCGGCAGATGCCTGAATGCAAGTGAGAAGGCTTTACCCTATGAAGGACGTATGTAGTGCTCTACTTATGGAGGTTGGAGGAGCCACTGATGATATCAAACCGCTTGGTCTCAGATCATGAGCAAAGACAACAGCATCGGGGGGGGAATGGCCAAATAATACGAATCGTCGGAAAAGATAGAAACCGAGAGCAATACTTCCCTTCAGCTTAAAAAGTAATCTAGTTCTACCAGTCCTATAGGTGTTGAATACAATCTGAATCAAGGAGAGGAAAGTTACTAGAACGAATCTTTCCGCTTATTCATCTGCGACACACATCGTTATCTTTGGTGGTTTCAAGATTGATAAAGATGCCTTTCAAACGTAGAAGCGAACTTTCTTTTAGAACAGAATTTGAGCCCAACGCCCAAGAGTCTGCAAAGTCCAATTAGTGCTTACCGAAGCTATTCACTTGCCCCCTTTTTGCACTCGCTTAGTAGGGTATTCAGATCCCGACGCACACAAAACCAAGATCAGCTTTCCATTTGCTAAACTGGCATATGATTATGAAATGAAAGTATGCTAATTTCAAGGCATAGGAACATCGTCTGCCTAAGGTGAGGTGCCGCAGGATCCAATACAGCAGTCATCTGGCTCTCAAATCCCATGTCGGTGGATGTGCAACAACTCTCTCATCGATCCTTAAACCTGGCTTTAAGACATGCCGGATGGAGAGGGAATCTCGTAGATCGCAGAACAGTCATGTAATCAAAGCTCGCTGTTTCAAGCTTGCAATAGGCAAGCGATTATCAGATGCCGACTTCTTTGATCCCTAACCTAGAGAATTCGCCTCTGGAATTTGACGACGCTCTTGAATCGGGCGAACAATCAGACGACAATGCCTGAGCTCCTTCTGTATGCGGGAGGAGCAGGGTGGGTTGTGCATATTTGCCATCCTTACATCGCCATCTCCATGGTTCAGCAAGCGGTGCTATAGGTCAATGTTCACATATCGTAGTCGGGACGCCCTGGATAGGTGAAGATATGCTCAATCCAATCTCACATTTGGTGGAGGGGTGGTATCAATGAGTCGTCATGCTTTGCTGTCTGGTAATGGTGCAGCTGAGCTGCAATAACCAACATCAACGTTAAACAGTCTTCCAAGTCGATAATTCAAGCGATGCAGTTGCAAAAGAATTTCATGACGTCAATGAAGACTTTCGGGAATGTGGGGGGCATAAGAGACAGCGAATGATCTCTCTGCTATCTTGAAGACTGCCCCTTTTGGTTTGCTTTGATGGCAAGACAAATAGTCATTGTCCAATGTTAGAGGCAGTGGTAAGAGGTTCCTCGGCTAATGTCATGTTGAGAAGTTCCTCCTTCAGTCAGCTTTTTTGGGATCGTCCTGACTAGTGACCCCTGTCCAGCCGAGTCAGTATTGCGCAGAACAAGACGACAAACCCTCATCATAGGTTACACCATTACCAAAAGAAGGGAATCCTGTCATCCTGTCATCCTGTCATTCCTGTCACTCGAATCGTGTCTCTGGGTCCGGCATGGACATAGCCGCGCCCGACTCCAGTTGGTCAGCTTGGTGCGATGTTAGGGCACACATGCATTGATTGGGCTCCCTTCAGACCACTAGCCAACGGTTATACCTTCTGTCGGACAGCTGGCGACGTCCTGCACTTCTCCTCTTCCTCCGTATTGCCGTAGAGTATATGCAGCGCAGCCGCCGATGGACAGACTCCGCTCGCCTGAGGAGATGTGTCTTTCCCTATGAACAGGGTTTCTCCTTGTTACACAGGGAACTCGTATGCATAAGCAGCTCCCTTGCCATGTCACACTACGTTCCTTTATCCTCGTCTCCACACCATCACTGGAATAGAGGTCAACTCAATGAACCATAGGGCCCAATGATGCCTGAAGGACAGCCCTCTGAGCCTCTTTTGGGACATCACAACAGCCTATGAGGAAGTCCCTTAAGGGTAACATCCGGCGTGTCACCGATCCTTGTGCACCGCTGATAGGAAATCGTCGCTTTTCGCCACATTTAACAACTCTGGAACTTTGCAGAATCTTGATATCTGACTCCTGAGCGACGCCCTACTTTGCAGAACAATCGGTTCTACTCGGCACTCAATACAGCAGCTTTCTGCGGACCAACTCAACACTCAACATTATCTTACCGAAAATCTTGGATCCACGCTTCTGAGAATCTGGGATCGTCGCCCCGTCTGTACTTAAATCCTCTTCTCCCGAAGCCTTAAAGTTCTGTTTATATAGCCTCGAGTGAGCTTTATCTTGTTCCAAATTGTATAAATTATCTTCTTCACGTCTTGGACTCAAAGCATAAAGTTTCTGTTTCGAGAAGCAAATCTTTGATCACCTGGCATTTCACACCGCCCCTGCTCATAGATCTATACATCCTTGGAAGGACCCATTCTTATATCGTGGAATTGCCTACATCCCGGCCCTTTGAACCATTGGAAATTCTCCGGACGGAATTTCGTATTTCAGTTTTATTCTGTACATCTGTCTATCCTTTTTTTCTATTCACCAGGTTTTTTGGGTAAGCGGAAAATGATGGCTGCAAGAAGAAGTATTCACGTCCAACCGGAGTATGCTTACGGACGCTCGATCCCTAATGGACTTTCGGATTCCTCGAGAAGGTACGAATAAGCTCGCGCCATTAAGAGCTGAAAGCTAACCATTCCAAAGTCCTGCTACATATACAGACGACCGCCGCTCTGGATACGAGAATTACTACCCCCCAACATCAAGGTAAGGAGGCTCTTACCCAAACTACCAGGACAGAGACTGAAATCGATCTCGAAGCATATCATACACTACAGACCTTACGACATCGAATTACACCGCGAGTGCAGGACCCGTTTCTTCAAGCGCTTCCCTAATCCGCTCGGAACCTATGTACACTTCTGGAGCTTATGCTGGATCATCAACAACTTATGGAACTGCAGGACCAGCCTATGGCTCATATCCTAGCCAAATTCAAAATTGGGAACCTCAAGGCAGGATTTCTCCCGAGGACTACCTCGACGACTTTGTTGCATCTCCAAGCCCAACGGATTATACGATGGAATCCACAAACCGATCTTCCGGAAAAGCCAAAGCAGAGGGGAAGAACCATTCCCAACAAAGGCGCCCTTCCAATAGGGATGAATTTGATGGACCACACCAATTTTTACAACGGCCACCTCCGGAGTATATTGCCCAGCAGGAGAGAGATTTGCCACATCTGCCAACCAACCTAGTTGTTCAGGAGCAGGACAGTGTCCTTACTCGAGTCAACGATAGGTTGTCTCAATGTGCATTTGACTTTGTTGCCAAGTATCAATTTCCAATTCCTCTAAGTGACAGCTGTCGACCTGTGGAGCGACCACAAGATCGGGAATGGACGGAGTGGGTATACCTCCTGAAACGTCTTGCGACCAAGAGACGGATACCTGCCCGGGTATTATACAATGGTCAGATCAAACAGTTTGTTACTATCCTGGAGAACAGTCTCGAGATGAGGCATGCTGCGAAGCATCAATCAAGACCCCTTAAGGATGACAGGAATATTCTTCAATTGATATCAGCAGGCATCCAGGTAAGAGATCACACTGGAAAATACGCTTCTTCTGACACACCTGTCTTCACCGGTATTAATCAAAGTTTCCATTATAGGTAGCAAAAATACTGAAAGATGCATCGGCCATGGATTACCTTGACCGACTATATGTTTCAACAGAGGTCCAAATTCAAGAACGGAGCCAGAGCCGTTTTCGCCCTTGAGTTGCCGCTTTCTCTGTTATCATGATTTAACGACTTTTATGTTGTATTTATGTTCCACTTCAGGCGTTGGCCAGCTTTGCAGCACATATGCTCCTTTTTTTGGATATACCTCGGATTTGGAATGCTGTCCCCAGCCTCGATGTTTCTTTTGACGTCTTTTCTATGCATTTTTCATGTCTTCATGGACCAAGCCAGGATAATGTTGACGATTTTCGTACCATTTTGGGATCGGGATATCGGCTACATGAGCTAGGAGAATCACCAGCGACGTATTGGAGAATCTTAGGCCTCAAATCACCGACTCCCACTCGGACATTCGTCAGCTAGGGATCACCAACCAGGTGGAATGAATTTCATTCAGTCTTTTCATTCCCCATCGAACTGCAGACCGGCGTTTGCGGCATTTTTGTTTCTGTCTTTTCCAGCCAAATGATTTTCTGGGAGGCCTCCCAAAAGCGTCAGCTTTTTAATTTGTCTGCCACACCGAGCGTTCTGCACGGAATTTATGTTTATATGTATGTTACTAGAATCTCTCTCGGTAACGAGAATGCTCTTGGGGGGGCAGGGAAGAAGTCTGGATGGGGTCTATACCAAGGAATTAAGTAGCAAATTAGCAGGTACGATTCTCGTGGAACTCTTTCCATTTGGCCTTTTTGCGTGGCTAGTTAGGGTGAGGCAATGGATATGCAAGATCTGAATGATACCCTGTTTTGTCCAAGGAGGCCTCCCACCACCGTAGTAATTGGGTTACAAGATAGTACTTCTATGTGCGAGGGAATTTTTGTTAGCTTTCTCTTATTTTACGTGAGTTACTTACCTGCAGCGAAACAATTTACCTGAAATTCCGTGGAGATAAAAGCATCGCCTCAAGAGATTCTGAGCAACGGTTGGTTATGTTGTATCTTATAGTAAATTGGGTGGCTATGGTACTACCCCGCCGATAGCGTAGTCGCGATCATGTAGAGATGATTGACGCGACAATTAGCATTAGCCAATGCATCAATCATCACCATGTGCTTACATGCATGAGACGCCTTGTGGTTCGATTTGGGTTTTTTGCGTTCCCCTACCTATGTAAGGTTCGAGATACAGATCGATCTCAATATTGCCCAAGCAGCCTCCAGAACAAAAACCTCAATGCCGCCAACCACGCCTACATCTAATCCAAGTACCACTAGTGCATCGTCGTCGTATTCAACAAGGATTATATGCCACCTCTCCTCCCCCTTGCAAGCCATCGGTCACTCAATAGAGACAAGTGTTCTCCCAATTCGGTTACCGAATCGTTCTGCCTCAGGAGTTCATGAGATTTGGCATACATCAACCAACACTCGCTTGCGTGTGCACGCATCACTGAAGAGGGCTTTTTGCGTTATGGATGTATTGTACATGCAGGCTGACGCCAGTAGTGCAAATGGCGAGGCGAAATCCGTGGAGGAGAGATACTTAGGAAGGTCGTTTCCTCCTCAGGTTGGATTTCTTTTCTTTCTTGCCGATGTCGCGGCCCTACTGTCTTGCGAGAAATTTTTCGATATACTTACATTTATATCACTGTGACGGTCTGCTCGTTGGTATTTGATATTTGTTTTAAGCTATTCTTGGTTTGAAAATCCTCAATCTGCTGCTAGATTTACCTGAATGACTCGGTAAGGCTAGAGCTAGCCTTACACAACGTCAGCTGAGATTTTCGACCCCTCGCTCACGGATCAGATTCCTCTTCAAAATGTTAGGATTCGAGGATCCCTCCCAACGAAAACGGTACCAGACCAATTTAGCAAATCATCCAGGACATCTCCACTTAGCGCAATTTTCCCATTCCTTCCCACATATGAACTGCCAAGCTGTAGCTCTTCTACAGGATACATGCACTCACTCCCATCCTACCTGTCCAAACACTTGTCTACCAATGCACCAAAACTCTCAACAACACCAATATGTGTCCACCCCCTTACAATCTATACCTGCACCAGAACAATACTCCCAATTCCGACTCAACAACTTAGACTTAGTGAGCGAAAACGAAGATAACCCCAGAAACATTCATGGCGGCTCTCAGGAAGCCACATCATACACGAAAAGTATGGACAGTTGGGAAATGGTGCTGATGGAAGGGGACAAGCACTACTCGACGCCAAGTCAGGGATCTGGAGAGTGGATGGATGTGGGAGATGTGGGAGGAAATCAGGATATGGATATGCCGCAGGGGGGACATAATGTTTTGCTTGGAGGGTTGGGAGATCCTAGTGAGTGATGATATTATGGTAATTGGAATAAGGAGCTGATGAAATAGCACCACGAACGGTCCACAATCCATACCGGATCATCGGAGTCGATGCTACTGTTAACGACAACTATGTTGGTGATCAACCTGGAATACTTGGTTTTTCATCGAGGACTGGAAGGGAACAGCCATGGACGCCTCTTGAAGCTAACATGAATCCTCGGATGGAGGCTGGGCTCCAACATGCAGCGTTTGCTCCTTCTCCCGGACCAGCTGGCGAACAGGACTCGGAAGATATTCTAAGGGGTTCACCCAGCGCCGCGAAATCACTGCTCCGAATCAGCAATGCTAGGAACTCGTCGAAGAAGAGAAGGACAAAGCCGGTTTCGGATTCTGGGTGGGAACACACAGTAATGAGAGGGGAAGAGATGGTCATTGTAAGAGAGGAGGTGAAAAAAGAGCTGCAACATCGACGCTTCGGAAAACGTACAGGAGCACTAGCTCCACAAGCTGCGGAAAAGGCTCGAAGGATGAGAAAATTAAGGGCCTGCTGGGATTGTTGGGTGTCGAAGGTCCCAGTAAGCATTCAGATCAATGTGTGACTCAAACATGGCTGATGGAAAGACAGTGCTCAGAAGAGTCGATTTGTAGAAGGTGCAGGAAGAACAATCCTGCCTGCACGCTACCTTCGCTATATCCGATCTGTTCTAGAGCTGAATTTAAAGATTTCCAGGACGCCTTCTTCCCCAGTAAGGATATCCATTACTAATGAATATGCCGACTAATGATCTGCAGGGTTTCTGTATATACATCTCCAAAAGGATGAAGTTGCATATTTTCTCGGAGAAAATGTAAGCTACTTCAAAGAACCGGTTAATGTTGAAGTTACAGTTAGCCCGGATTTGTAGGTGTCCCTGTAGACGGCTTCTTTCTAAGTATATATATTGACTGCAATGTGTTCCAGTGGGCCAATGAAGCTAGCAGCATATATATTCGAACCCAAGACAAGGGAACTTCTGACCGACTATCGTTTGATTTCAGAAATCAAGGGGGAGAAATTCCAGGTTATGCCTCATGATAGTCTGCCAGTTGGTATCTGTGGCCTATCAACGGTGGAATTGAAAAGAACGTGCAGAAACTATCTCACGAAGATGGTCCAGGATCCTACCTTCATCGAAGAAGTTTGTGTGAAAGATGACACGCAAATTCCGCGGAGGATTTTGAAAAGCATCATTCCCTATTGTTCCTCAACAAATGTGAGCTCATCCGGATAGTCTTGTTTTTATCTTGCTAATCATGATAGCTGCCTCTGGTCCATAATGCATTGATGTTGTACGGTACGCACTTCTTCATGAAGCGACTGGTCACTTTCTTAGATGACTCCGTGAGGCGGATTTATCAGACCATGGATGGCTCTGAATCAGATGAAGAGCCAGAAGCATATCTCTCATCCAGACTTCTGAATCGACAAATTAAGTATGTAATTTATAAGATCCAACAAGAGTTGACGGTGGAGGTATTGGAAGGACTCCAAAGACGGCTTCGATCCAGGTCGAAAGACTCTTGGGCGCCGTCTTTTTGCACGATCTTAGTGCTCAGTCTCTGCATCGAGCATTTAGAAACTGCAGCAGATACCTTTATCGTTTGTGAAATCACAACAGAGGCGACTAGAGGCTCTCAATCGGAGTATCGAAGGGATCAAAGCTCTAAAGCTTGTTCAGAGCTCGATAACTATCCGTTCCAGCAATGCACCAAACTCTTCCATGATATCTTCAAATCCCATCGAGGATACAATAGCGGAGGAAGGGAAGGAGGGTTTAATCCCTTGGTGTCTGACATTGAAATGGATGGAGACACTGGCTGGGACCAATCGACAAGGGAAATGATTCTCTCCATACGTCAAATCATGTGGGATTCAAGTAAGTTGATCTCCGATTGTGGCGACTCCGGGACTGACGGGTGGTAGATGGTGAAATGATCAGGCTGGCTAACAATCCGACCTTCCTCAACTCTGACTTCCCTGTTTCCCCGCAGTGTATCAAAGCGAACAACACTGGCCGATTAGTGTCCAAGTTTTTGAAGTCCTTCTACTCAACATAGAAGAGGCGGTCAATTTAATAGTAGCACATGCAGTAGCACATGCGAGAAACTCAACAATGATGTATGATTGCATTATTTTGAATATTAGCATTAGTTGCTAGGGAAGAAGGCAAGGTTGTTCGTCTTAGTTAGTCCTCCTGTTGCACTCAGTCAACAACAGCAGGGTGGATTGGACTGGCTGTCTAGGCCGTTGGATTTTTATCCCACGAACGATATTGAAATAAGTGACGCTCAAGTCCATGAAGAGGCGCAAGAGGTAGGCAATATGTGGTTTTTGTATTGACGAAAAGGAGAGAAGAGCGAAAAGTTCCAGTGGAAATGCTAAAAGCAAGTGTGCGGATTGATAAATACTGATAATAATAAAAAACACCGACTTGATCAAATGTGAGGGATTGGAATGGATTTAAAAGGCAATAAAGACAACGCCTTGATGAGGATGACGAGATCCTAAGTCAAACTCTACCGCTACAATAGTGTATGAATATTGTTATAGATGGGGCAGAGTTGAGGAGGAGGAGGAAGAAGGAGAAAGTTGAAATATGAAAAATTGATGCTTGGTTACATAAGCACGACGCTAGAACTAACCGGGCAAGCTTGACTGGGACTGGACTGGACTGGTTCCCTTCTTTCTTGCCTTCTTCCTTCTTTTCTCCTTCATTCATACAAGTCACGATTAATCAACCGCTTGGCATTGTCACCAACTGGCTTGTCGGTCATATTTGCGTGCTAGAGTAATAATCTTCCCGGGGTTCCTTTGCTGTAGCTGACAACCCGATGCTGCGGTGGCTCTGTGATCATGACATGCAATCCAAAATCTAGTTTATAGCGAAGGAATAATGGTCGCATACCAAAATGACATAAATAATACAGAAGCAAACAAATAACAGAATACCGCAGACTACCTACACCTTGCTTCCATTGTTCGCCATCAAATCTTGCACCGGATTTAGATAATCTGGAAAGACTCGCAAAGCCACGGTGAGACTACGCCGCCTGAAAGCAAGAATACATTCGCAAAGCTAATGCTCGTTCCACCTCCATCACTTGCACTATGATTATATGATTTGCTCCTCTTGATCCTTTTCCTTCCCTTTCCCTCGCCCTCTGTTGTCCGGTGCAGAGAAATGCTCACTCCATTCGCTCTTCGACGCGATGCCTGAGCACCTCAGACCCTTTACACAACCGCAATCGCATGCCCAGACCTTAAGAGAAGATGCTCTGCGGCGACTTTCGAGATCTCCCCATCCCTATTCTCGTCAGCAATTTGAGCTCCCACATGGCGCCGAAAGATTTACCACAGCTGGCTCTGCTACCCAGTCACCATCGCGATCAAGACAACATACTGATGACGAGGGATACGGAAGCCTCAGGGTGGTGTCAGAAGGATATCATGAATCTACGAATAGTGATAGTGGGACCGAGGCAGGCGACGAGCACTTTCTCAAAGGACTCCCTGCCCCAAGACCACGTCCTCATAAGGGCTTGCGAGGTATCGATGGGGCATTATCCAACACCCCGAGCCCGCGTTTATCACCGGCGCTCCTCGATGCAGAAGTTATATACATAGCTGGCATATTTGGAAATCCAGCTGCCTCCTCGCAGTCTGCGAATGACAATGAGCCATGGAAAGCTCTGGAGAAGCTGCACCATAAACGGAAGATTGAGATTTTGAGGAGAACCACTGAGATGGCCCTGCTGTTGATTGTCAGCGGCATATTGTGTTGTAGTCCACAAGTTAGACAGCTTCTGGAATTATGGAGGAAAGGTGCGTTCCAATGCTATCTGACAAACACGAGACATAGCTGACTGCCACAGAACTCCTATGCCAAACTCTCGTTATAAGCTCATTGATAGCTATGTATCCTTTACGACTCTTGCGCCCTTTAAACTCTCGAAGACCATGGCAGACTGCCGTACCATTAACTATACCTATAACATTCGATCCGGCTCCTCTATTGTATCCTCCTGCAATTACGATGCTCGTTGCAACCCTGCTCTCTGTCAGCAAACCCATCGCGCTCCTACCGAGCATGATCCTCTCGATATCTACACTCCCTAAACAATTGATACCAGCCATTGGAGGTCCAGAGGGTTGTAGTCTTCTTCATTGGTTTTTGGCCAGTCTGCCATTATTTGTCACAGAAATTGTTCGAACTCCTAGCATCCTCTTCAAAATTGAGGGATCCTTCTCTCTGAGCTCGGAAATCCTGATACTTCTGTATCCCCTACACGAGGCGTTATGTGTGACCTTGCATTACTTGACGACTACAAGTCTCTTATTTGCAGAGCTGCAGCTACTGTCTATTGCATCAATCAGCCTCTTGCTATTGTCATCCTCTCCTCAAGCGGTGATATTGAAGTCACTCCTTTGGGGCGGTGGCATTGGCGTTTTAATATCTTGTGCCCATGTGCTAAAATGGAGTGTTGCTTTGGCTAGAGTTCCAAAATGGCGCTTCAAGCGCCCAAACCATTTGACCATCTCTTCAAATGACAAGGGGACAACTTTATTGCAAAAGACGCTATTATTTGGTAAGGGAAGTTCTATCTTTGCTAGGGACGTAATTGAGGGCAGGTCAAGCGATGAGGAGGAGGTGGTTAATCTTAAAACTCGAAAGCGGAACAAATCAATATCCAATGAGCCTTTAGTCGTTGGGAATACTGCAACTCTGAACGGATCTAGATGGACATCCACTACTCGAAGACATACACTTCCCAGCATTGCGCACTTGCCTTCCAGATCAAGCAAGAGAACGCCTTCTGGCCGAAGAAAAAGATCTGCATCACAAAGTGTCCAAGCGTTTTTCTCTCTCACTTATGCTCAAGCTAAGTTGAGGAAGTGGTTATACGCTGGCTACGTGTACTCGTGCATCTTGGTGATTATTTTACTGGGCATACGAGAGTATGTTGGCAGATTTGCTCTGAATGGTCACGAGCCAATAGGCTGGGCTCTTGGATACATGTTTGGGGATATACCACAATTCAGAATGGAGGTTGTGAAGGCAAATCTTCAAAGATGGATCCTTCTTCCAAGCTTCGGTAGGCTCAAGCACGAAGACTTCTGCCACCTCGGCTGGGTTGAACATCTGAGACATTCTTCTTTTGGAGAAGCAAATACCCGATTGATAATATCTGCATATTGGCTCGCAATCATCATCGTCGGGCTAGCGATTGTCTTTCGCTTGTCATCTATTTACGAGGTCGACACCCGCCGGAAAGTCTTCCATTTCATGATGGTAGCAATGCTATTACCGGCAACATATGTTGATCCAACATTCGTAGCACTTGCTCTTAGTCTCATGCTTGCAATATTCTTATTGCTTGACTTGTTTCGAGCCTCTCAGCTTCCACCGCTCTCTAAATCCTTAGCATACTTTCTCACTCCTTATGTGGATGGAAGGGATCTCAAAGGACCTGTAGTTATATCACACATTTTTCTTCTCATCGGCTGTGCAATTCCTCTCTGGCTTTCCCTTGGATCTCTTCCACGAATTAGTGAGGGTGCTCTTTTGGGGTGGGAAGTTCCCACGCGGGAAGTGAGTATGGTTAGCGGCGTCATTTGTGTTGGCATGGGCGATGCCGCAGCATCACTTATTGGACGACGATACGGCCGACATAAATGGATTTGGGGTGGGGGCAAAAGTATTGAGGGAAGTATAGCATTTGCAACTGCGGTGGGAATGGCGTTATTACTTGCAAAAGCATGGCTTAGAATTGGCGGGTGGGCGGCGAATAATGATAATTCTTGGATAATGACTATTGGGAAAGCAGGCGTTGCGGCATGGATGGCCAGCCTGACCGAAGCAGTACTGACAGGTGGAAACGACAATGTTGTTGTCCCAATGGTACTTTGGCTTTGCGTGAAAGGACTAGACATATAGACCAGAGGGTAAATATAGGATAGAAGTCGGTCCCTGAGGAAGGAGGACTGTATTTATTGATTCCACTCAAACACCGCAGTCATGCTTGCTGTATCGAGGTAGTTCACATTGCATATCAACTAATCATGCCTTTCCCGTCGGACTCGGTCTATGTAAAAACAAAGGCAGACAGGAACCGGGAACTGAACGTAAGAAAAAACGGGGTAAACGGCCAAGTTGCCCGACGATGCTCCAATATTCCAATCGTTTAGGGAAGATATCGTTATCGGTGACGAGCAGATAGATCATCAAGAAGTCACCGCATGCGGTAATAGAAACTCATCACTCGTTCACAGCTTTGTGTGTATTTCTGGTATATTTGATTGGAAGTTCTAGGTCTGCCACGTTTGTCGTCTCCAAGGCAGTATAATGAAATATCCTAAGTTGGAAAGGGGCTATGAAGGACTCTCGCAACGTGCTCGCGGCATCTTTAAATAAAGGCAGTAGTCATGATAATGACAACGAGCTTTTGGTATGTCTTCTATCTGCAACCCCTTCCCCCGCCCCTGTTCATCCATTCGATGACAAAATTCGGCAAAGATAGGGATACATCTTCTCCACATCTCTCTTCCACTTAAACCCGTCCCTCCGAATGCGGTGCTCCCCATACGACCAATGTAACGATATGCGTTGGTTTTACTTGACTATTTTACCGATTACATGTTCATCTCACTATCTAAGTCTGTCTCCCTTTGCCTTGGCATTCACATGTATATATAAATAATTTCCTTGCCCGCGGTGCTACTCCTCGGGCTCTTGAAAAATCCAGACTCAGAATTCTACGTCCTACGCAAGAGCTACAAACCACAAGAAAGTGTCATGACAAATTCGCAAAAAAGCAGGATGAATATGGAGCTTCAAGTTAATGTTGGACGGAAATATAAATCTAGGAAAGAAAGACCGTGGGCCTTCTAACCCCATATGCCGTGACCAATTTACTAAAATCTATTAGATGTGATGCATGCCGGAAGAGGAAGATTTGCTGTACGAGAGATGGAGGGGAGAAGGATTGCTCTCTTTGCAAAACGAGAGGAGAGAGCTGCAAATATGTTCTTCCTCCCAACGTAAGGAGGAATCGACAAGCCAACGCTAGCACTTCAACAAAATTAATACATCCCAATACGAGTCCTTCCCGAACCAATGGCTCAACCAGACAGAAAAAGACACCTACGAGCGAGTGGCTTTGTCAATTCGTTGGATTGTCTGGCGATCAAGATCCTTTTGTGCTAAGGCATTGCTCTTTCAATCAATTGAATTGCTATAAAGCACCCGAATGGGCGTGCATTCGTGTAAAAGGGGATAATGATATGCCTTTACACTTTACTGTAAGTTCAAGTCTAAGATTCAGATGAATAGCTACCGAGAAATGAGTAGGTAGTCCCAGACCGTCATCCAGACTCCCATCCAGACTATTATCCTCCCATAGATACAGAAGCTATCGTCCATCCTCACAGCGAGGATCTTCTGAAGACTTATTTTGATTTAGTACATATGTCTTATCCATTACTCAATCCATGTCGTTTCAGCTCGGGGCCAAAGTCTGGAGATTCTCTACTTGCTATTATGTATAACCTTTCTGCCCCATTCTGTCAAGAAACAAAACCTTTCTTCCCAGAACTTTCGGATTTTGTTCATCAAGCGTAAGTCCTTTTCCAACGAAGTATCGAGTATTGCTGACACGAAGTTAAGTTTACCAATTGAGAGACGGCATCCTCGTCTAGAGACCATTGAAGCTTGTTTACTATTTACGCAAAGAAGCATTCCCATTTATGGAGCACCTAACACTCCTGGTTTATGGGGAGACATAGGCGTTATTGTAGGTATGGCACATGATCTTGGACTCAACGTCAATCCAGAAGCATGGAGTCTCGAACCCTCAGACTATAATCGAAGGATTCGAATCTGGTGGGCTGTCTATATTCAAGACAAATGGTACAACCCCCTTCTACTATCTCCTCGACTGCCAACTGAAACCCAAAAATAGGTCAGCATTAGGACTCGGCCGCCCCTCCTACATTCACACTGAAAACCACAACGTCTCACTCCCCACGCTCTCTAATTTCTCCCACTTCTCTCTACGCTCCCTCCCCGTCTCCATCACCCCAGCCTTAAACTTCATCGCCATGTCGCATCTCTCCCTCATTCTCTCCGACATTCTATCCACCTTCTACACTTTAAAATCCATCGATCAAATCAAGATCCTCCCTGTCTCCATGCTCTTTTCCATTATGGAGGATTTTCGCACGCGCCTCCACGCCTTTTATAACCAGGAATTATGTCAATTGTATAACGCAAATAATGCTCTAATTGATAGTAGCGGAAGCGTGATATTGAGTTTTTATACCGTAAAAGTAGTGTTATATAGAGCGGTACTGCGGTATTTGCCAATGGAAGAGGGAAGGTATGCGCATGTGAGAGGACTGGCGAAGAAGACGCTGTTGAATGTGGTGGGGTTTCTGGAAAAACTTAATGTTAGTCGGCTGAGGGCTTTCTGGTGGAGTCGTATGTGTTCTTTCTTTCCTTCCCACCTTCCCCCCTCTTCCACAGACCGGACTAAAAGACGAAATAGCAATGACCTCAAACAACTTCGCCCTAACAGGAACATTCATGTTCTTCCAACTACTCACCTCCATCACCACCCACGACATCGAGTTCTGGTCCAACACGATATCTCATTACCGCTCTTTGCTTCGTCTCCAAAGCCATTCATTCGATATGACGAGGTTGGCTTGTGTGAGGATGGATTTGTTGGCTGCAGGAATGGGAGTTGATCCTCCTGCACAAGAGAATCTTGAGGTGGGAGGAGAGGATAGTAGGATAGGTGGTGATGAGGGGTTCAGCAGGATGGGAAGAAGGAAGGTTGTTCTTACGCCGGAAAATGCAGAGGAGTGGATCACGAGACGTAGGTCGGCAAGTTTCTTTCAGTCAATTTCTTATACAAAGTAGCTTGGGGAATGATGTCATGGGATATCCAGGACACATTGCCTTGGGGTTCTTTGACTTCCTCCATAATCTATTTGGGGAGTGGAGGCTAGATATTCTACTTCCTCCTCCGTCTAATTTTCATTGTCTAGCAATGCTAACTTTGCTTAGTAGAGGGTCATGAAGGAATGCTTACTTGCTAAGATTCATGTTAATGGGGGCAGTTAATGGCAGTGAACAGATATATTTTAACATGGATATTCTAGAAGTTTGAATAAACTAACTCTAGTAAAGTGTTTTAGGATAAATTATTATTGAATTAAATTTAAAAGCTCCATAAAAGAGTTATAAGAAAATTAGTAGTAAACTTTGTGAATTTAAAAATGAGAGGCATTTCAGACAGTGCCCCAAAGGGGGGAGAGATGCCCCTTTTCGCTAAAGATGCTCACTTCATGATATCAGCCCACCTTCCCCCTCATTATCTCATATAAAAGTTAGATGAAGCTCTCTACCTATCCTTCCACATCCAACATAGAATTCTAAATAAATTCTAAAGAACTTCAAATTTCTCAACACCTCAATTCTTAAAAACCTATGACGTAGACTTCTCCAACATCATGTCCTCATCCTCATCCTCCCGCAAAGACCTCCTCCGCACCCGCGCCTCCTCCTTCTGCAGCGCCTTCCTCTCCAGCATCCCCCCTTCAGAAATCCTCTCCAAATACTTCACCCCCTCCCCAAAAATCACCGAACACGGCCCCCCATCGCACCACGTTCTACCCTTCCTAGGCGTTACTTTTTCCGGGCGCTCCTCTTTCTCTTTCTCTTCTCCTGCCGCCAACCAAAGTCAAACGTGCGACGATTACTTCGCCCTCCTCTCCCAAACCCTCACTTATTCACCATCGTCAATGGCCTTCCCACCAAAAGAAGAATTCATCGTAGATGAAGAAGCGGAAGTGGATGGACAAAAAGGAGGAGTAGTGAGCGTAGTCGCTAAGGGAGTGTTTAGGAGTTTGGAGACGGGGAAAGGGTGGGAAGAGACTTTTGTGTATAGGTTGAGTGGGTTTGATGAGGAGGGAAGGATTGGATGGTGGGAGATTTGGGCGGATACGCTGTCTGCTTGGGAGGCTGTTAAGGGTTAGTTAGGGGGGGCGGAAAGGGAGTGAAATGTTGTTGTTTTGAAGAATGGGGAAGAATGGCTAATAATACGGGGGGGTTCAGAAATATGCTTGAGATTCTTAAAATGCTTAATATTGTATTGAAATCCAATGTTCAAAGACCATACAGAAATCATACCCAAGCCATTCTCATCTATCCCAAATTCGTCCCAGCCAACAAAGCGACTAAATCAGAATCCTTAGGCAGTTCGGGATAATCCATAGCCACAACCCCATATCTCGCGCTCGTCTTCCACTCAAACCTTCTCCTGACAGTAGGATTCATGCCCTCTACAAACTTCCCTATCACATGACTATGAGCACCCACCGCAATCCAATGACTTTCCGCCACTTCTCCCCTCTTCGCTGGATCACCCACCGCACTCATGAAATTAAGATGCCATTCATGTTCTGGACTCCGTTCCGCTTTTTCTAATAAATTGGAGACATAGGAGAGTTTTGAGGAAATAAGAGTGGCGAGAGGGATGACATCGAGATATTGCCATTTGTCTTGTAGATTGATCGTGACGTCTGTAGGAGTGGTGAGGGTGAAATCTGGGTTGTTATTTAGCCACCCGGAGAGGTCGAGTCCGATTTGCTCGTTGACGGAGATAGAGGGATCGGCTTGAAATCTGCGGATGAGGACGGCTTTGCCACGTGCTTCACCGAGAGATATGGTGGTGGGGGAGGTGATCCATTGTGAGGCATTCTCATCGATGTGGCGTTTGATGGCTTGATAGAAGATAGCTGGGCTTTCTTTGCCCTCTGTGACATTGTCGTTGTTGATTGATATGAGGACTGTCTCGCTGGGATTCTTCTTGAAGAGGTCAAAGACTTCATTCATGACGAAGTCGAACTTAAGGTAGAACGGAAGGTCGATAGGCTAAAGCTCAAAGTTAGTTCCATATACTCAAAAAACATTGAGCGGAGTGAGCTATCAATGGATTTCAATTTCAAGAGCTTATTTCTAAACTGCCTTTTCGGGACATATTAATTGAGAATATACTCACAATTCCACCATGGTACATGTAGAGCTGACCATCAGCATGCACTCTAGCTCGTAAATCCAAAAA
This sequence comes from Chlorencoelia australis, assembly GCA_003988815.1. Taxonomy (NCBI): domain Eukaryota; kingdom Fungi; phylum Ascomycota; class Leotiomycetes; order Helotiales; family Cenangiaceae; genus Chlorencoelia; species Chlorencoelia australis. The sequence goes on from QYAN01000003.1 coordinate 180,583, forward strand.
TCGCAAACCAGCATCCATTTGCTTTGCAATGGATAAATGTTGTGTTCTAACGAAAGGGATATTTGATCTTGCACAACCTAATCACAACTTGTCAGCAGCTTCCGATCCCCCCAATAGATAGAACACATACTATCATGAGTCCCCGGAACTGTAATATTTGATAATAGAGTATCATCAGGAATATTCTTCATCCAAGAGCTTAAATCAAAGTCCAGAAGAGACCTCGAGTACCACAACAGCTCTTTGCTGTCATTATTTGCATTGAAAATGCAATTAATCCGCCCATTAAGTATTGAGAGTTGCGGAGGATCAGCGGATACCTGATTAGCGATGGGCTCTTGAGGGAGCCACTTGCCATCTTTATACTCTGAGATATAGATCGCGTTCTGAGAACCGTCAGGACCTTCTTCTTGGAATGAGAGGAAGGCACTGTTTCCGTAAGATGTGGCGGAGACACCATAGACGGCTTTGCCTTCACTAACATCGTCACAAGAATTCCAGACGTCGTCTGCTAGGCTAAGATTGGAATCAGTCTTAGGTGCTCATGAAAGGTCGTGACCCGGGAAGAATTAACTCCAAAGCCCTATGAACTATCTTCAACAAGAACAAAGCCACTGAAATTGTACATACGAGTAAGCAAATCCCAAAATTTCTCGATCCTCTTTGCTTGAGCAAGAAAGTACATGTAAGGTGTCCTTCATGACAAACAACGCTGGAATGCCCAAGACTTTGCTGATCCCACTGACTTCCTGAGGAATTGTCCAAGCTGGCTCGCCATTTGGCGTAACAATCCAGCTTGAATAGAACAGGCTCTTATTCTGAATGAAGACTAGGAACTGCGAATCAGGATATTAGAATGAGTCGGTATTGCTATATTAGGGAAGAGGATGATTTAAGAGCTTTGAAGTATTTGAAGGGTATATGACTTTAGATCGTCTAAGACATTTACCTCCCAAACCTGTCAGATCAAAGAGCCTAGCTCTAAGAAATAGATGACTTACAAGTTTATTATGGAAAGCAATAAGGGCAGGAGTTTGCAATGTCGATAATCCGACTTGTTGATCCAGTACCGTAGGCTCTCCCCAAGTCTCCTGAATGTCATCAAAGACCCAATGAGCAATCTCCCCGCTGCCCCTCACAATCACCGCGTGTAGCGTCCCAAAGAGCTCTGCAACAACAGGAATCCCCTTATCAGGAAACAACTGTCTTTCCCCGAATGTATCATTGTCGCCAATAGCGAAATACAGATCTCCTGATGGGGAAGACCATAGACACCAGAGTTCGCCGCGATGGGTGGTTAGGGCGGGGACGTAGGAAGTTTCCCCATTTGAAGATTGTTGGACGAGACCATCTTGGCCGCGGGGGATCCAGGCCATAGTGGATTAATAGGTGAGTTTGAGTATTTGTCCTTTGGAGGTTTGATGGCGGGAAATTCTTGGTGAGAATAGATCAAGAAGGCTAAGCAGTTAATTGAGTGCAGTTGCTAGATGGACTCAGCATTAAGTTATTGTCTTTCCAGGAATTGCTTACCTCTCTGATGTAAGCTCATAGCCTATTCATTTACGAAAAATTTACGGTCTAATGGCCTGAGATACTAATCGTGCGTTGTTTGTGAATAGCCAAATAAGAGGGGGATGCGAAGAGTTTTCACGGTTGCTTTATACGAGTCGCTGTTCAGCGTTCTGAATCAAGATTTGTGGGAAATATAAAAGCAAGTTTCTAAAATTTGATAATGGATATAGATTTTTGCAAGTTTGGTCTGCCGCAATACCTTATCAAGTTGAGAAACTGCTGCTGGCTCACGTGTCAGAGACTATCACGTGCTACAGCCATGCTATGTTTTATCTGAGGTTGAATTTGGTTTGCAACAAGTATTTCTAGCTGTAGCAACAATAAGTCCTATACCATAAGTGACAATCTGTTTAAATATGAGCTATATGATAACAGACTTTATTGATTTTAGCTATTATCCAGATGATCGGGCCATGATTTAGCCACGAGGCTATGCATCTTATGCATCTTATGCGGAATGAATATATATAACACCCATCGCGCCCGTTACCCCCTACACCGTAACCATGTGCCATCCATCACTCATTCCCAGCAGCCAATCTCAAAATATAAGAGCCCAACAGGGGTATTCACAAAAGCGCCATCCGTCATGATATGAGACCTGAAGACGCCATCGTAAAAATCGGTCTCCCCAAAACCGATCACCGCAAACGATAAAAGAAAGAAATGCTTCTCAAGAACAACTACTCTAAACTCGATACAAGAAAGTGTCAAATTACTAAAGGAAAGAAAGAGAGCAAAGAACGCCGAGAAGATGCCCCTGAGGAAGATTAGTTTGAATGCAATTTTGCCGGAATCCTGTCCAGTTGTCTCACATGCATGCCTCAGTGGGCCCAAAATAATCGATGAGATGAATAAAAAGAAAGTCGGTCGGTGAAAGATTGCGTAGACTTTGGCGATGAAGGCATATTTTCATGTGATGACGTATTTGTGATAGTTTCACAACCTAAGCGATGCTTAAGGGTCGAGAAGGAGGAGGCATAACAGGGTATTTTTTGAGGTTGGCCATTTTCCCCTTTAATATCGATAGACGATTGCGAATCATCGAGATCACTAATATATATTAGATATAGGTTGGGTATTTGCATAAAGAATGCACGTTTGAGACACATACCTTTCAGAACATCCTGCCTATCCCCAGGATTGATACCATTAATCGTCTTTTCGTCGGCTATGGTTGTGTCGTCCTTCAAACTTGAAGCTCGCTTTCGTTGAGGGACAACCTCTTCATCAACCTCTAGAACGGCCTCGAGCATCCTAATTGCTGTGACGTACGAGATCTCACAACCCGGGAAATCTTCGCTCGTAAGCTCGTTAATCGCTGCTGTGCGACTCATTTCTAATGCTCGGTCGTACATCAACTTCTCTGCCGTGATACCAGAGCTCAATACAACCCCATCAGAAGATGAGCTAGGACCCCCAGCTAATCTCGAAGCTGTTGCATGATTACTTGGATGCCCAGGATGGTCTTCAGGAAGTTGTTTTTGAGCTTCGATGAGCTTGAGACGAACAAATTCGGCTTTCTCGAGAACTTCGTTGAAACGACTTCGGACCCACTGCACAGCGCTGTTGATGCGGTTTCCAGCTGTAACGCTATTACTTGAGTGGCTTCTCGGTCTTTGGCCAACACCAATGACTTCACCACGACTCTTTTGGGCCCACCAGCTGCTTGCATAGTCCATGGATTTGGCCAGTAAGGACAAGGCTTTCACATACAAGACAAGCGCCTCTTCAGAAAGGGCTACGATAGCTTCGACTGTCAGACCATCATCATCAATGGAACCTCCGGATTTATCAGGGGCTGGCCCGCCAAGACCATGATCCATCGAGGGTGCTAGAGGAATAAGTTGCTTGTATTTAACTTCAGCAAAACCATACACAACATCGCTTCTAGTTGCCGATTCCTCGATCATATTCACAGCCCGCTGGTCCTCATCAATTGGTCCACTAGGCTTTGCATTCCCAAGAAGGCCGATTGTGTGAGGCGTGGGATAAGCCGGGAAAGGACAGTATAGTTGAGGTGGCGAGGCTCCTTTACCTATGAGCTGTGGGGACCACCCCACCCCAAATACTCTCACACTGGCGCCATGGATAGCTTTGGCTATTGCAGAGGTTGCAGACGGACTGCCATATGATCTCCCGGAAGAATTTTGGCGTTGTGGTACTGCATCTGGCCGTGGTTTTCCTTTTGCAATCTGAACTGAACGTGATGGCGACGAAGGTACTGCGCCAGATGTTGATACAGGAGTCCCCTGGGAAGTTGTTCGTCGTGCTATCTGGCCTGTATGTGATTGTTTGTTGCCCATACTAGGATTGGCGGCCATTTCGTCCGCTAATGCATTAACTTCCACAAATCGTTTTTCAACTAAGACATACTCTCTAGCATCGCGTACGGCTTCGTCGGCTTCCTCCTTAGTTTGAATTTCGTTTCTTGAAAGACGTTTATTTCTATCTTGAACACTCACTGGTTGACGTTCGGTTCTAGGGGTATGAGATATTGGCAAAGGGGTGGTAGTAGCCTGGTTGAGAGGAGGCCGTCTCTGGTCATTAGGGGCAGACCTGGGTGGGGATTGTTGTCTTGGAGGCGTTCTGGATAATCTAGGGATATCGGTATTCGAAATTCTTGGTGAAGTAGCATTTGAAGGTTGATCGCGAGGTGATGTAGATAGTTGCTGCTGCTCAGATCTGCGAATCCCTCTTAAAGATGCTTGTCTCACCGGTCTATCTTCAGACACTCGCGGATTTCGAATTTCAGCAGGTCGATCATCTCCTACTAAATTTGGAATTGGTCCAACTACAACGATGTGGTTAAAAAAGTCCTCAAAGGCTATTCGCTTCTCCGGCTCTTTCCTCAATAAACCGTTTATAATTTCTTTCATCCCTAAACTGATATCAACGTTCTTTGGGAAGCTAATCTCACCAGGGCTCTGCTCAATCTTTCGGAGAAGCTCAACATGATTCGATGCTCGAAATGGAGGTTTGCCAACCATCATCTCGAAAAGAACCGTGCCAATGGACCAAAGATCTGCTTTAGGACCGTACTTCTCATACCGAAGTATTTCAGGGGCCATGTAGAGTGGAGAACCACACAATGTTTCCGCAAGAGACATTTGGGGTAACGTCCGCGCAAATCCAAAATCGGCCAGTTTTAGCATTGGTAACGATGTCAGGCCAGCCATAGGTAAAGTAGATTTATTACTTGCGTTCATAACCAGAGGTGTATATTTCGATTTCTTCAAGAACTGAGGCGACGGTAGAAGGAGTAGGTTTTGCGGCTTGACATCCCGATGTATGTAGTCATGCTCTCGTAAGAACTCCATAGCGCTGGCCAGCTGTTTAAGGAAATGCCGAGCGACAACTTCGTTGAGACCGCCAGTAAAGGGCATTGGGTACTTTTCAACCATGTCCACAAGTGCTGGGTTGTCGCCTAGCTTATCTCTCTTTCGAATGAAGTAGGACAAATCCCCTAACTCACAGTACTCCATCACCAAATTTATGTGTGACGGGGATTCTCTGCAATCAAGGAGAGCGACAATGTGAGGATGTTGTAGGCCCTTAAGTATTTCGATCTCGCAATAGAGGTTTTCTTTAAGCTTCTTGTTTAGCTTCGCTAAAGTGACCGACTTGATTGCTACAAGAGCTCCAGTGCCCTTCAAAGATAGTTAGCTTTGCGGTGATGGAAGATGCCAAACCAAGTAATAGAAGGAGTCATTAACTATGCCGGTCTATCTAGGCCCAAGCTGCTAAGAATCGGAAATCGAACATACCGAGTGCTTGCCAGAATAGACAGTGGCAAAACTGCCTTTTCCTATTTCCTTCCCGATAATGAAGGATCCAACGATTCTGTCTCCCGTCCTCTGCCCTCTAGATGAGGATGAGGACGGGGGAGCTCTTGACGCCATGTTCACGGTGTCTGAACTGAATGGTATCTTCCCTTAACCGTCCCTTTGACCAAACCTTCCGACTACCAGTTGAGATGGGGATATAGTGTAGGTGTTATAGAGTTCTGCATAGACACAAGATGGATTTCGAGGGAAGGAAGTTCAGAATTGGGAGAGTTCTCTTGGGGGGGTTTGATGATGGGAATGGGGATGGAGTGATGTAATTTGGTAGGCAGCGAGGCGAATTCGAAGATTCAAGAGGCAACCTGGAAAAAGAAAGCCTGGCGATGAAGCGGCAAGTAGATGCTGAATGATTGTTGATGGATGTGGATATGCCACTAGACTTCGAGGTGTAGCGCTCAAGTTGTAAAAGCTGCACACAAAGCTACGTTCGGTTGGTAGTGGATGGTCGTCCTGGAGGCTAACGAATGGGAGGATCCGAGTAACAAGTTAATGACTCTGGATTATAAGGGGAGTTATTGTAGTAGCGTGTTGTGAATTGAATTAAAAGTGGAAGTGGAAATGGAAATCAAAGAAGCCTGAGGATAATTAATAAATAGCAAAGGCTGCATGAATTAGTCAAGATGGAAATGAAATGGAGAAAGATGACAAGACAAAGGTGAGTGAGTCTGTGACGAGAGTGACTGAAGGGAAGGTGCGATAAAGTCTAGTCTTACCTTATCTACTCCGGCAGCGGATGGGTGTCGAATCGGGTTAGCGTATAAATATTGTTTATTGAGTGAGCAAAGATCTTCAAGATACATGGCAGATGTCATGGAGCGTTTTTAAGGAATCCCATACATCCATTCTATTGAGATCTCTGAGGCATCACAAGATTAGTATTGGCTTACTATATCACTTTGATTTGCTTGCCACTGCCACTTCGATTCACGAGCCGATCGCAAATGCAAGGTACCAAATCACCTGCACATTTGAGGTTCCGAGATGATTCAAGCCCTATCCCAACAAAAAAAGATGACTGAATCGTTTCTGAGGAAGGCAATTAATAAATTAGGGCCTAGCTTGTTTGGCTACCTGCCTACTCTTAACAGATTTCTACTTGTAGACTGCCTAGGTAGCCAAAGTAAGTTTCAGCCGCAATGAGCGGCGCTCTCTGAGAGCGCTATGTTAAACATCAAAGCTAGTCTTGTTCACAATCTAGTCTAGCATCTCATTCACGGCTTTCTAATGGTCTACTCTATATTGGGTATCCCAGAACCGACCTCAAAACCCAAGAGGTCTGCCGTCTTTCCTGGCGCCAAATCCAAGAAGAAACCTTAACCAAAAGCCGTTCCTAAAATTACGATGTCCAGCAATTTCAATCTACGCCCGTGGTATCATCCATTAAATGTCTAATCCAATATGAACTCCCTTCTCACCTTGTGGGATAACTTCGTCTTCCTTCTTGCCTTTCAGGGTTGGTAGCTCAATGATGGCTTCTTTGATGATTCTAAGAGTCTCGTTGATCTCTTCTTCGCTGATAACAAGAGGTGGTGCAAGCCTAATGATATTTTCGTGTGTTGGTTTAGCCTATTCATGGATGTCAGCGCTTCAACTCGTGCCTCTATGGATGCCGCCAGCTTACCAGTAGCCCCTTGCTCTTCAAAAGCATGCAGAGATCCCAAGCTGAATGGCCTCCGGTCTTGGTTTCATCAATCACTATAGCATTTAGCAGTCCCTTTCCTCGGACGAGCTTAATCATTGGTGACTTCATATCATTGAGACCTTGACGGAGCACATTACCGAGTGTCTCGGCACGAGCTGTCAAGTTCTCCTCTTCCATGATCTCAAGTGCACGAATAGAGACTGCACAACCTAGAGGATTGCCTCCATATGTAGAACCGTGAGTGCCGGGCTCAATCGTGAGCATGATCTCTTTAGAGCCTAGCACACAAGAAACAGGGTACATGCCACCTGAAATGGCCTTTCCCAGCGTAACCAGATCAGGCTTGATACCAGCCCACTCAGAGCACAGCATACGCCCTGTTCGTCCAATTCCAGTCTGAATCTCGTCACAAATGAGCAGGACATTGTACTTCTTGCATAGCTCGTGTACTTTTGTCAAATAATCATCTGCGGGGACAACAACGCCAGCTTCTCCTTGGATTGGCTCGACAATGAAAGCTGCAGTCTCCTTTCCATGTACCTCCAACGCCGCCTCGAGGTCCGGGATGTTATCAAATCGAATTGTACGATTCGTAGATTGACAAATTGCACCAACGCCTGGCACATAGGGACCGTAATTATCGCGTGATTCGGGATCGGTCGACATAGAGATGGCTGTCATCTAGTCTTTCAGTTAGTCAAGCAAATCTTTGAGGGTTCGAAACACAACATACTGTTCGGCCATGGAAATTCTCGGTGGCCGCAAAGACCAAGGCCTTTCCCTGTGGAACACCTTTCACTTTGTACGCCCATTTCCTCGCGATCTTGATCGCTGTCTCTACCGCCTCTGCGCCGGTGTTCATGGGCAATACCATATCGTATCCAAAGACGTTCTTGACTTTCTCAGCCCATTTCGGGAAGACATCATTATGGAAGGCTCGGGAGGAGAGTGTAAGTCTTTGTGCTTGGTCACAGAGAGCTTTCACTAATTCAGGATGGCAATGGCCTTGGTTGACGGCAGAGTACGCAGAAAGACAATCAATGTAGTGTCTTCCCTCAGGGTCCCAGACGTTAGATCCTTGAGCGCGAGCAAACACAATTGGAAGAGGATGATAGTTATGGGCTGCATATATATGTTCGATTGCGATCGCAGAATGGGTAGAGGATGCATGAAATCGAGATTCGGCCAGGACAGGTTGGAATGCGGGGGCAGTGGGTTTTAAGATGCTTTCACTGACATCAACGCTTCCATTGGCATGAGGAGCCATTGTGATGAAATATTCTTTGAGTAGAAATCAGGGAAAATAAAGTAGAGTATGATTTGCATGAATTATGAAAAATGATTGTAAGGAAAAATGTTGTTGTTGGTATTGTAGGATCTGTTTGACTGCTGTGAAAGTAAGTCGGAAGGAGGGAAGGAGGGGAAATACGAATCTATATAGAAAATTTTCCAGAAATTGAGCTAAACTCCTAAGTGCAGTTGGAGGTATAAGCAGAATCGAAAAGACACTTACGGCAGCGCATGACTGGTCTTGACTAAGAGAAAATGATAGACTGTATTTTTTCACGCTCAAACATGCCTTTAGGAGTATTATCGTGTGTTCTTGCCTTTAGGGAACTGTGATAGCGGGAGCGGAGGCAAAGAAGGCATAAGTGGTTATAGAGACACGGTGATTGATTGGCTGAATGGAACATTGACTTGAAAAGATGTGCTTGGCATATGGATTAGACCAATATTAGCAAAACTCTCTTTAACTCTCGAAGTAATAAATAATAATAAATATCACCTTTTCAACCTCGAGAAATCGACGTGCTTAGTCATCACTTCTCCCACGTGTCTTGAAACTAGAAATACAAAATAAATCTAAAATCTAAAATCTAAAATCCGTTATAAAACATCGCCCGAATTGTACTACTGACTGCACGCAAATCAAAATTAGGGTAACTCTGCAGTATGAGTACAGCCAAAGTAGCTCCCATCGGGAAGCCGAGTGCGAAGCAGCAAGAATCCGACTTGTCTTCTGTGCTTCCACTTACAGCTGAAGATACTAGTCTTCACCCTCTTGTCAACGAACAAATGACCAAAGATATTCTCTATCTTTGCCTTGCCTGGCGTTTCATCAATGCACTCTGTATAAGAACCTTTTTTCAACCGGACGAATACTTTCAATCCTTGGAACCAGCATGGCAGATGGCATTTGGATCTGAGAGCGGTGCTTGGATCACGTGGGTTTGTCTCCTTAAAATACTTCTTCTCACTCATATTAACCATATATCTTAGGAATGGCATCATCAGCTTCGCTCTTCTTTACATCCAGCACTCTTCGCTGCCGCTTATTATGCAGTCGATAAACTTATGGAGCTTCTGAGCTTCTTCCCGCAGTTTCGGGCAATGATCTTGTCTGTGCTTCCAAACGTTGTGCAAGGCTTGTTTGCTGCTGCAGGTGATTACTACACCTGGAGATTAGCAAAGAAGATATATGGGACGGATAGTAATGCTTCATGGGCCGCTGTATGTAATCCTAGTCCTAAATAGAAGCAAAAACTAAAAGCATAATAGCTGTTTATGACTATTTTCAGTCCTTGGCAGTGGTTCTGTTCGACTAGGACTTTTTCGAACTCTCTTGAGACTACTTTAACCATTGCAGCATTGTACTATTGGCCCTGGGACATGACAATCGATGTTGTAACAAAGGACGGTAGCTCGTCTTCAAGCTCGGAGAAAGAAAAGGAAAAGTTTAAGTCGAACTCTAATGCCGTCTTTCAGTCAACACAATCTGTGACAAAGTAAGCTCACTTTGCTGTATCATTGTTACAGTACTAACTTTTCACAGCCTTCGAATCTCATTGCTTCTCTCAGCCACGGCATGCATTCTTCGCCCCACCAATGGTCTGATATGGTTTAGTATCTTGATGCCTACGATCAGTCGACTTCTCCCTAACCTAAACTCCCTAACTACCTCCCCCCCAAAACTAAATGACTATCTCATTCTTGTCCGGGAAGCGATCTTGTGCGGCTCCTTGATCACAACAGTCTCAGCTTTCTCTGATTACAAGTACTTTGGCGAGTGGACTTTCCCACCATACCAATGGTTAAACTTCAACATCTCCCAAGATCTAGCTGTATTTTATGGTCGCAACGACTGGCATTACTTTCTCTCTCAGGGCCTTCCATTACTCCTCACTACTTATTTACCATTTACTATCATGGGTATCTACCAGGCAATCTCATCAGACGTTCTGATGTCGGATCCAAAGGCGAGCATTCGATTCTTGTTCGCAACCACAGTCTTAACTACCATATTTACTCTCTCCTTAATATCTCACAAAGAAGTCCGCTTCATCTACCCTCTCTTACCGATCCTCCATATTCTCACTGCCCCAACAATAACATCCTTTTTCCGCACCACCTCAACAATCACTACTTTCCCACCTCCTTTCCCATCCACCCCCCGAACCGAAACCGTCACCGTCACCCATCGCCACACGCTCCTCTCTCTCCTCCTTCTAACAAACATAGGGATTTCCCGATACACAACTTACTACCACCAATCCGGCGTCCTCTCCGTAACCAAATACCTCCGCTTGGAATACGAGCGTCTCGCCCTCTCCTCTCGCGGCATTCCCCTCTCCTCCTCCATCAACCTAAATCTAGATGCTCTATCACCACAACCCAACATCGACCCGGCTTCCTTCAAAACTAGCGACTACTCCGAAGACGAGACTTTCGTCGCACTCCTCATGCCATGTCACAGCACACCTTGGCGCAGCCAATTAATTTATCCTGGTTTGAAAGCATGGGCGTTAACATGTGAACCGCCGATCCATTTTGAGAAGAATACGAAGGAGAGGGGGGAGTATAGGGATGAGGCGGATAGATTTTATGATGATCCCTACAAGTTTTTGAGGGAGGAGGTTAATACTAAGGAGAGGCCATGGCCGAGATATGTGGTGGGGTTTGAGGGGATTGAGGGCGTGTTGAAGAGTTACTATGAGAACGAAATGAAGGGTTTTGTAGTTAGAGAAAAGTGGAGGGTGTTTAATAGTCATTGGCATGATGACTCTAGGCGGAAGGGTGATGTGGTGGTCTGGGAATTTGTGGATGGGAGTAAAGCTTGATTAGCAAATGCAAGAGATTTGGCTGAGTCCAGATAGATGGGTAAGTAGACTGCCTTAGAATTGTATATCATAAATTTGGGCTACAAGATATGAATGCCTCAAATGTTGTCACTGACTCAAACGAGCAATCAAAGGAAGATCTTAGTTCCCGATGATCCGAATGGTCAATAAACCAGGACCGGAGAATTATTGTCTGACTGTCCGTTGTGTAGATCTACGCATTTACGCATTTTTCTATCTTTCTCCTCTAACCCCCATGTACCCTACATTAGAGTAAATACCTGTAATCTGGACTCATATCCTATTCGCACGTTAGCGTGGCTTTTACATGAATAGAAAAATACATACCCCCAACTCAATCTTCTCCCACTCAGTAAGTCCCAAATCCCTCGGCATTTTTTCTCTCTGTCTATTCTGACTGACCACCGCCACTGCATAAACACAGCAACTCGCCGCACTCAAACACAAAAATGCCAAACAAATACTATATCCCGTCTTATAATAATGCACGGCATCTTGACTCAAAAAAGCATAAGTGGCAATTATCCCACCTATGTTTCCGAATCCAACTTGCCACGCCGAACCGACGGCACGGCGGTGGTGGCCCCCGAGATTCATGTTGAACCAGCAAACTATTACCGGCATAGCGGAGTAGGAACCCATAGCTACGAGGAAGAGAGCAGCGTATTCGAGATGGTGATTGTCATGGACGGTGATTAGGATGCCAAAACCAGTGATGGCAACGCAAATAGGTATTATAGCGAAGAGGAATCGGTGCCTAAAATAGTCGGAGGCGAAAGCAGTAATCATGGAAAAGGCGAAGGCAGAGGCCCAAGGGGGAACGGAGTGAAGTTGCGTGGAGATGGGAGAATAATTATAGGTGCTTATGATTGTTGGTGCGAAGAATGCTAGGGGGTGTTATGCTTTATTAGGAAAGATGAGGGATCCATGCAATACGTACCATAGCCATAAGCCGGGACAATCTAGAAAACAATAAGTTAGTATTGCTCGAACAAGGCCTTGAGAAACACACGGCACCGGTGGATACTCAAGGGGTAGAAGACATTCAGATTTCTTCTCCAGAAGCAACTGAGAACGACCGGATGGCATCAAGAAGGAAGGAAAAGTACTCACCATTCCAAAATACATGAAACCACCAACGATAATCTTGTAGTCCTTGAAAACCCTGCCTACATCACGAACAGTGATCTCCCTCTCTACAGCAGACTTCCCTTGATCAGCCTGAAGTCTCGCCCTCACATACTCTTTTTCCTCCTCATTAAGCCACGAAGCTTCCTCTGGAAACGACGGAAGCAGCAAGTAAAACGAGAGCGCAACAACGCAAGTAAGTACACCTTCTAAGATAAAAATCCATCTCCATCCATTATACCCTCTCATACCGTTCATTTTACCAATAGCAGAAGCCAACAGCCCACCAAAAGCTCCAGCGAGCGTCGTAGAGTTGAAGAAAAATGAGTAGCGTCGTTGAGCTTCAGAACGCTTATACCACATTCCAATCAAATAGAAACAACCCGGAAACATGCCTGCTTCAAACAAACCGAGGAAGAATCGACAAGCTAGTAGTCCAGAATAATTCCTCACAAGACCTTGACATATCCCCGCTATCCCGAAGAGAAACATGCAGGTAGAAAGCCAAATACGAGGCGTGAGCCGTTTGAGAAGCATATTACTAGGAATCTCTGCTACGATGTAGGGAACGAAGAAGATGGTCAGAGCGGTGTTGTATTCTACTCCTGTTAGATTTAAGTCTTTGACGAGTCCGAAAGAGCGTGCATTGGCGATGTTCACTCGATCGAGGAAGGCGAGGAGGTAGAGGACGCAGAGGAATGGAATGACTCGGATATCAATCTGAGCCATGAGCCTCGTCTCAGTTGTGTGAGATGGACATCTGACGTTGAGGTCGTCATATTCAGCGCGAGCAGCGGGGAGTTCTGGGTCATAGTAGTTGCTTCCTTCAGCCTTGAAGCCGTGCTCATGATCGATCTTGGAGACTGGACTTGCCTCAGATGGCTGTTCTTCTGAAGTATGAGTTAGAAATTTCCTTTTAAACGAGAGTTTTAAAAGACCTGGGCTATCTTAAATGGCTCTGCTATTGCCGCGTATCATAGAGGATTCTGAAAGAGCAAATTTCCATCTCTCAAAACGAGTATTAGGATTGAGGAAAAGGCAGATTTGACACGAAGGATGTCACAAATACTCTTGAGATGCCCAGCTTTCTTAAATGCTCCGAGCCATTCAAATTTTACCTTTCAACAACCACCTGATCCGCCCCATCAAATTATTTAAGATTAATAGCACCCAGCATTTGTAGAATTCAAACCCGATGGAAATAGATAAAAAATATAGGTGAAAGCGGAGGTTTTAACTCACTCGTTTTTGCAGAGAACCCAAACATCCTTGTGTTCACAGTTCCCGTTGCCTAACAAAGACGGATACTGCACATCCTCTCTCTGAAGAGGAAATGGGAGATGGGTGATGTAAGAAGGAGGATTGTCAGAAAAGACTCTTGCGGTCTGACTGTTATAAATCTGCGTGCGGGGGTTTTCCACTAGGATGTGATGTGTAACTCTGCTCGTATTGGTTGCAACGAAAACGAAGTCCAAAGATCAATAGCCTGCCCCGCAATGGAGCTGTCCCCAGAGCCAGTGCGAACATGCCTGGGGTAATGTGCCTAACTAGCTTCGGATGTGAAGAGGAGTTTAAGATCCGGACTTGTTGCGCTGCTTACTGTATTGTATGGAGCTCTTAATAAGCCACTGCTTGTAATGTGGGTTAGGTTACATTCTCGATAGCAAGAGCAATGATAAGCTTAAGAGACTTACCTCGCAAGAACGAGAACGAGATAGACAGAGAATGAGTAATAGCAGCAATATAATGGCGTACGGGCAAACATGAAGACAGACATCCGAAAAGAGGGGCAAAGATGCGGGGGGTCCAAATTTGTACCCCTGAGTAGAAAAAAAGGGGTTGGGGCTTAATTGAGAGAGTCACGTTCACATTCTCGTGCCGTGTTGTAGTTTGTTCTTATGTTTGGAGTTGATTTCCTCGAGCTGTAGAAAGAGGAAGAGAATGAGAAAGAGAAAGATCAAAAGCCATATGAGCCATGACATGTTCTATACTGATGCTCGTCTTGCCACCATAGCTACACAAAACTGCTTTTCTTCAACATCTATCGACTTGTGTCAATTTGTACAGGTAGTTTAGCTCTAAGTAGTTACAACTACTTGTGACCAAGACAAATCATCGTTTTCCTATTTTCTTGAGTCCGAACGGGCCACGTCTCATTTGTCCTTTCAAGCCAATCCCCTGATACATTTGACATGACTAGCTTGCATTCGAGGTTCGTTTCCCTACTCTGCTCAATCCAGGATATTACACGTGATTCCTCTCTCGTGACCCCAACCTGGCAGGAGATCTCTTTATCTCAAGATTACATGGACTTGTCAATAGCCGTTTACCTTACCTTATTAGTGAGCATTGGGAGTGGTACTTCCAGACGCAGAATTGCCACGTACAGTAGAGAAAAGAAGAACTCGAAAGGGAAGGGAAAGGAAACTACGAGTATTGCTGATGTCAAAAAGCATTCAACAACCTGTTATCTTCATATCCATATACCTTCTTTGATCAGGATGTCGATAGGATAGACACAATTTCCATCATCAAGCGCCTTCCAATTCCATGGTCAAGCCTGTCGCTTATCAGTATTTTTAGCACCCTGGCCTGGCAATCCAGATCACTCGACTGCTCCACATCCTCTCAACTTCTTCTCTCACTGGCACCGTTCAAGCCTCATCTCATGAACAATAATCCGTCCTTCCAACAACACTGCCACCACTTTAGTTTATACGCATATCCAACCACACCCCACTGCCAGGAACAACCAACAGCACATCTGCCACCGCCACGAGTAACGAGAAAACGTTGTAACAAATCTCTCTGTGAACGTCCCCCTCTCCCGAAATATTACATCTTCAATCTTCTTGCCGCCCGCTTCGTTCTACGCACATGCAACCCGCAGTGAACAGAAGCGACAGAGAGAGGTGGTCTGGTGTGCTCAACGAGGGAGTTTGACAACCTCGATAACTAGTTCCCCCCCCCGATCATGAACGGTTCCTCAAGGGAGTCCAGCGATAGAATAACCAATCTCGAGGCTACGTTTCAGCACAAGCAAGGCCTGCTCCTTGCAAGGACGCTGGTCAGATATATGATTGATTTGTCGAAGGGCCAAGCACCACTGTCACCAAGAAGTCCGGCTGAGGCCGTCGCCCAACGGTGTTATTCCGATCCAAGCGACGCTACGAGAAGGCTCGTCCAAGACGTTTTTGCTTTCAAGAACCCAGCATCTGACGAAAGCAGAGACCGACAAAGTACTCCGATAGCGAATTCAAATAACAATCTAGATTGGAGACTCGAGCTCGCAAACAAAATGGACGTCTCTCATAATTCCCACAGTCAATCACGATTGCCTATGTCACCTGCCGACTTTGCGACGATGAATTCTGGTAGCGGTGGTGGTTTAGTCCAGATGAAAATCCGCCCCAGCGTCACCAATTCACACAATACTTCACCTTACTACAATAGAAATGCGAACAATACCAATGCAACCACGACTTCACTCCTGCCGAAACCCTACCCTCACTCAAACCAACGGATCAATTCACAACGTTCGCAAACTTTTACTTCTGTTCAACGTCCTCATGTTCTCTCCACCGCTCGTCCACAACTTCGCATGACTCCTACAACAACTCCGTCCCACACAATGTCGTCCCAAGGGCATCGATCGTTCATTAACTTAACGTCGGCAGATGACCCACGTAGCTCGCATTTTCCCGAGGGGAGGTTGAAACCTTTGAACTCACTTCACTCCGTTGCGCCTCGGTCTATTGCACCTTCCCCAACCACCAACCAAGCTTCTTCTTCCACCTCACTTCCTGTTCAACAGCAGTGTTCTTCCACCGAACCTCGTCTTCACAGTCTACAACCAAAGTTAGAACCAAAAGTAGAATTAAGACCTACGAGCGAAACTTCTGTGACAATGCCGTCAAAGAAGCGCAAGGCTACAGGCCCTAGCGAGGCTGTCGCACCCAAGAAGCAGAAGATCAAGCGGGCTTCTAAACCTGCGAATCCGAAGGAGAAGAAAAATGAGCTGGTATGGTCCCGCATCTCTTCTAACTACACGACTCTCACTAACTCCTACAAAGGCGAAGGAAGACAAGGCGAAGTACAACCTCGGACATGATATCTGGATGAAGATCTTGGAATTTACTCCCCCATTGTTTCTTAACAAAGCACGACTCATCAACAAGACTTTCAAGGGCTATGTTGATGAATTTGAATCTATCTATACGAACAATCGCAAGGAGAACTTTGGCTACGACATGCCTGGGCCACCAGGCGGTATGAGCGAACGATACTATAACCATCTTCTTGGTGGGAAGGGTTGCATGGAAAAGGAATGCCCCGATAAAAATGCCTCCAGAACTCATTGGCCTTGGCGTAAGAGATGGTGCTTAGATCATTGGAAGGGAAAGATTGAGAGACAAGATCGCATCATTCGCAACAGACAGCACCAATTTGATCGACAAACGCTTGACAAGCTGCTTCTGTGCATTCCAGTTGGCGTCTACGATTCGTTCATCAAACCTCATGATTACGTCGACAACGCAGCTGTACGGAACGCCACAGCCCCAAGACTTTACAAATACCATGTGGTCGCCGATGTTGAAGAAATTATCAAGAAGTACGAGGCTCTCACTCCGAAGTTTGTCGATGATCCTACCTGGACACCTGCGGAGAAAACGGCTGCTTTGGCTGCGCATCAAGCTCTCATGAACGGCCTAGACGAGAAACGCAATGATTTTCTCAATACAGGGAAGGCTAAGAATGATGAGCACATGGCTATGGTTCAGAAGATTGAGGCAGGTATCAAGTCAAGAAGGGAGACGAACCGAAAGCCAAATGATGAAAATCGACAAAAGCGAAAGGTCTTATTCTCCAGACGAGCTCAGGAGGATCTTTCCTATATCCCATTGGAATTTGTCCAGTCTACCAAAGCCTTCAAAGCTGCCACCCGTATTTTCAGGGATGCTGGCACCGAACGTGGGTGGCGCGAATTGAAACCAAAAATAGTCAAGGAGTTTGAAGCTTCAGAAAAGCTAAAAAAGACCATTGAAGATGCCAAGACTGTTCAACCTGAGGGTCAGATGAATAGCAACGACGACAACATTTCTCGAGAAGGCAACAGCCGCGAATCGAGTCAAACAGATGTGAGCAGCGAAGGGCCTCCAACGCAGTTTCGTAGTGGTTCGATGCAAGCAACAATACAAGCACATCCGCTTAACCGCGCTCGAATTTTACACCCTAGTCAATTTAACCACCTCAGCTCTATGCATCAATCCTCTTACGGTTCGCTATATAATAGAGGCAACAATACTTACCGAAATGCATCGACCACATCTATGCCACCATCGGTATTCTATTCTACAGCTGGATCTCAAAGCAGTGTCGGCTCATACAACCTCGGAGCGATGCAGAGAGCATCAACCAGTAACCACGGCCTCCCCTACATCCCCAGTATGAATTCAAATTCAAACTCAACCCACAGCTACAACATGTCATCGTATCAATCGCAGCCCTCCACCTTCTCGAGTCCCATACCATCCTCTTCAACTGACGGTTCTAGGAGGCAAATCACGATTAGCTCTCTCCTCGGTCCTACCGTTTCCTGTCAAGGTTCTCGAGGAGGATTTGGTCATTCTACTTAAGCATATTAGCAAGACTTGGTGGCGGAAAGGAGCCTCTCGGATTTACTTGCACAGCGTGTGTTTTTTATTGATCTTTTTTTTCTATTAGCATGCATCATGGCGCAAGCGGTTCAGTCCAATAACGAAGATAAAGGGTGGGAGTCTAGGAGTTGAAACTAGCGTTGGGAGATTCATGCTCCACATATACTCTCGAGGCGTTTTGGCATGGCAGCATGGAAAGCGACTGATGCATTTGATTCATGGGTTTCTATCTACGAATCGAGCAGAACCATTGCAAAGGCTTCAAACTCTGTGCATGCGACGATTTTGACGATTTTCGACTTCGTAGCACATAGTAGGCTTGTTACATAAAATAGTTCTTCAAATCAAGTTATTAACATTCGCCATTGTGAAATGTACTTAAGAATATTCCTCTGTGTTGAAAGTAGAACAAAGATGAGTGATCATGGAGAGCAATCAAGTACCGTCAACAATAAGTTAAGCAATAATCGGTTGCTGTTTGACAATGACTTATAGATTGTTTGTAATCCTATGAACATGGCCAAGGGCTCTTCCAAGTCAATCTTTCATAAGGTCATTCTGTCGCAATTTCTTTATTGGTGTTTGAAAGAGATTGTCTCCTTTTTTCGAAGTAGCAAGCAAAACAAAGACCAGAAGAGTCACAGAATCTTTCCATAAAGTCAAAGTCCTTTGTTCTGTTGTTCTTGTCAAAGACTCATAAAGCCGCTGTTTCTATTCATCCCATCTCCAGTCATGAGCTATACAAGCACTTTTATACACACCACTTCATCTGTTGCAACCGCACCATAAACATATTACCATCAGTCTTGGACGAAAGAAACAATACAAGACGTCTGAATACATCCATCTACAACACAAAGCAATACAGCGAAATATGAAAATTGAGCACACTACCTACGAGCAGTCACGGGCTACCAACCTTCGACGTAGCTCTGCAGCGCAAAGGCTCAAGAGCTTTTTTATTTCCTTCTTCCACGATACCTCAGAAGACTTAATTCAGTTAATACCAAAGCCCACTACTGCAGAGACTCCACCTACAACACGACCCGAATCTACCGAGCCTGCTCGGTCAGTAACCGTATACATGGCAGAAGAACGACGAAGTCAAAAAGCTGCCCAAAAAATAAAGCAAGCTGCTGGGCGTCTGAAAATCTCTAAACCTCTCTCATTACAAAAATACAGCAAGTTCACAGAAGACCTGCCCGAAGCTGCTCCCGTTCAGAAGTTAAGGCATACAGGAAAGTTCTCTGAAAAGATGAAAGAAGCACCCGATCGACCAGAAGAACCTCCAAATATTGTAAAATTAGAAGTTATGCGCTCTGCCATGCGGGAAGGGAAATTAGAGCGTGTCGTCCCTCCTACTTCCACCCAGCCAGAACACTCAACAGGTCTTTCCCCACCTCCGCCTCGTCAGCTCAGTACTTCTATTCCTGTCCCTCGTCGAACACTGGTAAAAGAAAAGCCAAAAGCCAAAACTGCTTCTTCGTCATCAACCTTAACTACTAAAAAGTTGTCAGAATACATAGGCACCAGTGCGGATCTGCTGGACGAAACGAGAAGAGGTCTTGCAGGTAAGTTCCCTTCTCCTTTTGAGCATTTGGGCAACTTCTCTGTGCGGCAGAGGAGGAAATCGAAAGAAGAGGAGTCTGATGAGGAGAGTTTCTTCTGTATAGGCGAAGGAAATAAGCAAGAAGAAGAAGAAGAAGTGGAATCCCTCGAGGTCAGACCACAGGAGAGACTGAGTGGAGAAGGAACAAATCCTTGGTTGAATGGCTCGAGGGAGAATTGTAGGCTGTGTAGGAAGAGGGGGGCAAGTGGGATAAGGGGATTGTGTGATGAATGTGAGAGGGAGTTTGGGCAGCCTAGAGAGTCGGTGTTTAGGATTTCTTTATCAGGAGAGGAAGAAAAGGGTATCAAGCCGACTCCTCCACTGAAGGATAAGAAGATCCTTACGTCGATGAAGAAGAAAGTCCTTGAGAAGGAAAATAATAAGTTGGAGCAAAGGAGGATGATTGCGGGAAGCAATGAACCAACGGTAATTAAGGTGAGCAAGTCGAAAGTGGTTGGAGAGGGAGAGGGAGAAGAAAAATGGCAGAAGGGGTGGATGAAAGAGGAAGAAGATAAGAGAGAGAAGTTGCAGAAGTGGTCGGAGGATTATGGAAGGGGAGACTTTGGGAGTGTAGAAGAGGATAAGATTTCTCTGTTGCGAGGAAAGGTAAAAAGTGGGAAGAGAGATAGTAGTTTCTATAGTTTCTGGAGTGAGTATCTGGGGGAAGACTTAGAAATTGAGACTTCGTCTAAGCAGTCTTATTAGAAATACTAATCGGAGGTTGGGGGGAAGGGAGAGGGATCAGAAAAAAGAAAGAATCCACCTCAAAATTTACTGTGCACGCATTGTGACGAGGTCAGGAATATTTTATAGAGATCTTGGATGAGTTCCATATTCATTTCTTTCGTGAGAAGCATTTCCCGATTCTTTTGACCTCACCAACTCCATCTTTCCACTGATCACGAAGCCACACTTCCAGGACCCTCTCCACCAGGTATTAACTATCAACAATTAGCACACTTCACATAGTCATTCCTAAAAAAGACAAACATGCCATGCAAATATTGTTCCCATTAAGTAGAATCTTTGACAGCTTTGTGTGGTTTCCTGAATAATCGCTGCAAAGTTATGTGTGAATACCATTTTCTAAACTTAAGCTAAAGTGTGAAGACTCACAATTCGGTCACATCTTCGAGAACCATGTCTGTTTGTTTCTGATCAGAGGAGTGTTTAAGAAGAGGTGATAAAGAGCTACTTACTGACATAATCATCAAAACCTAGTAAAATACCGCTGAATTCTGGATGGCGTGTTAGGACGGCTGTCGTTGACTTAGTTGGAAAAGGAAAGGTGGTGATTTACCTTTATCACCTTTCATGACTACCCAGATCTTTGAGCCAACGCATTTATCGATGAGTTCTGATTCAAATATTAAGTATATGAATGAAGTGAGATCGACGAGAAGTGATTTGGTGACTTACCAAGAGGCAGCAATTGTGAAGCCATTTTTGAGATTGGGTGACTGAACTGAAAGAGCGTTAGCACTGCTGCTTTCCCACGAATAAAGACTCCTGCTACTCACGTTGAATACTGAATGAATCAGAAGTAATCCAAGTCTGTATTGCTCAGAAACTTTCTTAGTGATGAATTTATGAATTTATATGAGTTTGCTTCGTCTGAATATGTGGAAGTTTGTATTCCTTTAAACCTTAGAAAGCAGGCACGAACAACAACACCACGTCCTTGAACCTTGACTTGAGCCCTCTCCATCTGGATTTGGCTTTACCACGCGCCGCCCGCGTTGTTGAACTGCCTGCTAGCCAACTCCTCATTCGTGTCATGCTCCGAAACAATCATGGAGCATCAAAGACGTTGGCCAAAGCATTTCGCAGACCGGTAATAGTTACAATGAATGCCTTTGAAGGCACCTCCAATACAACAACCGCCCTTGATGCCATGAGAACTGGCGCATTGAACAAGGAGAAAGGAGCAATGCAAGTTTAGATACCTCTACCCTCTCTACCTTGCATGCGGTAGGCTGACTTTTTACAGGAATTCCGCTGTCCGCCAACACTTGAACTCCCCGAGGACATGGTACCCAAGTCATGGCATAGTCTTTCAGAATGCTGGAATTAGGTCCCCACGATCACTCAGTACAGCAGTTACAGCGGATACGGAACATACTCTTCATTCAATGACAGCAGACCAATATATTATAGCAAGCCCCAAAGTTACGGCGCAGAGCCCTTCCAAACCTACCCAAAATCCGCTAGTCGTAGAGTATCCGGTCTTGCCCACCGAAGCAGAGAACGAGCCTGAAGACCCCGAACAGAGCGAACTTCCTAAATCCTCATTATCTTTTAAGATGCCCGAGGAGCTATTTCGACAAGCCAAAGAGGCTGCAGCCAGCTCTCCACAGTCCTACTGGTCCCATAAATTATACCGAGGGCCGGAGAAAGATGGCGTTTCTCAAAAAGTCATAGTGCATTATTGCAGGAGCAAGCATGCGACAGAGAGAACTCTACAATATTTCTTAGACAAAAAATTGGTTGGATTTGACATAGAATGGGAAGCCGATTCAACCTCAAGTGCTGGAGTGAAGAAGAATGTGTCTTTAATACAATTAGCCAGTGAAGATCGTATAGGCCTCTTCCACATTGCACTATTTCCCAGAGATGGCATTGAAGATCTCGTTGCTCCTTCGTTGAAAAGAATCATGGAGGACCCGGAAATCACTAAAGTCGGTGTAGCTATCAAAGCAGATTGCACTAGGCTACGAAAATATCTTGATATCTATTCTCAAGGGTTGTTTGAATTAAGCCATTTATACAAGCTGGTCAAATTCTCCGAATCGAGAGATTTCAAACTCATTAATAAGAGGCTTGTGTCTCTTGCAACACAAGTGCAAGAGCATTTACATCTGCCTATGTATAAAGGCGAGGTTAGAACCAGCGATTGGTCCCAAGCGCTACAACTGGATCAGATCTCATATGCAGCATCTGATTCCTATGCTGGTATCCACCTCTTCGACACTATGGAAATCAAACGGAAATCCCTAGACCCCATCCCTCCTCGACCCTGTCACGCCGAAAAGGACCAACCGATCCGATTAGCAGACGGCGTGCTCCTTCCCGTGGACGAAGCAGCCGAAGAACTTGAACCAGAGGAACCAGAAACCACCCCTGTGGTTCGCAGAACGATTCGGCGAGCCAGAACACATAAGGCCGAGACTCTCAAATCTGAAAATATTGAATTAGATCCCACATTCAGTCTCATAGATGCCATTACTTCTCCCTCCAAAACCAAAGCTTCCTCTTCCCCAGCTTTCGCCAAACCGCCAAAGCATCCTATAGTCCTAGCAGCTGAATCAACCGTCCAATCTTACCGCCTCAGCCGTTCCGAAACGCGTGCCACTATACCTTCCTTACGAGCTTATTTCATCTGGTCCCACAACGCTTCCCTCAGCATCCATGATATTGCCGCTCTCCTCCGAGAAACACCTCTTCAACCTTCCACTGTTGTTAATTATATAGTTGAGGCTATTCGATTGGAAAAGCTACCATTTGAGAAGGGAAGATTGAAGGAACTTTTGGATGCTATACCCAAAGAGATTGTTTTGGGGAGATATAGGACATTGGCGAAGATTGCGGATGAGGAGGAAGTGGTGGGGATAGAGCCGAGTTTGAGTTGTCACTGAGATTTTACAACTAAAGAGGTTGTTCTCCGATTAGAACTGACTGGATGCTCTGTGAACTGTCAGGATTGGACATATTGAGGGGATGGAGAGTTGAGAATGCGGAGTTTTAAGAGTAGCGTTTACTGAATTGGATAGATAGATATATGGATAGAATACATACAATACCAAACCTAGAAACATGAAATAAAAAATTCTAATGAGCGCTATGGGGGAATTTTGTAATGACATCATGCCATTGCTAATATGAATTATCAATTATGAACTACTGGTTAGCTGAGTAATAATTTGTACAATTAGATAAGAGTAAAAATTAAGAGCGATGTCCTTCACTAAGTTATAGGTAGGCAGTTGGTAATGAACTGCAACGCTAGGGCAAAACTGCCTTTTTATGTTTATGAGACTTGAAAGCTTCTCTTCAGCTCGCAGCACTCTTCAACTTAAACCAATAGCTCTTGAAAATCACATTAGCTTTTCATCACACTTATTAACTTGTTCAGATATGAATGATATGCAAGTAATTAAATCACATTGTGTGGTCTATGATTATCATTTGAACTAGTGATTGTGAGGGGGTGCTCGCTCTACCATCTATTGATCCTCTGATTGAAAAACGAAAATGCAGGAAAAAAGACTTTTGCTTCGCTCTCATCTACCCAAAGTGATTCCCACGCCTCAGCGACCTAAATCTACTAATAAGCAATTTCGACCCACTGCAGCTTCGACGAGAAGGAATATAACATAAATGATCGTAGTCAACACACCCCATAACCATTACCATTTCATCTGAATCCCATGAGTGCCTTGGCTCCTAGTTCGCTTACCACATAAACGACATCGTGACTGTCGCTGAATCCGTTGAACTTAGTGGCAGAGCATTTTGTGTAAGCACCCATGTCTTCGAAATAGAGCCAGTCTCCTACATCGAGAACTTGGTTAAATTTGATGCTCGCTGTGATGCGATCAATGCCGTCGCAAGTCGGGCCCCAGATCGAGTATTCGATGCCGTCACCGACCTCCTGAGCAGCCGCAGTATCAAAGTATGTATGGTCTCCTGCTTTAAGGACTTGAGCAACGGGGTTTTGGTGGTCGAACATGATGCTTGAAAAGTTTCCGTAGAGCCCATCGTTGAGGTAAAGCATATAGCTCTTCGCACCCGTGGCGGAGTTCTCAATTGTGCGCCTTGCAATGATGTTGCAAGCAATTGTGAAGGCGGAAGAAACGTAGTAACGTCCTGGTTCCCCAATAACATCGACATGGCCGGGAATGAATTCTTCGAGGGCCTCGCTAAGAGCAGCTGCCATTTCTTCGAAAGTCTCGCTGCAGAATCCTCCACCGACGTCCAAAGTTTTTAGGTGAAACCCATGAGAACGCGCTTGCTCAAATACAGTATTTGCATCTTGAACTGCTTGCCGAAAAGCCAGTGAGTCAGAAGCTCCAGAGCCGACGTGGAAGCTAACCCCAGTTACGTTAAGCCCCAATTCTTTGGCTAGAGCAAGAAGCTCATTGGTGGCATCTATAGAGGCTCCAAATTTCAAGCTCAAGCGGCACAGGCTTGAGGAGTCATCAGTTGAGATACGTAAGAACAGTTCGGCTCCGGGAAAGAGCTTCTTAATCTTATGGAGTTCATCGGTGTTATCGAATGTCATCTGTTTGACACCATTGTTGGCAGCATATCGGACGTAAGAGTTTGTTTTGCATGGTTGAGCGTAGATAATGCGAGTGGGATCGATGCCCATCTTGAGGACCTGCTCGATCTCGCCTTTCGAGGCACAATCGAAGCCTGTGCCAAGTTCTGCCAAGAGGCGGATAACTTTAGGATCAGGGTTGCATTTAACGGCTGCGAGAAGTTAGTTGTGTTAACGCCCAATAAAGGAATTTTGTCTCACCGTAAAAGGGTTTGACCCTGGGTAAATTTTTCTTCCATCTCATGTGCTGTCGGTAGACCTCGCCCAGATCAGCAACGAAAAAGGTATCCTCGTCGCCCGGCTCACACAGCTCATGATCGATGTTTTCAACCTTTTCCTTCAGAGCATCCCCAATCATCCGCTTTGAAGTCCTTGCGCCATTGACGTCTGCATAACCATAACTCGTCTTCTCGTAGATTGTAGTGAGAGCGGTAATAACACTTTCATTGTTTTCAAATGTTGCAATGGCAGAAGGTGACATATCCTCGTGTGATAATGAGGATTGAATTTGTTGGATTGTCTATAGGGCGGGCTGTCAGGATCGTGAGGAGTCCAGATGCAGGCGCGAGAAACTAACCTTCTTATACTCTGAAGGGGTATTAGGGGGGTCTGTATCGATCAGAGCCAGTGCTGATCTGACGAGGTCGGCTCGACTCTTCCTCGGCGAGAGGAAGAACCACTAAACTCGTCCTATGCGGCAGCTGGGAAGGATCGGACTGTATGGGGATGTTGTAGGAAAAGTCGAAAAGAAACAGCTCAAGCTGATGAAAGTGCAGCAGTTGGAGGTGGACGTGTGTTGATGATGTGCCGGTTAGGACGTTCAGAGTAATCTTGATCAGATACTAGAGACCCGGCTGAGGAAGCCGTGTTATCTGGTTGCCTTTGAAGTGACCGAGCGGTATTTTTGGTCGGAAGAGTGATCTGCAATGATACGTCAGAAGATGGACAATTCGAAATACCTCAAAGACTAGATACTCGACGTCTCAACTGTCACAGCTTGTATAAATAATAAATAGTGTGCGGGGGAGAGGGGTAAGGAGGTAGACAAGTCGGCGGGGGGTAGTAGTCGGATTTTCTTGGTGGAAACGGGGGAATACTCACCACTCTACTGACTAGGCTGGCTTATATGAGAAAGAGTTTAATTTGTTTGATGTAATCGATATCAAGATATCAAATTTGGCATTAGTGTTGTAGTCAAGTCGAATAGGTGGCAAGGAAATGCAGTGATGCGAAACTTTTTTCCAGTTCGCTTGTAAATGGGGTAAATGGCTGAATGCCTCAGCCGGACCTCTAAGCGCCCCCTGATTTTATTTCGCGATATAAAGTAGTTTCCAACTTGTATTGGAAACTTAAAAGACCTTTGCTCAAGAATATGTTAGAATGACTACCTACCACGTTTAGATGCTTCCTTTATGTTACTAAATTGGCTACGAATGTGATCACGTGAGGAAACGCTACGGCTTAGCGCGACTTAGAGGGACATATAGCCTCCCCTCCCCTCCTTACCTAGCCCTCTTTCTTCTGTAGCTTATGACATCGACTCCATTTAGATTTCAGTCTCTGCATCACTTGAACAAGTCAAGTTTGGCTTGTATTGGCTACAAATTTTGAAGTTCCAATGATAAAACCCAGTTCATATGCTCAATTAAAATCTTCCACGTCCCACAACAGTCCTCTTGTGCCACCGAGAATTCCCTGTAAGCTATCCGAATTCGGGGTTTCGTTTCGAGGAAGGCTTTATTCAAAAGAGATGTAGGGCAATGTTGTTCCACCTTCTAGAGACCTATTTGCATGAAACTGTCACAGCGTGATCTTCTTCAACAATACCTTTGGAGTAATGTAATAGACACCTATCCATTTTGAAACTCCTAACTCACAATTAATTCCACCTCCAGTTTTCACTCTCTCCTTTTTCTTGTTTAGTAAACGAATCTTCTCCGCCATTTGTCCTCGCATCTTTAGTCCTTTATCCTCTTTCACTAGGATAAAAGTTCTGAAATAAGATGGAGATCGCAAGCACTCAAACACACAACTCAAGTCAGGTTATAGTGACACTGCTATGTTGATCTTGCGCTAGCCCAAAGGCATGACTTGTGATCTGCTAGCCATTGAAAGGCTAGAGACGTTGGAATCTGTTCGTAGCGCTGAAATGATATGTTTTGGAAGGGAAGATCCATAGAATCTGTGCTTCAGACTCATTAAGATCTACGATAAAATTGACTATGACTCGTAGGTGAGGCGTAGCTAGTCTCTAAGAAACGTCCTTTTATAGTACAAGAACCGATACCAAAAATAATACAATAGAGTGGAATATGAAATACAGTGGGGTATATATACATACATACATACATACATACATACATACATACATACATACACATATATATTACGAGCTTAATGCAGCTTTCTTGACGTCCTCTTCGTCTAAGATTTCGGACTGCTTAGATGTTCCTAGAGTATTTGTCTCCCAAGATCCATCCACCCACGGTTTCTTTTCGCCGAGGAAGACTATTCTCCCTTGGTCATTCTTCAATGCATCGACAATGTATTGTTGTGCAACAGCCTGGACTTGCTTTTTTGTTACATCCAACATCCGCTCTCGTCTCTCCTGTATCATCTCTTCGGAAACACCAGACAAGAATCTGGTCATGCCTTCATCGCTAACAGATTGAGGCGCGTCGACGCTTTGGAAAACAGATAACTTTGCCTCCTCGAGATCTCGGTCGGTCCACCGCTTCTGAACGGCCCATTGGCCTGCCTGGTGCATGATAGACATAGTATTTTGTGGGTTGGGGTCCCTGTAGGAATAAAAGCCAAAGACGCCGTCCATTCCACGGGAGTAGGCACCACCGCCGTAAGCTCCACCTTTCTCTCTGATCTCGCGATGAAGATGTTTATGAGTTAAAAGCTGAGCAAGAACTTGGAGCGGTGCACCAGCAGGCGATGTGTATGAAACAGTTGGTAATGCAAGAGCTCCATAGTAAACTTGATATGGGAGAGGGAAAAATGTCTTAGAATTTCTCGGTAAGTCAAGGGTGTGAATCTTGGAAGAAACAAGCTTGTTTCTTGGAAGAGAGCTTATGAACTTGTCAAAAGCAGCCTCGTTGTCAGAGACGCTCTCCTTGCCACACGTAAGTGCAGCTCGAAGTGTGTACGAACCTGCAAAGGCCAGCGACTGAATCGCTTTTAGCTTCTCAATAACATCTGCTAAGCCTTGGCTTTCAGACCTAGACGCCAATGAGGTGATGAGCTTCACTTGAGATAAACCTCCAATTTGTTCTTTCACTCGTCCATATGATGTTAACCCTGCTTCAGCGTATCCTCTAGCGTATACATGTCCAGAAGAAGCAATATCGTTGACAGCACCATCGGCCGATCCTTGAAGAAGCTGCCTGATGCGGAGCTCGGCTTCAAGGCTGTCAAAATCTGTTTCGAGGACAAGCTTCCGCAGCAATTGGAACATATCAGGCACATTGCGGTCTAAGGCTGTCCCCGAAAAGCTCATTCCTTCTGAGGAGGACTTGAAATCTAGAGGGGACGAAGAGGCATGATAGGTAGCAGATACGCCGCCAGTTTTCAGCTTTATGAGATCCTCAAGTTGCTCCATCGTCATGTCTTTCGTTCCTAAACGCATTATCGAGTCGCTGAAAAGAGGGATGTACGCTCTCAGCTCATCAGGAAGATTCTCAAAGGTGTTGATTGCACGAAAGTACGTGAGACCATTCGTTGGTGCTTCTCGCCATTGAACATTTACGTTGTTAACCTTTGAATCTCTAATATTAAGGGTCTCCTTTCGCCGTGGAATGTCTTTAATGTAGACAGTTGGCAGACAACTGAGATCTTCGGTGTTCGATTTTCCTTGCTCTTTGATGAGCTCCAATTCCCGCTCTTTGAGCTGCGTGCGAGCTTCAGACTCGCTGCCGGCTTGTTTGGTGACATCTGCGATTTTCTCTGCTAGGCGAGCGGCTTCCTCTTGCACAAGCTCGTCCCCATAGGATGCGGAAGGTGTCATTGTGAATGTCAAAGTGTTGTCGTTCAAAAGGTATTTCTCCAATAGCCCCTCCAAATACCCTCCCTTTGCAAATTCCGCCTCGAATGCTGACACTGTATCGTTCCAAGCTAAGGAGTCAAAAGGATCCACGCCTTCAAACCATTTAGGCTTGATACGCTGCAACAAATTCATACCGAATGTTGCTGTCTTATGCTTGAGACTTAGCTCAAGCTGGTGCAGATATCCATCAATTTTAGATTTGTCAAATCCAGTCTTGTGAGCCTCTTCAAAAGTCTTATGAACTGCTTCCTTCACTTTGGGTACATCAGCCTCTTTGACACCAGTCAGACCGATTGAGAATATTCCAACACGTGATGAACCATCGAAACCACTATTTGGGCTCCATTCAGTCCCCAATCCAGCCTCGATCAAGTTTCGATATAGTGGTGATCCGTAGCCATCCATAAGAAGAGCAGACATGATCCTTAGGGAAAAGGTCTCTAGTACATTCGTTGTATCTCCCATTAACCACGAAGTAGAGGTCTTATACTGCATGTCCAAAGCTACTAACGGGTCAATGGGACCAGATACAGTGACGCTTTGCGGGCCATTGGAGAGGTCAATAGGTCGCCTTATCTCAGAGTCGCCATTAATTCTCTCGAATGCGTCCAATTGGACACCAACTTCTCTTAGATGGTCAGCAAGCGGCATGTCGCCATATGTAAATAGCTTGGCATTGCTAGGATGGTAATGCTGTGCGTGAAAGTTTTTCAGCTGCTCATATGTCAAGTCTGTTATTTTTTGAGGGTCACCCCCCGAATTGTTGATAGCAGGAAATATATGGTCCTGGAATCGAATGTAGTAAAGGTATCCAGCATCGGACATTTGTCCCTTCATCTCGTTATAGACAACACCTTTGAAGACTAGCTTGCTGTCATCTGCATTCTCTGGTTTTCCAGCCTCAGACGCTTGAGGATTCTCGGGCCCTATCCTCCATCCCTCTTGTGTGAAATCACTCTGCTTCAACAAAGGATGCAATGTAGCATCGAGATAAACAGACATGAGGTTCTTGAAATCTTGCTGATTTGTCGTAGCGAAAGGATAAAAAGTATGGTCGGAGGCTGTAAAGGCATTCATGAAATTTGAAAGTGTTCGTGGGAGCATCTTGAAGAAGGGATCTCGGATAGGGAATCTAAAAGTCGTTAGCTAGATCCTGAACCATAGGGGGCGACAATATAACTTTTCGCTGCCACATAATGTTGTATGCTCTAATATATGTGGTACACCGGTATCGTCTGGCGGATTTGTCTTGAATCCAATGGAAAAGACATTGTTCTTATCTTCCCGAGCAATATGGAGGAAATCTGCACCTGTCTTGTCATGTTGTAAATGTAAGGCCGTCAACTCAAGCTCTGGGATGTGCTTTGATCGTCGCAGGGTAAAGCCATGAAGCTTCTCTCCGGGCTTTGGGTATTGGGTAAGTTCGGTGACTCCCTTTCGAACGACATTCCTGGTGGCATTTCGGAGCATCCTGTGGAGAGAGAAGCTTCTGGCTGTGGATGGGAGATGAAGGTTCGAGCTGGAGGTAAAAGTGAAAGTATATAAAATAGTTGAAGCCTCGATTTGAGAAGGCTGCGTCTTCGGCTGTCCCACCAGTCCTAAGCTGTTTGCTTATATAAGAGAGTAAGATATTAGCAGGGGTGAGACCCTATTAAAAACCAACAGATTTTTCTTAAAAAGCAAAGTAGTTTATTTTGTTAATACTGAAATGCTAGAAAAAGTCTATAAGTGTTTCTTAAGTATATTTGATTAGCTAAACGCTCCTGCTTAAGGTGCTCACTTACCACTTGAAGCAGCACTGCAAGCAACGTCCCGATCTTTCATTCTCCCCTACCAGAACCGCCGATGAAAGGAAGCGGCCAATCCAGATCTTCCTATTTACTTATTTGCAAGGTCTATAGGGCGTGTCGGATTTGCCTCACTACTGCAGGTTGTTCGAAGCCAAAAAGGCAAGACATATTGAAGTGAGAGTGAAATATGAAAAGGGGTTTATACAAATTTTTTTTACATATACGTATAATATCTCTCTCTCTAGGTCCTTATCGTATCTAAATTTATGTTTTCTCCATTCCATTGACATCATTTCCATCTGCATGCATGAATGAGAAACATCGAGCTCTCTTCCCGTCATATCATCGTATCGTGTTCCTGCCTTGGCCCAGTCCAGTCCCCCGGTTCACTACCCATCGCCGCTTCTTTAGCTTGAGAAATTCTGTATCTACCTCAAGTGCTACCAGAGATTCTGTGACGAGTCGAAAACCTCGCTCTTGTGATCTGACAACGATACTTTACCGGCTGCATAATTTAAACGCGGCACTAGAGCGATAGTAAGATATTGATCGTATTGTATTTATTATACATCCATACCTAGCTTGACTACACACGCGCGCTGCTTGCGCAGCCACAGCCTTTGTGTTTCGATCCGACTTCCACGGGCGTATCATGTCCACTGCCGTCAATACATCGAGTTCGAGAACATCCTCTGTCGCTGCAAATCACACTCACTCCGATCCGTATGCTGGTCCGCATCACCATCACCACACTCAGGCCGGTTCAGCAAATGCCAAGAAGGGCAAGCAGAAGAAAATGACGGACCCAAATGAAGCTTCTAAGCTGATCGCAGCCAAAATTTCGCAATTGGAACTCGACGCTGCTGATAGCAAGGACCAGGAAGCAGAGATTGGTTAGTTTGCCCCATTCAAAGACGTCCATGTTCGTCCAAAGAGGTCATAAGCAGTTGTTTGCTTGGTACATAAGAGAATCTAAAGGACAAACGAACGATCCTGTGCAGATTAGAAAAGACTCCGCTCTTTTGCCTGCTTCTTCATGCATTTCTGGACTAGAATATTCAGCCATAGCCTTCGTCAGGGTCTTTTTGTGTCTCCTACCAAGTTCAGATTGCAGAAGATCATGCTAACATTTACAAGAACGGGAGATTAGAAAGGCAAATCGGGAACTCTACAGCCTGACCTCGAAAATGGACGACCTTCAGAAAATCGAAACGTTATCAAAGCGAGTCACTGAGCATTTGGCAGACATGAAACGATTGGAAAGGGAGAACCAGAAGAATAAGAAACGGGGCGATATACTGCAGAAAGAGAAAGACCACGGAAGGACCGAACTCAGCAAATCAGTATCTCTGCGGGAGAAGTTGGAGAAGCTTTGCAGGGAACTACAGCGTGAAAACAATCGGCTCAAGGTGTGTGAGACTTTACGAGACCGCTAATGAGGAGAAAGTTCTAATGCTTTGGATTTAGGCAGAGAACAAGGCATTGCAAGATTCCGAGAAGAAGGCACACGCGGAGTGGGATCAGAAATGGGAGCAAATGCTGTGGGAATTTCAAGATTATCAAGATGAGAAAGATCATCCCCCAGCTCAGGTCGTGAATATTGAGGTGGAAGAGCTGTGCGTCACCTTATTCTATATTCCAGCTCCATCTCTAATCATTCATCCAGGTTCAAGTTGCGCTTCAAGTCCTTACTTGATCAATACGAACTTCGAGAACTCCACTTCCACTCCCTTCTGCGGTCAAAGGAGCTTGAGGTCCAGTACAATCTCGCAAGATTTGATCAGGAAAGGAAATCAGCCGAGACGGAAGTTTCCAGGTCGCGGGCTTTGAATTCGCAAGTGCTCACATTTTCAAAAACCGAAACCGAATTGCGAAATCAACTCAATATCTATGTTGAGAAGTTCAAACAAGCAAGCTCTCTTCACCGTGGCACAAAGAGATTGTGTAGCTAATTTTTAAGTAGGTGGAGGATACATTGAATAATAGTAATGACCTCTTTTTAACATTTCGTAAAGAAATGGAAGAGATGTCCAAGAAGACGAAGCGTCTTGAAAAGGAGAATCTGAATCTGACTCGGAGGCATGATTTGACAAACCGAAACATCCTCGAAATGGCGGAAGAGCGGACAAAATATAATCAAGAACTTGAAGCCTTGAAGAAAAAGAATGAGAAGCTGAAGGATATAATTAATCAAATGCAAAAGCAGGGGAGAGGCTTAGCTCAGGGTATGGCTGGAGTGGTGGAGAGAGAATATGTTGAGGGGGACCTAGACGAGACGGAAAGCGAATATGAGGATGACGAAGGCGAGGGCGACGAAGACGGGAGCGAGGGCGACTATGATACTGAGGAGGAGCTACCAAAGCCCTTTGGTCCAGCTCCACCACCCCCTGCTACCAATGGGGTAGCAAGTCGAGTACATTGATTTTGAGAGCTTGCAAGGCCCTGTTCTTGTGTTGTAATACACGTGCTAAATATCCCAAGACAATATTGCTCTTGTAACTTATTGCAGAGGCCGGACAGTATCAATCTAGTTGGGCTATAGTTATAGGCTCTTTTGAACTGATCGGGGATTTGTCTTTACCCTTATTGCTGCTCTTCCTTTACGCATATAAGCCCTCTGGGTAGAACGGTAGAACGGTAGAACTTGGTTATGGTAAACAATTTCCTACCAAAATACTATCTGTTAAGTAGATTCACTAGGTAGTCACTATGATTGTTGTGTATAGGTACGTCAAAATCAATGTTTGGTGTTCAGTCTCGCCCCAGCATAAGCATGGGCTTAACAGACGCTTCCGGTACTAGCGTTAAAGCTGCCGAATGAAACGGAGCATTAACACTTTACTCTAAACCCCGCGTTAATAACAACAAAGACGACAACGACTGTAAATACCTGCAAAAGCCAATTCATACTCAGCTCTGTGCACAACTATGGCACCCCTCTTGGAAGATCCAAGGTTCAGACAAACCTGGAACCAATTCTCCCAGAATGCCGAATCGGCCACCGAAACTGCTGCAGCTGGTATTTGGACCTTTCAACATACATATATCCATCCATGCCTCTCCTCCATTGGATCAGCCTTCGAGCAGTGCACTGGACGATGCTTTCCCGATCGTGAAGAACGCGCAAGACGAGCCAGGGAAAGAACTCGGACCCGAGGGCGCGCTGAATTAAGCTTTGACTTTTACGACGATTGGGACGAGGATATTGGAGCCGAACAAGGAGGTATTCTCGGTGGATGGGGAAACGACGAGCTGGATCGACTATTAGCAGGAAGCGGATCACATAGTGGCGGATCAGACGTTCGTCAGGCTCCCGGACGAAAGACGGGAATGAGTTACGGGACTAGAAGTGGGAGGAGAAAGAGCCTAGACAAAGATCCAACCATTATCCCAAGTACCAGCGCCCTAGGATTCCTTGGCCGTCTACCATTTAAGCTGGGTGGAACACTGAGGTACAAACCCAGTGCGGCAGATTTACAAGAACACCCCGGGGCGCATCACCGGGATTTTAATGAAGAGGAAGGAGAACCATTGATTTCAGACGATCAAAGTGACGGCGACGAGGATAAACAAGCTACGAGAAATACACGAACAAGGAGCTCCACCACGAGTTCTGG
Source organism: Chlorencoelia australis (assembly GCA_003988815.1). NCBI lineage: Eukaryota > Fungi > Ascomycota > Leotiomycetes > Helotiales > Cenangiaceae > Chlorencoelia > Chlorencoelia australis. The sequence goes on from QYAN01000003.1 coordinate 214,953, forward strand.
AGAAACGTCAGACTCTTTTAGGTCTCGGGGAGATCTTTTCCCTAGTGATGGAGAAGACGACGCTGTTCCAATATCAGACGAATTTGCAATGGTTCTCGAAAGAAGACCTACAAATGCCGTTGCTGACGATCGCAGCAGTGGGAAAACCCGAAGCAGTAAAGGGAAGAGGGCTGCTGGATCTAAACCAATGTCCCGAAGTTTATCGAGAAATACACCGTCACCACAAACAAGATCATCCTCACTTAGAGTTACCTCAGGTACATCATTGCCACACAGTCCAAATCCGGCAATTTCAGATATCATTGAAACATCATCTTTGACAGAACTTCAACAGGAGGAAGAGAGGATCCGGTTAGAGGAAGAAGCGGAAGTATTGAGAAAACGTCAAGCAGCGATTCATCTGGCGCAGGAACGAGGGCTGCATAAAAGTCCACCATCCGAGGAAGAGTCTTTATCAGAATCAAAACAAGGTCCTCGGAGTCTTCGTCAGGTGCTCCCTCCTCCGGATCATCCTCCAGTGGCTCAGCAAACCCCAAGAATAGAAAACTCAGACGTCAAACTACCCCAAGCAGATTCAAGAGGGGATAGTCATGATTTTGTACCGGCTCGATTGCCGAACTTTGGCTGAGTGCTCTTTGTTTTGTAGTCATGAGGATTTGTATTGGGAGGCGTTAAAACAACATGCGCGAAGTGCTCGTCATGCTTAGTTAGGTTGGGTTGGGTGTTGGCGTATCAGATTAAGAAATTCAGGTTGCAATCTTGAAACTAATAAGATCCTATAATCTACTCCTAACAATTATACATAAATAGCTTAAATTTTTAATTCCCATCCTCTCCTATGTATATTTAGTGTAAGGCTGTGACCTAAAGCTTGCTCTTGGTGTCCAAAAAGGTCTGAGCCTTCTGAAGCCTTTCAACAGCTTCACTTATCATCTCATCAATAATCTGCTTAGCTGGCTGGATCGAATCTATAACACCGGCAACAACTCCTAGACAGTCAGATCAGCATAGTTTCTTTGACAGGTGGGCTTTTTAGACAAAATTTGGAGGTTTGAAAATATGTTTCCACTCCCCAAGACAACAACTTAGAGATCCGCTCTTCAATACCTCACACCTCACATCCAAAAAAAAAAAAAACTTACCCATTAAATGCGGAATATCAACATCATTTCCCTGGTCCATATCAAACCCAAGAGGTACGATTCCCTTCTCCGTTAGCTCCTTAATCTTCTCTGGCTGGGCCTCCCATTTATCAACCCATTCGTTCCGTCGAGCCCGTAAAGGTCTTCCAGTGACGACCAATGTTCGAAGAGTATCTTCGAATGTGGCACTGACTACAGCTTCTTTGTGAGCTTGCGAGCAACCGGCTTCCGTGCTAGCCACGAACTGTGTTCCCACCCACTAGAGAATAGTTATGTAAGTTTTGCTTGTTGAAGTTCGAGATGAGGGCGGAGAGAGTTTCAGGAGACTTCGATTTAGAGATCTCGGATTAGGATGAAAAGCAGAAAACATACCACACCGTCAGCGCCCTGCATCAACGAGGAAGCCAAACTCCTTCCATTATAAATGCCCCCAGCAGCAACAACAAGTGCAGTTTGTCCTTTCAGTAGCTTTGGCCTATATTGTCGTGCAATATCAACCACCGAGGGGATTAATATAGAATTCGGGATATCCCCAGTGTGACCGCCGCCTTCGCCGCCCTTTGAACGTCAGTTCAGCTGCTGCAAGGGAGGACTGAAAATGGCTTTACCTGCGCGCAAACTATATCAACCCCAGCATCCACTACGAGTTTTGTGGTTAGTATTACGTGATCTTCAAAACAAGAGATGGGTATGAGGCTTGAGACATTCGAGGGTTTTCGGGAGAATAATGCTGAGGCCCCCGAAGATCTTCAAATGAACTTTGGGGGAAAGGCTATGAGACTTACAGGCTTTTTTAGCGTGCTTAGGTGCTCCTACCATGTTCATGATTAAAATTCCTGCATCATGAAGTCTCTTGATAATGTGGGGAGGTGGGATGCCAACGGCGGAGATGAATAGTTTGGCGCCTTCTTCGACTATAGGAGGAGAGAGGTTAGCGTTTCTCCAAAAAGGTAGGGTTTGAAAGAGTTGAAGCAGGAAATATGTATATTGAAAAGTCAACAAATGGTGGGCTCAGTTGAGGGACCACTATAGACCTTACTAATGTCCTTATCAAGCTCAGCCATCCTCTAGATGTTCCATGTTATCGGAACATTGAGCTCTCAGTGTGTTCCATGTTATTTGGAACATTTGGTTTTGAATATTCCAAAGTCTATACAACATTGAAGAGATAGCTATAACAAATGATGAGGAGTGCAAGGACAAGACGAGTCAACTGAAATAAGTAGGTAGTTGAGAGCAGGAATTGGAAACTGTGAAATTCCTCGTACTTGTCACCGTAATCAAGTCGTCTAATTGGCCATGAGTATAATCATAATTCGTCTTTCGAGCCCCCTCGCCTACCTTAGGGAGGGCGAGGTCAACACCGAAAGATAGAGATGGGGATGATAGATTGGCTTTAAGTTCGTGGATGATTTCATGTAATTGTGTTGGCTATGTGAACTTGGAGATCAGCATTTTCGTATAGAAGATGGAAATAAATATTTAGAGTTACAGGATCTCAACTCGAGTGTAGTCGACACGCCTGTTCCAGACTCACCGTATAACCCAATCCACCGATGCATCCTAGTCCCCCAGCATTCGACACAGCAGCAGCGAGCGGCCCACCTGATGTACGAGCCATCCCAGCCAACAGAATCGGGTGCTTGATGTCAAGGAGAGTGGTCAGGGGGGTTGTTATTGGGCCTGCCATTGTTGATTTTGGAAAATTGGTACAATTAAGTTTTGATGAAGTGCAGAACCAGAAGAAGGGGCGAGTTGTAGAATGTTTGAAGAAATAAGCTTACGATGATATTTATTATATGAGAGGTGGTTATCCGGGTTGTAGGTTTTTGTACCGAGGCATGTAAGGAGCCTTACAAGTTTGGGAGTGCACGAGAACCAAACCAAGGTACCTTTGTCCTATATATACTCTGGAAAGAGCAATCACACATACGTGCAGGTAACTCGGTGCTAGATACTTATTAAATAGAACATCTCTTCTATCTAAAAGTAAAGATTTAGATAATGCTCATACTCTAACACACGTTTGAAAAAGGCTCCTCGTTCTGCAGCAATCGGTAACAAGTCGAAAAACAACCTCCTGCTGATGCCAAGATGCCTTATTTCCTTGGAATATCATATCACATGGGTCTCCAAGGCATTGACACAAGATTCAAATTTTCAAAGACGGTATGTCTCCTGTCATCGACACTCATCCCTCCTCATCCTCAATTAAGAAGATACACGAGAGACGAGCTTCCTATCAAGGAGCTTGCATAGCAAAATTATTCATCTACAGAGCCTCACACTCGGAGAGTGCTGGCAACACACCACTGGTTAAAATTCGAGGTGGAGGTCGTGGCTGGCTCTGATACTTTTTGATGAAGAAGAAAAGAAAAATGTTGAAGGCCGAGAAGAATATTTTATAAGGTGCCAGCCGAAGCCTAAGCCTTGGTTCTAGTCTGAATTGAGCTTAGTGTGCACGTGCATCTCAAGCTCAAGTTTCGCTTCCTTCTTCTTAGTCCCCGTCCTCCTCCTCCTCTTCTCTTCTTCCTTGTCCTACCTTATACCTAGTATATATACTCATCTTATGCACACCCTTTTTAATTTAAGACCTTAAGACCTTTCTCAACACCCGCATAGTACCTATCTCATGTCTCCTCTCATGGGCCTAGCTTTGTCATTTCTCGCTGGTTCGATTTTCCCATGGAAACCCTTCAGCCATGAACTCAGCATACCTTTCAATTCGAGACTATTGATGTTTCTATCTATAGTTTCAAATTCATGTTGCAATTCAAGTTCAAATGTTGAATCCGACTCGAACCTCCGCCTAGATCAGGTCTGATTCGATTCGGACTCACCTCGTATCATAATTACTCAAATTATTTGAGAAAACTAAATCGAGGAACCAAATGACAAGTGTTCTTTCACCGGAGGCGAATTTGTGTGAAATTTAAATATTTCGCTATAGTCATCAAATTTAGATCAACATATTTTGACACATATATTGCCAATATTAAATCGGAATATCGGCATAGGTCGGTCTTTCCAAATGGAATAACAGAAATATCAGCCCTGTTCATGGCCACGGTCAATGATCCAAGCAGAAGTAACATTCTTCAGCGTCTATTAAAGATTGTCTTTATTGGTAAGACTACAATCGCTTCGGATATTCTCATGATGGGAGAAGCATCAGTATTGTCGACGTGTTTCAAATATCATTTCCTCTCATTCGTGATTGTGATGCAAGCTGCAGCAATCAAGATCAGTTCGGAATCTAGGTCTGAGTACCAATACTATTTTAGATTCCAATCGTTTAGTCATTTCCGCATGTTTGATAGTCCCGGTGGAGAGACGAAGGAATGCCCTTCGCGAAATACTGAAAAACAATGTGAGACAAAGGCTCGAGGCGTCATTGAAGTATAAAGCAAAGCCATCTCCCGCAATCTGAAAAGGAAAAGCCTCGAGTTTGAAGAATTCTCCTGGATGATCATGGCACCTGCTTACTTAGCCCTACTGGCTTATGCCTTTTCCTCTCTTATATCTGCAGCTGTATTCTCGGACTTTGTACCCACTGGACCTGAAGCTCTACCCCCACATGAGGGACCCAGTGGTCACCGTGAAGGAGTGCTCCACCTTCCTGTCACTAAGTTGTCTAGAGCTACTTCAAGGAAGCGACAGACACCGGTCGGGTTGAACAATCCCGCCCAGGGAGACTTGTATATTATCAGTCGTTCGTACCACAAGCTCTCCAGTCTCATGAGGGCTTCTCTGATAATCTATAGTTCAAATTGGCAATCCACTACAGTCTGTTGACCTTTCCATCGGTAAGGACTCTCGTTCCGATTCTCGCAAGCATCATTACCTTTGTTTAATCCGCGACTCTCGACTTACAACATCAAAAATATTGGAGTGCTAACTTAGAACTTGAGATACGGGCTCGTCGGATTTATGGGTCAATCCAGAATGCTCGACTTCAGGATGGACTTCATTCTGCGCATTGTATCCCGATTACAGTCCAGCCAATTCCACCACCTCGGCAAATACGGGGCATAGCATGTCCCTGGCTTACGGGATTGGGCAATGCAGCGGTGAATATTACACGGATAACATACTATTAGGAGGTATTTGGACAAACACCCTCCAAGCCGTGGTCTAATCATATAAATTAGGTTCAAGCATCAAGGCCCAGCAATTTGGTGTAGCGACATCGAGTACTGACTTGTTCACTGGTATCATGGGTGTCAGTTGGGGCAAAGGTTTAGGCACAAGCTATTATAATATAATCGACCAATTAGTATGTCTCTCGATTTCAACCCATTTCTCTAATACTCTCCGCTCCTTTCTCCTCTTCCTCCTTCATTCCTAATCTGCCAACACTGACTCTTCCCCCTAGGCGCTACAGGGTATTACCAAGAGCCGTGCTTTTAGTCTTGATCTTGGAAATGTTGCGAATGCAGCAGGTAATTCTACTGCTACTCTTTATCTTTCCCTCGTTAACCCTTTTCCAGGCTCGATAATTTTTGGTGGTATTGAGTATGTATTCAAGCCTTCTATCTTTTCTAGTCCGTTGTCGAAATGGGTCCATGACTCTCTCGTAGTTATACTTTCCAACATAGAGACGTTTTCCCCTTTCCACGTCTAGGAAGACTACTGACTCTTCAACTTCTGACAGCACCATGAAATATTCAGGCTCCCTCGGGAAAAATGCAATCGTACCTTATACTAGTGCGCCCGACGGATTTCCAAGGTAAAGCAACTCAGTTCACAACAGGTGGTCTCAATTAATAGTGCCTAGGTACTGGATTTACCTAAATTCTATCGGTGTTACTACCACTACCGTCAGTACCACGGTAACAACTTCAACTATGGCGGTCATTCTTGACTCAGGGAGTACATTGAGCTATCTCCCTTCAGCAATCGTAACTACATTGCTGGAATATTTTACAGGGGTTGTGAACCAAGGCAGCGGATTGTACAGTGTTCCATGTAGTTACTTAACCTTAGCTGGAAGCATTGATTTCACCTTCGGCAGTACACTAATTCATGTTCCATTCTCACAATTCATATGGTTTAATGTATGTTTTATTTCTCTCCCTGTCTAGATTGTTACCTCAGCTACGTTTACTACACGGACTCGCAGAGGTGCTTGGCTTCCGAGCCCTTTTTTTTTTTTTTTTTGTGCTGACTGATTTCAAGGGTGTGACTTGCTACTTCGGGGCTATCGCCACGTCTTCCATCGATATAATATTAGGAGGTTCGTTTTTCTCCATTCTTCATGCACTATAGCTAACCACCGCTTCCTCATTTCAGATACTTTTCTTCGAGGAGCTTATGTCGTTTATGACCAAGACAACTCAAATATTCTTCTCGCCCCGGCCGCAAATTGTGGAACAAATATTGTGGCCATCGGCACTGGCGTAAATGCCGTTCCATCAAGTAAGATAAATAAGTCTCCCTATTCTCCCATTCTAAGAGATCGTCTACCTACCCCCCTGATTTTAATATGAGATTTTCTTGACAAAGCTATTGTTAACTTTTCAATATAGTTACAGGATGTCAGACAGTATCATCATCATCGGTAAGTAGCAGCCAGTCATCGAAACTGACACCATCATCCTCGTTGCCGATCATCTCAGCCTCTGTATCTACTTCAAAACAGTCAACCTCGCCCACTCCAACCCAGGGTAGCAGCACCTCTTTCCATACCTCGTCATCCTTATCAACCTCACCAACTCCAATCTTAGGGAGCAGCAGCTCTCTAGGTCATTTGTCGCTAAGCTCATCATTTCACGTGTCCTTAAGCTCGTCTTTGAGTTCATCTTCCTCCTCATTTAGCAGCGCACAGCCCGCATCTAAATCGGCAAGCTTCAAATCGACGTTAATTTCCTCGCAAACATCAACGAGCTCGCTCAAGACTTTGAGTGTCAGCCTATCAAAATCTTCGTCGATGACTTCAACACTGATATCCTCATTTTCCACAATTATGGCAACTCTCAAATCTACTACCAGTTCAGCTGTGCCAAGCGTGCCCACTACAAAAGCAATCTCCAATTCCACTTCTACTCTTAGCACTAGTTTGCATACGTCATCTATATATTCCTCTCTGATCAATTCTCTCTCAGCCTGTGCAACTATCTATATCACGGTCACACAAACAGCCAGTGCGACTTGCTCAGCTTCAAAAATTTAACCCCCTTTCATTTTATATAATAATGTCGATCTTTATGTAAAGTCACTCTAAATAAACCAATTTCTTAAAACTATTAAAGTGCGAATGGGAAGTGTAGTACAGTCGTAGCTCAATTTTAAGCCTCGACAGTGCGCATCCTCGATTATAGACAAGTGATTAGTTCTACTAGGGGCGGTACGCATATTCAAGCATTTAAGAAACCAGGTGGACAAGCCGAATTTGCGAGAGAAGGGGACGATGTCCCGTGATGTTGTTGAAAATGACTGGAAATAGAATGGGTCTAAGCATCTTCTCTCGATCCAGTCTCTATGTTGAGATATTCTAATCACAATGTTGACCTTTCTCCTTACATTCTTCTACCTCGTGTGTATCGCATTGATGACCTTTGGAATCTGTAACGATGTCGTCGCCCTATTCACTATCGCATCAACCAACTACGAATTCAGCTACCCAGAGTGCGAGACCACCTATAATGTTGCCCTCCTACGTCCAGATCTTGACACGACGGGACCTTTTCTGATTACCCCAACGATTCGAGATACCTAAAACGATCAAAATCACATATATGACAATACTATTTTACCTGAAGGCAAGATCAAATGAGATTTAAATCATCTACTAAACCTAGATAATTCACAGTGAGCATTCCTATAACCTACATTTAGTAATAGCATGTAAAATTAGTAATATTTTGAAGCTATTCCTTTTCTTTCTTTCTAATATTATCTATTATCCTGTCTCTTCTTGCTTTCTTCAGTTAAATCACACATCACATTTTAAGATTCTTATATATAAGATATAAGAAGTTGTAGTATCCCTCTATTGCCCCGCCATACCCCCTCGAAGTGGCTGACCTTCCCCTCCTTACATCACTAGATATATACTACTTATGACAGTGTATTATTACTATGGACTCGAGTCTGGCTCGAACTCCTAAGTTGAGTTGAGCTTCTCTCATAAAGTAGACAAGTCGAGTCCAATTCCATCGAATGAAACACTATATACAACAAAGTAGCAGAAATTCAACGCCGAGCCTTGACTCCCATCATATTTTTCTTTTCAAAAACACATTAATCATCCTTTCGCCTATATTACAAACTAACATGTGAACGAAACTTCCAGAAAGCAAACAATAATCTAACGCTTAGGCCTTAGCATACTCCTATCTTCAAAAGCCTCCCGCCAGTCAAGCACTCGGTGGCGATCCACCAAGCGCTATTTTGGAAGATGTAGGGACATAGCTAGTAGGTTTATTCTTTCGAATTGTCATCTTGGCATCTTGGAATCTCTGAAAGCATCCAGTAACGACATCATCCGCCGAGCTACCACTCTCGACAAGACCAGTCTCGATGAGCTCCTTCAAGTACGATTCAACATCGTCAAACTCATTCCAGTCATTCAAGAATCGATCTGGCAAGCCAGTATTATTAAGTAGAGCAATTGTACCAGCTTAAGGGGCGTTAGCGTTCGTCCCACTGAGGGAAAAGGATGACGGGAGCTTGCAGAAACTTCATGCCAGTCCCAGTCATAATTGGGCCAAAAAATTGAGAGGCCAGAATATCGTACCATTTACCGTGTTTGCAGCAGCAAGAACCGTAATGGCGGTTCCGTGCTCATGAGACAATGCGCCGAGAGCTGAAGAGATTCAGGAAGTTAGCAGTTCCCTCATCGAGACAATGAGAAGATGAGGAGAGATATAACTCTTTTAAGGCAGACATTACTTCATAAAAAGGATAGGAGTCGGCAGAGACTTCCGTTTCTTGCCCGGGTTGGAAATAAGGAATCCGGAATATCATACCTGTTAAGACAGCCCCCAAGATAACCTGTAGAATGAGAGCCGTGCTATAGAAAACCGAACATATATAGTATAGAATCTGGCAATAGGATCGTGACCTGATGACATCTTTGTATAGTCCGTTTGGAATATATTTTGGTGGCCAGAGATGTGGTGAGCTCGAGGCGATCTGCATGGGATGATCGTCGTCTACTGCAGCCCCTATTGCTCGGAGGACATACGATATGTCGGTTTGGGAGAGACGCTTCACAGAGCCGACTAGTACTGCATCTGTAGCTTTGGCAAGTTTTGGCTGATCAGGAGTTGGTGATGTCGTGAGAGAAGAAGTGGAAGGCTGCGCAAGTGCGCCTGGAGTACGATTTGGGGCCGCCATTACAAAGGTGGGGGGAAGGAGGGGGGATTTGACAGAGAAATCGAGTTGTTGAGGGAAGAGCCTTGCAAAACAGTGAGGCGATCGCAAGGGGACAAGTTGAGGAATGGGAGGAGCAGGTATAAACGCAAGATGATTGCTAGATCAACCTCAAGCCTATACAAGAGACGGGATATGGTCTTGATATATGCTCCTCCCAATACGCCATAAGTGATCGTCCTATTTAGGACGATGCTTCGCCGTTTAGGTGTCAGCTTGATTACTTGTACTCAGCATAGAGAGTAGGCTATTAGACACTGCTTCCAGTGCGATGATCACATCCCAAATTAGTATATATCGTGGTCGAAGGATGTGGGCATGAGAAATCAATTGGTAGTTCAGAAGGCGCAGGCAGGGACTGAATTCCTTCGATCGTCCCACGGTCAGCCTTATGGTCCTTCATCAAAGTCACAATGCTCCTGCCCCTGGCTGTCAGACGTCCCTGAGCCCCCGCATCCGGCAAGAGTAGGTAAGCGCTTGCCCCTATTTGAAATGATACAATCCTTTTCCGTTCAGCTTCATATTGGTTGCCTGCCGCTGCGGCAGTGTGAGATCGCATTTTAGCCCCCTTGTAAATCATAATCTAATAATATTAGTTGTGCAATTGCCGGAAAATGATATGCCCAGCCTGCACATGAGCAAAGTCCTCTTTTCTAGACGTGGTATATACTTCAGACCAGATAACAATTGTCCATCATCTATAAATATCCCAGGTTTCCTGGATGTGCCTGGACTCTGGTATTCAGTCTGCACGTATAAAGCATGATTCTCCAAGACCAATGCTGCCTCCGAATGCCACCCATTGAAGACGTTAAGCATTCTCCTCGGCAGATCATTCAGCTTAGAATATTTCTTCTTTGTAAACAACGAGCATTTCTCCACATTCCCGCAGCCCAATGAGAATTCAACGGCAGATTTGTATGAGCAGCACCCTGACAAACCGGATTACTGGGCGCATCGTGGGTAGCGATATCACTGCCTTCTCAAACGGGGAAAAGAATCGTTCGAGGAGACGATGGACGCCATCCAGAAGTGAGGGCAGCGTTCGTTGGCGGCAACAACGAATTTCAACCTCGAACATACCCTTCATCTCCGGCGCTTGATTGCCACTAATTCCTGGTTACAAGGTGAGCTAGACGACTAAGTAGACCTTTTCGACTCCGCTTGTTACGGCTGCCTAGTCTAGTCAAGCAGATCAACTCTTTTCTGTGTTATGACTTAACCTCGAGGCGGACAGTTTATCCACATCCAAGGGTTGAAAAATTGACTGCAGCTCTAGAAAGCGGGAAAATAGAGCGAAGGATTGAGGGCGCTTCTCTGGGAAGAGAATCTGGGATAAGGCCACAAAAGCTGAGCTGATATATCAGAATTGTCATCTCAAAGACAATTTACGCGTGTGGAGATATCAAGGAAGATGCCCAGCACCAAACGCACCCCCACCACACGTCGTCAAAGTTGCTCATATGGCCTCTATGGAAAGGAATTCCACATCGGCGAGGGTGGTTTGAGAACTACTCCTGGTCGAAGGTGATGGATTATAGATGTTGAGCCAAGGTGCGTTAATTCTGTTAGCCCAGCTATTATCAACGGACGCAGGACGGATGCCAAAGAGAGAGATCGCACAGCTATTACTCCTCCTCCTATGGTTGAGGTAGCGAGGACAGGGGTTTCTGATATGATAAGCGAAGACCTTTAATATGGGACAAGTACTTCGTACCCCGGCACTGATAAAATCCAAAGACAATGGGAAATGAATGGCAGCAGAGGACAGAGTAGAGAAAAGCCTAGAACAGAAGACGAAAGCACGAACACGAGGAGCTAAATCAGGTGATCGGAGGTCATACAATACGGCACGATGTTGATTAATGAGGGAGTTGGTAAGCTAAACGCAAAGAACTACGAACATATATGATATGGTGGCTTCTCTAACGTGTCATATCATCAGCTATTACTACATCCGCTGTCCTTTGTAAGTGTGTCTCTGTACCCGCTTCCCTCTCCTACCTTAAGTTTGCAATACTGACTGGCTCCCAGTGGTTCCATGTGAGTCATGAAGAACCTTCACCCTCCAAGCAGAAACATGCTGACCCACGGATTTTGAGATGATAAATCACACGTCCCAACTTATCACGAATGGATGCAAGACGAAGAAATTCAAATCGCGACAGCTTCTGAACCATTATCGCTAGAAGAAGAGTACGAAATGCAACGAGACTGGAGGGACGACCACGACAAGCTTACCTTTATCGTTTGTGGCCCGGCCGAGCCTCAAAACCTGGGCCATATTGTGAGAGGAACGTCAGACGCACCTCACAAGATGGTTGGTGATGTCAACCTCTTTCTAACACCCGCTGAGGAAGACGATGGAGGTTGTATTGGAGAGCTTGAGCTGATGATCGCACCTATCGATAAGCGTCGACATGGTTACGGTCGAGCCGCTCTCCTCAGCTTCCTTCATTATATCCAGACGCATCTGGAGGGGATTATGTCAGAGTATAAGCAGAAGGCGTCTCTGGGCAAAATGTCTTTGCTGCAACTACGAGTCAAGATTGGCAGTAAGAACGAGAAAAGCATCAAGCTTTTTGAAAGTATTGGATTCATCAAGACGGCGGAAGGGGAAAATTATTTCGGCGAGGTTGAATTAATATTGGAGGGGTTTCTGGGCAAAGAGAGAACTGAGGGACTCTTGAGTACATTTCATATTGAAGACTATCAAGAAATTCCATACATAGATTCTCAAGCATGATTTCTCTGCATATCCAAATAGTCTTTGCACTCTCATCATTTGTCTTCCCGATTGAGGAGGAAAGGGATCTAACATAACTCGGAAGGAGGTCATGTAGAGACGATATAGGCAGGCACGGAATTGAACTTCTCTTAGATCTTTGATTCACGACTCTATTCTCTTTTTTTTAAAAAAAAGAAAAATTCAACATCACTACAAGAATCGGCAGTCAAATTTCATTATCAAGCCCTTCGCTTCAAGATATCATTACATACATTGATCTTGTCTTACTTTTTTCACCATGGAGGTCCAAACGCCTTCAGTGAGTTTCTTCAAATAACCCAAATGATAGATACGTCTAGTCATGCTTCAACCCTTTCTTTCCCCCCATTGATCTGGACTAACTTTGAGATTACTTCCAGGTCGCAGTCCCAACCCCAGCACACAGACAAAGACGAGCGTCACAAAGCCTCAATGGACATCAGTCACAGCGTTCCTCGCTTGAGCTGGTTGAAAATCGCGAGGATTTAGTACAAAGAGCTCTGGGGGCATGGAGTGCAAAGATTCTCCCCAAGGATAGTGCATGTCCGATATGCGGAGAGACAGGTATCCATCTATCAAACAATCATTCAGAAGGAGCAGAGATTGACAAGGCTCAGTACCTTACCCATGCCAACAGGAGCCTTTTCTGCCTTCATCACCAACAGAATCCCCGATTGAGACTCCTTGCCATCACTTCTTTGGTCATCGTTGTCTCCAGACTTGGCTGAATGAGAACGATTCTTGCCCTCTCTGCCGCACCCAGCTTGTCGTTTTTGAGATCCCTATAGTGCCTCAACGCGTCCATTCGAGAGCAGGAGCCCGACACAATTCACGTTCGGAAGGCAGTTTAGAATCACAGATGGAGTGGGATCCCTTGGGCCATCTGTCTGTCTCAAGAACACGAATTTTACGGTCCGTATTTGCTCAATACTTCGTGATCCAGCGTCACCTCGGAAAACTGTATCAATCCTCTTTCTCTTCTCTTCTTATTTGTACTTATTATTGAAGGTGCTTTCATCTTGTCACCTTATATTTTGAATCGTCCCTGGGCAGGCAGTCGCTAACAACCCCCCCTATAGATAGGAAAAACACGCATGAGCTTTGAACATACTCAAGGTGGACAGTTATAATTGTATTGGTCATTCATTGGGAGTGCTTTAGATGAGTCCTCGCCGAAGGAGCTGAAAAGTGATTTGATTCATAACTGGATCACTGAGCGGCTCTATAATGATAAGGAACACAGCGGTCTTGTACTTTCTGATTGTATCTGGGGCTTTCAATCCAATGAGGTTCATTGGAGCACCTGTATTATTCTAACTCTAACGATCTTTGATCTCCGTCGCTCTTTCTCTCTCTCTAATTAACAGTGAAACCTCTGCATTACAACTGCATCACTGCTATACTTTTGTCGATATTCCTCGAGTATAGACGGACTTATGTTTGAACCACCACAGACGACAAGCACAACATTCAATACACCAAAATCAGCAGCTGTCACACTAGACGACAAAAGCGAAGATAGTGTTCTGTTGTAAGCCGTGGCAATGCTCGCCCCACAAGCCGTTTCAACCAAAACCCTCTCGTCGATGGCGAGGCAGACGCAGGCCATAGCTGCCTCAGCATCACTCACTACAATACTCCTGACTTCTGGTCTCTGACCCCATTCGAACGCTTTCTCGGCCACCTGTGATGCTCCAAGGGAAGTTGCGATGCTCGTAATAGCTCCCAATCTTGACAAATTTCCGCTCTTCAGACTCAGTGATAGCGAATCAGCTCCTATAGTCTCCATTGCCAATACCTTAACCTCGCCATTCAACCTTCCGTGTCTTTCCAAACCCTCCATAACCCCACAAAACAGCCCACCACCACCAACACTACAAACTATAGCAGAGTAACCTCCCTTATCTTTCATCTGCTTCTCAAGTTCATCAATCATAGTACTATTCCCTTCCCATATATCCTCATGATCAAATGGGGGAACATAAACACCTCCCTCGTCATGTACAAGTAGTTCTTCTCGAAGGAATGTATCAGCTTCTTTCCAGTGAACACCTTTTTGGACTACGTTCGCGCCCAAGCTTTTGAGCTTGGAGATCATGAACTGGGAAGTGGAGAGTGCTTCCGGGTGTTAGCATTGCTGGATTAGGGAGGGAGCTAGAAAGGGGGAGAATATTTCATGAAGCATTCTGAATCTTTCACCAGCCTAGAACTATTCGCTAACGAAGAAATTTGCTCGAGAGAAAGAAACCACTTACGAACAACAATCGTAGCCGGCTTTTTCAGCGTAATAGCCACAGTAGCGCATGCAAGGCCAGCATTGCCTCCGCTAGAGCAGTAGAAATGCGTAGGATGTTCGGAACCATGCTTCTCAACTGCACGCTGCATCAAGAGTCCTAAACCTCTTGTTTTGAATGAGCCTGATGGCTGGAGATTTTCAAGTTTAAGGTAGATATTGCTATTGAGAATATAAGCTATGTGTTCCGATGATCGGAGGGACGAGAAGGAAATACCAGCCTGCTGCTCGTGAAAGTGCGGTGGATTTTATGCATGGTGTTTCGATCCATGGCTTAGCGGGGGTTGGGATGGAACTCATTCTATAGAATATAATTGAAGTTATAGATGAATTATGTTGCGGGAAGGACGGGGGGAGAAAACAGAAAAAGGAGGAAGCATACAACCCCCCCCCTTGTTAGAATAAGGGCGTACTCTTCAGGTCAGCCTTGCCACTGAACAAAAAGTGGGCTCCTGCAAGAATTGTGCTGTGATGGGCTGGCTATAGTTAAGAGATCTTCCTATTCAATGGAATCATAATTGTGACAATTCTTGAATGAGGATTTGAAACACGCACACTATTGAATACAAACCCTGAACTAGTTCAAATGCTGGAATGCACCCGGAAATCTACCTATCCATACTTTTACGAGTACACCTAGGATTTGTCTATATATAGATAGATCTAGAATCATACCCTAGTCTACTTGTATTGCCAGAACTGCTCCCCTCCCCTCAAACATTTCCTAGAAGCGACCAAGAGAAAAGATAACCCCTGCCAATGATCCAACGCCATATCATGTACGCTCTGCAATCCCCCGACCAATATATAATTCATCTCCAAGGTTACGCCTACGTAGAAGGACATATCTCCTCCTTCATCCTGGCTCCTCCCTCTCTATCCTACTGACGTTATCCCGAAACTTCTAGCACTGCGTAAGAACTCCCAGACTTAATCAAGAGCCATGCATAGCAGGAATGTAGTCGTTGTAAGATGCAGTCCCTCTTGATGAGTTTAATTTCTAGCCGCTCGTGCTCTGCATATTTAATCTTAGCTAAAAGAGAGAGCAACGCCTTCATGACGAAGTCTTTGTTATTGAAATGCGGATGTTTCTTTTAGATGGACTTGATATGAGCACCATCTTCAGATCGCAATGTTGCAAGGAGTTCTAAGAACTTTTCTGCTAGAAGAGTGTTAGAAAAATTGCTAGGCTCTTCTTGAGGATTCGAAGATCTTAGTTGAGGCTGAATGGTTAGACAAGAGGAGATATTTGGAGGTAAGTGAGAGACAATCTAGGAGTTTCAGGAGACGAAATTTAATGAAAGAAAGAAAGGACACAAAAGAAATGAAATCCTTGCGACACTTCCCATTCGTACAATTCACCATATTGCACCCAGATACCGAATCCCACCTGGGAGAACATCAATATCAGATATATGATATTAATGGAACAGTCCAAGAAAGACAGTAAACCCCGTGGGCCAAATGATCTCCACTGAGACGGTCAAATCAACGAATAAACTTCAGTCCCAGCAGTGAGGTCAGCGATCAACGCATGTTTGTCAGAACTTGGAGTACGCCCCCACAAAAGTGCATCGTGATATCAGCGACAGGGCGATCATGCGGATATTTCTCGCTGATCTTGTTTGCACACTTTGGATTGTGGTTATGCCAGTATGCAGAAATGTAAGATGCAATGCAAATCATACCACCGGAAAATACAGAAAATAAACGCCTGGATACAGCGTTCATCATTTTCCAACTAACATACCGCAGTCTTCCTCCAGTCCCAGTAATTCTTCCTGATCCTGTCGTATTTGTCCCCAAGCAGAGTTAGGGCTTTTTCCGACTTCACATTTTCCCCTTTCTCGTTCCATACATCCGCAAGGAAATCCAATGCATGACTGCTCTTGACATCTTCTGGACCCTCCTCTGGAATCTTCACAAATTCTTTAGCGAAGGACTCCAAACTAGCTAGTTTTCGTCCGCCTTTCCTCAAAGCACCTCTCAAATAGTTCCATGGACTTTGGTTTTGGGGTGCTTCAAATGTGGCAGCTTTCGCAAACTCGATTTCACGATCAAGGATATCCTCTGGGATTCTAGGGTCATATTCTGTGGCTTTGCTGTTGCTTGTACAATAAGAAGGATTGGAAAAGACGACAAAAAAGCGATGCGACCACGCGCTATTGTTCCTAACGTCCTTGCGTAGAAGAACCTCGATCGACTTTATCTCATCTACATTGAAAAGGTTGAGCTTTCGTACAAGGTATTGCCTGTAACTCCAAACATGGTAATTCTTAGAATCTTCGTCAAACATTTGCGTCATGAACGCAATTTCCGACTCTGCAAGCGATGCAAGGGCTGTTGGGTCAGAAATAGTAGGGTAGAGATAGTCGATCAGGATCTGACGATGGTGCCAGATCTGATAATTCTTTTGGTTCTCCAAGGCCACTCCGTTCACCCACTTGAGTTCTTTGGGAATAGAACATGACAACGCTAGTAGTGTTGAGGCCCGGTATAGCCAGACTGTATAATGCGCGGCGTTCATAGAAATGATGTGTTCGGTGAGGTCTAAGACCCTGGGAGAATGCTCTCTGGCGGCCATTATCGCGCGCAGGTAGCCCATAGCTAGAATAATGTTAGCATCAGCCGTTAAAAAGCTGTTTGAGAGGTTAAGAATACCCTCGGAATATTCGTCGGTGTATGCAATTGCTGCCAAAGCTCCTTCTCCGTCGTCTTGAGAGAGTGGGATCACATCTTCCCAGGCTGGGTTTCCCTCGTATTTTACCATTGTCGTGGTGGGAATTCTTGTTCTAATTCCCCTGTGTGTATTTTCTACCCGTTCACTAATTCCGTCCCATTAAATGTTCCTGCTGAAATATGTTTTGCTTCGCTCGAGATTCGAAATCGCCCTGGTACTAAACCAGGTGAAAGAGTAGAAGATAGTTGGATGCGTTGATTGAGATTCAAATCGCACACAGTCGATTGCAGATCGGCAAGTAAGATTATGGAGATCAAGGTAGCAATGGCTAGGTATGCGAATGCTGTTTGACAGGCTCTGGTGATTTTGATTTGGGAAAGGTGAGATTTGGAGTTGGAGGTTGGAGGTTGGAGGCCTCAAAGGAATGTTAGAAGCCAGCCTTGCGTAATAGGGCTGAATAAAGAAACCTACCATGCACAGTATTAACAGCAACAGCACTCACTCCTTCACCAAAGGTCGGTTTCTGGCAAGGCCCTTTTTGGGCTTACATAGTGATAGATATTCTTTACCTATTAGTAGTGTTATGTAGACGTATAGTACAACAAGGAAGAAAAGCTTCTAGCCATAATAGCAATTATGCCCTCCAAATAATTTCTTAAACATCGTGTCGCTGCCAGCTTCTTATTCTTCTACCCTCCAAAACTTCCAAGCATCCCTATCTCCACTCACGCCACGTATACCGACCAATTCTTCAACTCCTTCAATACCATCGGCCTTGAGGAATTTCTCTTGGTCGATCTCTTCCCCTCCTTGCTCGTCCTCGCCTGTCCCGTTTTTCAAAATAGCGGGCCAGAGTACACCAACTCCATCCCCTCCCAGGGTAGCCTTGAATCTCCCGTAGCCTTCTTTATCGAGTGTTTTTTCTAGACGTAGCAGTTGTTCTGGTGAGATGTTAGGTTTGAGTAGTGTGATAGCACAACCGCCCCCTCCTGCGCCTGTGAGTTTGGTCCAGCCAATGCCCTCGTGATCAACGAGCTCACGTATACGTTCCAAACGAGGATGAGATACGCCAAGAGCTACCAGTAACCCATGGTTTATTGTCATTAGCTTGCCAAGATTCTCCAGGCTTGATGAACTGTCACTATCAAAGTCATCTTGCCCGATCATCATGGCTGCAGCTTCAGCGATCTTGTCAATTGCATTTAATATTGATTCAGTAATTTCTGGATGGGCTCTCTTTAAAGCGGCTACTTTCGCTACCTCTGCAGCAGTAGACTTGGCATGTCTAGTATCAACCAGGAGAAGTGGTAATTCTGGGAAATTCCATAGTGGTTTGACCCTAGGTGGTTTTGAGTAGTCTGGGATTTGATAGACAACGCCGTTTCCCTGCGTTGCAACTGTGTTGTCTACCCCTGACGGATTTCCATGTATACACATTTCACCAACAAAAGCCCATCGATTTATTCGCTCTGTTTGCAGGCGAGCTTCATCTGACGGCTGGTCGGGATGAGGGCCCGAGAGTGTGCGAATCTGCAAAAGAAGTGCAGCAGCAAGACAGACGGAAATCCCAGCGCTACTGCCAAGTCCAGCACCAATAGGTATAGTCGAGCGAAGCGTGTATAAACAACCAGGAAATGATTGTGAACCGAGGGAGAGGAGGATGTATAGAAATGCCGACGCAGAATTTTTATGGATCTTTCGAACATCATCTGGCGCATTTATGGATATACCTTCAAGATGAGGTTTCATTGCTGTCAGAAGCTCCGGGTCTAGTTCTGTGACGAGGTCATAATAGTATTTCTTCTTTCCGGGTTGCGCAAATGTGCTCCATGGCAAATCATTGATGTTCCATGTATGAGACAGGTTAATGTCTGGGAATCGCAAAGAGATTGTTCGTTTTGACTTCGAAAGTGGTGAGACGTGAAGATAGGATCGCAGGGAAATAGATGCAGCAATGGCTGCCTATGACGAGGAATTAGCATTCCAATCTGCTTGGCTATGGTATAGATATAGACGACGCACCTTGCCGTAAACAACGGCATGTTCTCCAAAGACAATAACTTTTCCAGGAGATGAGACCATGAAAGCATGCATCATAGGAGTAGATTGCCTCCTGTCGAGGAACTTCCGCTTTGCCGTGCTTGTGCCATTCAGATCTGTATCTGCCATGATGTTGTCGATTTCGGCTATAGGATTGCGCGTTGGTAGGTCGAAGGATGCAGCTGAAGGAGAACTGCCGTTGGAGGGTGTTTCTAATGTAGTGGTACTCGATGAACGGGAGTGGGAACGGGTCTTTGTCTTCGATGTGTTGAGGGGTGGTTCATTGAACGAGAGCCTGGATTTGCTTGTCATTGTACTTGTAATCTTACAAGGAACATGCTCGGAGGGTAATGAATGGAAGGGGGGGAAAGAAGGACTCGCAATAATGTACAAACAAAGTAGGAAAAGAGAGATGGCAGCAGCTTACGGAAGAGAGTGTTGTAAGGAGCTGGATCTAGACCAAGCAGATTAGTCATGAGTTTATTTGCACTGCCCGCTCGACCCATCCCAATCTTCGTGAAATAAATAAATAAATAAATCAATTTTTAGAATGTTAAATATATCAGAATTTCAAAAAGCTTCATAATAGTGAAAGTAAGTTCAAAAGCTTTGCTAGAGTTGAGTAACTCAAAGTATATACAGTCTAAGTCGCTCCGTACGACCAAAAAGCAGTGATGGGTGTTTTGTAGTTATATATATCCTCATTTGGCAACTTTCGACATGAACGTCTTAGGAAATGTCTCTTGCCACGACAGTACCACTATTATTATCGGGTAGAGTGAAAAAGAAATAGATAAGGCTAGCCCTTTTGGAATCTACCTAGTCGTCACACTTTTCTTTTATCTCAACACATTCTGCTCCTGAGATCTCTTTGTCAGTTCTCAATGATAACTCCAAAAACTAAGGAGTCTCAGTCTTTATTCTACAAAGACCAAAGTCTAACATAACATCAATCTTATCCTATCTTCATCAAATCCCATTCATCCGGATTACTTCTCCTTCCTTCCATAAACAACACGACTCCTGCAAATCTCTTTACTCGAATCTCAATTATTCTACTATCGTGCACCCACAACTTACTCTACCCTCTACTTGAAAATAATCACTAAAGTTGTCGTCGATTTTATTCTACCCACTTCCTTGACCTACTTCCTTCTTTACTTCTCCCGAGGAATTTTCACTTCCTCTAAAGTCTTCTAAGATGACCCCTGCGACCAATCCGCGAAGAGCTTCAGCTTCTAGAATGAAGAGATTTACCGCAGCGGAATTAGGGCCTAGCAGAGAGCTCATAGGTGGGAGGACGCTGTACGCATCGCGCAAGAGGAAAATGCCTATGTTGAGTATGTTCCTCATCGAAATCTTTGTTCCTGGCTAGTTTTTTCTTATGTCGAAATACTAAATCGATTACTTCCTAGCGAGGGAGAAAATCCTGTTCACAGAAGAAGAAGAAGACATAGAGCAGTTTGCCCCCTCTTTTTCATTAAACTCTCCTAGCAATGACACATGGGTAAGCCGGTCTCTTGGAATTCTCTTGCCCCTTTTGAGAGTTTTGAGAGGTTACTGTCTAGAAATCCTTACACCTTGAGGAGTGAATGCTTCAACATTTGTGAAACATTCTTCTCTTCATACCTCACCTCCACTACCTTCCAATATAGTAATACTGACTCTGAGATTCTGGCTTGCAGGGTGTCATTAGCAATGGGCCGATCATAGCAACAAAGAGGAGGCGAAACGGGCCAAGATTCAAGAGGGCCGCTCTTGGAAGAGAAGCTGGCTTATTCGATCCCTTTGCAGAAGAAACCTGCGAAGAGAAACATCACAACGGCCCTGAATTCTCCCCTCTTCTCAAGGTCTCGTTGGAAGTTCGTGAAAGAATGTATGGTTATTTGCTCAGCAGCCAAAGGTCAATCATCGTTGCAGAGAATTGGTCCAAAGTCGAAAAAGGCCCACTTCAAAACCACGCTGTCGCTCGAGTCTGCAAACAAATTGCAAATGAGTGTACTAACTTTATCTATAAAAATAACGTCTTCCATGCTCTCCTTCGAAGCACCAAACCAAACCAACTAGCTTGGCTGGAACTAGCTTTGATCGACACAAAATATATTTCCCTCTTTCGGTATACTATCATCGAATGCTTTGCCAATAGTTGGGATTTCGACTGGTTTGAAAAGGCAGCTTCTTCTGTCGAAAAGCTTGTCGAAGCGCGTGCCTCCTTAGTCTCACTTACATTGATCGTCACTCCTCAACGAGTTGGCTGTTCAACCACAGCTGTCGGTCTAGAATCAAATCCCATCACGTTTTCCGATTTCCTCTGGTTCCCCGGAAGATTCATGAAAGCCATTTCATCCCTCAACTGCCAAACCTTCAATGTCATCATCAAAAAGCAAGGAAAGCGTTTTGGAATCTCTGTCAATACGGAATTCTTGCCAAAGGAAGAAATGGTCCCTTGTGGGCTAGGAAGGGATCCGGCGTATCTTAATTCGAGAATGGAAAGGGAAAACAAGACGATTGAGGATTTAGCTAAGCTGAGGAAGATATTTGAGGAAGTGTTTCTGGATGACGAGAAGGCTGTTAGGGAGGGGAATTGCCGGTTGCTGGCTAATGGGGAGAATTTGACGGGGAGAGGCGGGCTGGTTAGGAGGAAATAGGGAAATTATGAGCAGATTTGAGGCATTCACAGCTGCTTGGGGCAGAAGAAGCGAGCATTTGCATACGCTGGCGTTGGATTACTTTCTGAGGAGTCACATTGACGAGTGGAAGGAGAATTGTTTCGAAGAGTCACCCTGCGGAGCACAGTTGCCCTCTTTTTTTCAGCAGGATTATCATTCTCCGGAGGATCTACCATCACAATGGAGCGGCTTTTAATATTCGGACACATGATGACATTGGTTTATCTACTCAAAAGGGAAGACAGCAGGCGTTTTAGAAGTCTTTATTTTATCTTGATTTAACATTCTATCATTCTTCGAGATCTCGAACGTGCTTATGCAGATACCGCTGCCAGCAAGCACTTTCAAGCCATGCCAGACTCAAATACCGGGAATAGGTCCTATTTCATAGCCTCTCGTTAATTTAGCACATCTAGCCTATTCGGAATCTGCAGACTAATATGAATGAACCTGTTCGTAAAAGTACCTTCATTCTTTCCCTGTTGACAAAGTCAGATATTGTCTCATAAGAGTGTAAGTATTTGTCGATAAAATTGTCTTGGGAATTCTCTGATATTTATCGGGAATAGTATCATGGTGACTGGTTCTGAAAATATCTCCGCATGACGAGCTTCCTGTCTGAAAAAACATCTTCATCGCGCGCAATGAACACAAAGCCTGTTCTGATGATCCAGAAAACAGCACAAATTTGCGGTAGGAATCGCCCCACTGTCACTGCTTTAAGAATGCTGATTCAAAGTCACGCTTTCAGCGCAGCTCTCTTGGCAATGGAGTTTTGGTTTGCCATTGGGATGAGGCTATTGGATTTCTTAATGGATATCAAGAAACCGAGATCTTCACAACAGACGTCTCGAGAGTGTCTAAATCCACAATGACAACCTCGCCCGTCTCCGCGAATTGTGGTACGGCTATCAGACGTACTACTTGTCCATCTGGTCCTTCTATACTTGCAGTATCAAACTTTGGCTGTGATCCTACAACGAAAATATGAGGACATGAAGTCAAGACAAATGGATCGTCATCTTGGAATGGATAGCTCCCTGCAACCTATCAGTAAAACATATGGCGGAACAGGATATGGAGAGTCTCACATAGTGTATCAGGCGCTGTGGGTGCACAACATCGCCACCTACACATGGCTTCAAGCATGCGCAGCCTATCCTCACTCTCCACATATTTAAACACATCGTCCACGTTCTGTCCGCCAGTCCCCAGTATTTTCCATCCTTCAATCTCGCCATCCCATGGGTTCGTAACAGCATCAAACCAGCCAGTGGCTCTAGGCTCATCGCCAGTAGGCGGAGATGGTCCGTATGCCCTTGCATTGGGAAACATGGCTGGATGAATTGGTTGTTGGGGGAGACTGACATTCGCAGGATCTGAAGCTCCTGGAAGTAGGGTGATCGGTATACTTGGTAACAAGCTGACCAGAAAATTGTCTAAGTACGTTGTTGGAGCAGGATTGTAAGCAGCGCTATCATAACCATATTTCTTCTGGGCTTTCCGTGTGTTTCCGATAGTATCGTGAGAAATTGCGTCGTTGTCTGAGGCTATAGAATTGCCGGCAATTATCAGACGGCTGATTTGCGAGACGCTCTTCTGTGTGATGGGATCGAGAACTTCTCCGAGTAAAAATTCGGTCAGAAGGTCAATCTCTAAAGAATGCTCTGCAGTGATCCCAGAAAATCGTAGACCAGATACAATGGCGATCTTCTTCCCGCTTTCGACCGGGGCTTTATCCATGTTCTCGTCTTCGTCCTCGGTCTTGGGGTTTGTTTCTTCTAAAGACTTCCATCTATCTGCTTGTGGCGGAAGGTCAGGGACCTTGATATCCACAACCTCGAAATCTCCATTGGCATTTTCGGTCCCCATGACAGCAATTATGCATCCGGTCACAAGCATCTCGGTCATTAATGGCGCTCCAATCAATCTCAATCTTCCGGACTCATCCTCTAACATGACCAGGTCTTCGCCCGAGGGGGAGAGGTATTTTTGTCGTGGTGGAGGTGCAGAAATCCAATGCTACATCAAATCAGCTTCCGGTATTCGGACGAACGAGTTTCCCTGCTCACATCTTTTGAGAGGTCGTCCAAAATATTGGGTTTCAGCGGCATCTCCATGTATATCGTGCCCGCAACCCAGCATAATTCTCCCTGCCTCACATCAAGTACTCTTTCAACACGGCTGACTGTTTCCCCAGCAATCTGGAAGCCATTCCAAGCTTCAGCAGCTATTTTCTCTACAGCAGGCTTGAGCTTTGTCAGGCGCAAGAAGTAAAGATCGGCATATTGTTGCTGGTAATGCTTCTCTTTCTGGAGCTCGAAGGTGTGGAAATTTTTGTACGCTGAGGATTGGCGTTCGAGCGAATCATATTTTTGGTCACTGTTGCATTTGATGTCATATCAACAAGAGATACTTTCGAGGAGCAGACTTTACTTACGATGGCGCATGAAGCAAACTACCATCTGTCTCTTTCTCTGGAATTGCCATCTTCGGTTGTGGTGTGGTGATGGACGACGGGTGATAAAAAGTTTAGACGCGATTGAGCTGATCAGACCGACGGCGGGATGTACGCGCCTTTACGTGTCAGGGGCATTTCGGTTTACTTGTGGCACTTCAGATAATTCTCCCCATTTTGTCTCAAGAGTCCAGTATAGTACAATTTCTCGAATGCCTGCAAAGAAAGGAAGAAGATTTGGGTGGGCTTTGCTTGTGTGTGGGGGGGGTAAAGGGTAACATCTAGTACTAGATAGGAAATAAATACCTTAGAAACAGTAATAGAAATAGAGATCTGGAAGGATACTTTTATTTGTCCATATTCAAGATAGCTATAAGATATGAATCTTGGAGGCGAGTGGTATCTATTCTCTCTCTCTGGTATGTATGTCTAAGAGCTGGCAGAGCAGCCAGAGCAGCCAGTGCATAAGCCGTCTTATCAATTAAGTCAGATCTCACCTCGGGGAAGGCTCGGCCGCCAACCTTTATTAAAGCGTAGATAGTCTGATAAAGTAGGTCATAGGCTAAGGAACATTTACAGTTGAATGCGATGAAAATCTACAAAATACTGTAAAGGACTGTAGTCAGTTAATTAAGACTTGCTTGCAATTGCTGACCCGAGGAAGATAAAATCAAACCCGCGCTTTCCCTGTATAGACCTAGTATGGCTAAGTATGGCTAAGTATGATGAGCCTGGCTGATGTTGCTTCGTTGCTTCTACACAACATCGATGACCTCGATTCACCGGAACATCAATAACTATACACCTGGTCAGCCCCGTCTGACACAACATAAAGAACTTCCTTTCCTAGCCAGCGCCCACGCCCACCTCCGCCCCCGCTCATACTCATACCCACACCTAGACCTACGCCCACGCCCATGCCCACAAGACCTACAATGAGATAAGACAACATCCCGTGTGTGTTACCAAGAACATGTCCGACCGTCAAGATGACCCTCCCTCTTCCAAACCTCTGCCAGTTCCAATGGCTTCGTCTCCGCGTTCAACTAGACCACACTCTGTCGCTGGCTCTACTCCCAGAGCAGCATCAACAGCTCGACTAGCCTCACCTGTTCCTTCTCACAACTTAGCAGCAACTCCACCTATACGCCAAATCCCTACCCCGAGTCAGATCGGCGCAGCCCAACTCCCCTCCAGTGACTTGACTCCTCTCCCAGGCCCTGCTGGATCTTCCATCGGTCCTGGCATCAGCGCTCTAGCAGCTGCCTTGTCGGACTCACTCGGCCACGATGCACCGAAGTTCGGTACTCCTCCTCTTCGCCCGGTGTCACCCAGCACCGCCGCTCATCAAATGCAGTCGCCTGGTCCTCAAAGTCTATACGGATCCTTGGATGCGAGGAATAGGTCTATACAAGGCGCTCTAGGATGGGCGGGCTTGAGTACATATGAGGACCCGGAGATTGTGAAGCGACATTTAGTACAACGTTCAGAGATATCGCAAGCCGGCGATGCTGGCCCAGAAGGAATCTTTGGACACAGTGGGTCCTTCCGCGCTGGCTCGCCGGTGAGCGCCTTGAAGCATGCCAGTGATATAGCGCCTGGACTTGACGATGACGAATTTTCAAGTCTTCGTCTGCAGGGAGGCGACGTGACAAGACCTATCTACAAATGGACCGAAGAAGCACAGGCTCGTGCTCAAGGCCGGGGACGAGTGCAAAGGAGTAAGAGTTTTCATCTGTCTCGACCAGAGCCGGAGAACGAAATCCTTGATATTGGGTCTATCAAAGTCCCCGGAGGCTTTCGCCGCAACTATCTTCGACGTGCTGCCGGAAGTCCCTCTCCCATTGGGCAAGATGAAGAGGATGGCACATGGGGCCCGCCTCGCAAAGCAGCTGCACCTCTCAAAATGCTCACAAACAACTTTATCGAATTTCTAACAATTTATGGCCATTTTGCAGGTGAAGAGCTTGAGGAGGATGACGAGGTACTCGAGCCTGATGAGTATTTCTCGTCGGATGCCCATGACACAGCTTACGGCGCCGGAGATAGCAGTGAAGATGAGGATAGAGAACCTATGGAGGATAGTGCTTTGCTTACACCTGGCCGCCGAAAAAGGAAACGTAAGGATAGGCACGTGAAAGGGACAAACACTTCCTTTGGTGCTGCTCTGTTGCTGCTCAAGTCGTTCGTGGGTACTGGTGTTCTATTTCTACCCAAGGCCTATCTCAATGGCGGTATGCTTTTTAGCAACTTAGTCTTGATCTTCGTTGCTGTGCTGAGCTATTACTGTTTTGTGTTATTGGTAAACACCCGTTTAACAGTGGAAGGCTCCTTTGGAGACCTCGGCGGCATACTCTATGGAAAATGGATGAGAACGATCATCCTATTCTCAATTGTTCTCAGTCAAATTGGTTTTGTTGCAGCCTACATCGTCTTCACATCCGAGAACCTGCAGGCCTTCATCTTAGCTGTATCCCATTGCAAGACTCATATAGAGATCAAATGGTTGATTTTGATGCAGATGGCTGTATTTTTACCATTCTCATTGTTGCGCGACATCAGCAAACTCGGCTTCACTGCTTTGGTTGCAGACGGCTTCATTCTCGTCGGGTTGATAGTTTTGTATTACTTCGACATTATGACCATCGTAAGACAGCACGGCGTTGCCGATATTGTCAACTTCAATCCTCAAGACTGGACCCTCTTTATCGGCACAGCTATATTCACTTTCGAGGGTATAGGTTTGATCATTCCAATCCAGGAGTCGATGAAAGCTCCGAAAAAGTTTCCTCCTGTGCTTGGTATCGTCATGATCATCATCTCTGTGGTCTTCATTTCGATGGGAGCCTTATCCTACGCTGCATATGGATCAGCTACGGAGACTGTGGTCATCTTGAATTTGCCCCAAGATAGTAAAGTGGTAAATGGCATTCAGTTCTTGTACTCCCTAGCCATTCTACTTTCTACGCCATTACAGATCTTTCCAGCTATCAAGATCACTGAAAATGAGCTATTCACCAAAAGCGGAAAATACAACCCGTACATCAAATGGCAGAAAAACACGTTCAGGTTCTTCGTCGTTATGTTTTGTGCTGGTGTTGCATGGTTTGGTGCGAATGACCTCGACAAATTCGTTGCACTCGTCGGTAGTTTCGCGTGTGTGCCTTTGGTGTACATCTACCCAGTACGTGTGGATCCACCCCACAATCCTTTTGAGAAATACTAACTCCCTTCTAGCCAATGCTCCACTACAGAAGTGTAGCAAAATCTTCTTTTAGAAAAGCGTGCGATATAATTCTTTGTATATTTGGATTTGTCGTAATGGCTTATACAACCTCATTAACAATTATGAGTTGGGCAAGCGGCAACGCGGAGCCATCTCTACCCTCATATTGTGATAAGCAGGGGCCAGTATTCAGATTTTAGATGAACGCGAAGCGCGGATCATTCCTATAGAGTTAGTTTCTACTGCATAGCGTTGCGGGTTTTGAATTTCCTTAGTTAGGATTAGGGCTCAAGAGAATAGAGATGATTCTCCTTATACCTTTTTTCCTTGGTGCATGCTCGTTGACAAATTATATTCTCTTCATTCATAGCATAGATCAATGTCAGGCCTTCAGATTGTCTAGCATTTTGTTTGTCTATATTTTGTCCCATTATAGTGTGCTGGTTCTCCAATCCTCCTTGTCCCATCTCTTACATCACAATCAGCCACCCCGCCAATCCAGCAACCAATCCCACTACTATACGTAGATCAGAGTAAATTGAGCTCCCACTCGACACGGCAGTCGAAGTTGCAAAGCCTGCCGCTGGGCTCGTCGTCGGACTATGTGTAATACTCCAAGTATATTTCAGTCACGACTCTCCAAGTGGGAAACAATATAGAACTTACTAAGTAGTGTTTGAAGAAGAGCTAGTTTGAGGGGCTGCAGAAATCGATGCTAATACATTGGTAGATATGAGGAAGAGGAGGGCGAGTATGATGTTGCTTGGGAAAATGGAGCAGCGTGCCATGACTCTGACGAAATGGGAAAGTGATTTTGGATATGAATGAGATAATACTAGGTGTGATAGCTAGTTTGATCGTAGGATACTGTAGAGTATGAAATTGGACTTCTGAGAAGGTGTTGTAGATATATGTAGGTATATAGTATGGCGGGAGGTGTAACATTCCTGGTTGTGGTTGAGAGATTTTAAGGAATGTATGAGGCTATTCTTAGTGGCAGATATTTGACCTTGGAACCTCAACAACTGTTTGATCTTAGAATATATTAACAGTACAAAGGGTACTTTTACATAAATCCTTCATCTGTTGGCAGATGTGAAAATTTTCTACCACTCGGGAACCATGACATTTGTATTTTTCCATGAAACCTAAATTTAGTTACCTGGATGACCGCTATTTACCTCCACGAGGACTTTCCTAGAATCTCTCAACACTTCCTGCACAATATCTCCCGCTAGCGAGACATTTTTGACTAAACCGATACCAGTACCAGCATACGTCGTCATTCTTCCTTGATCCCCCCAACCTGCATCACCCAACTTGATGGCAGCCTCATACATCTTCTTGTTCTCGTCTTCATCTAAGCCCCCTTCATGGTCCCAAAAACTCCGATTTAATACTCCACGACCATTATACTCGGTAGGCCAGCCTATGGTTCCCCTCAATTTATCATAAAGACTTGTTCGAGCAGTACTCA
The DNA here is from genome assembly GCA_003988815.1 of Chlorencoelia australis. Lineage (NCBI taxonomy): Eukaryota > Fungi > Ascomycota > Leotiomycetes > Helotiales > Cenangiaceae > Chlorencoelia > Chlorencoelia australis. The sequence goes on from QYAN01000003.1 coordinate 244,081, forward strand.
CTCCGCCATCTTTAGCTGCCACCACAGCTTGCCTGTAGCCTTCGCTGATCACTGCCTCGGGACTAGCTAAGAACCTCGTTCCCATGCAGACTCCACTTGCTCCAAGAACTACAGCTGCCGCTACACCCCGGCCTTCTACAATCCCCCCAGCTGCAATTAATGGAATGTGTCCAAATCCTTCCTCTTCCAGCGCGTCGGCGCATTCTGGAAGTAAAGAGATGATTGAACTCGATTGTGCAAGTCCATGACCGCCTGCATCCGCCCCCTGAATCACCAGTACATCCGGTCTGCAAGTCTTTGCGATCTCGATGGTCATCTTCACGGTACCAACTTGAATCCAGATCTTTGTTTTGCCATCGCTCGCCTCTCTAATACCTTCTGTCCAAGCAATGAGGTCCTTACTTTCCTTAGGGGCGAATAACCAAGCCGCCGCCGGCTTGAGCGCTGCATCTTTGATGATAGAAATGGCAGCAGTGAGGTCTGCACCCCAACAGATGAAACCCACTCCAACGGGTAGGATCCCAGTAGGTGTATTTGGGATGGGTGAGGATTTGATAGCGGAGGCGGCGTCCGTGAGGAGAGTCGAAAGGTTTGAAACGTCGGTGCCTGCCCCTATAAACCCAAACCCTTTTGCTTCCGATACGGAGACAGCAAGCTTCGAAGTGGCAATGAGGCGCATGGGAGCAGAAACTATGAGTGGGGATGAGGCCCATGGACACTGATCCTGAAGGGTTTCAGCATGACTAGATGACATCCTGAGCATATGTAGAAACGTGGAGACTTAGATAGAAGCTAACGCCTTAGTATGGTTGATTGAGATATGAAGGCTAGTTTGGCTACGGAGAGCTGAATCAAGGAAAGAGGAAGGATTTATATATAGAGCGACAATTTAACGTCAATGGGTTTTTTGCTATCCGAGAAATCATACGAGATCACAAGGAACAAGGAGGGGGGGAGAGAAAACAGAGGGGAGTATCCAGAGTCTAGGAATGATTAGTTAGTTATTAAGTTAGTGTCTGACTGAGCAAAGAAAATATGTGTAAGGTTGAGTTGTCATCGCTTGCAAAAGAGAGAGTTGCCGAAATTCTCGTAATGCCTCGGATGAAATAAGGGCTTACCAATCTACCTTGCTTGTGCTGTAGCCTTGGGCATAATTTTTCGTCGCAAGGCATCCATAAATTGCATATTTGGGGAAGTTTCTTGTTCAAATTCATTTCCACTGCACCACTACCACCTACAGACAACTCTCCTAGAAACTGAATTGAATCGCCATGGCAAACGCACCAGACAGATTCGAGTTGTTCTTGTTGGGGGACGGGGAGAAAAAGTGCACGGAAGCTGCAGATACGCGTATGCGTTGAAATCCAAGGATACATGGAATGCCTCCACTGACCTCCAACAGGCACACCGAACAGCTCTGTATTTACCTTCAACAAGGAAGATCATACTCTTGGTAACATTGTTCGCGCACATCTATTGAAGAACCCGCATGTGATTTTCGCTGGATACAAAAGTACGCGCTTCCAGTTCTCGATCTAATCCTTGAGACTGATTGCTTCCCAGTACCGCACCCTCTGTTTGCAAAAATCGAGCTACGAGTCCAGACAGATGGCAGCATAACACCCAAAGAGGCTTTGGTCGATTGCTGCAGAACACTGGTCGGAGATCTGGAGATATTGAGCAGGGAGTTCACCAAAGAATACGAGCTACGGAAGATGGTCAGTGGGGATGGTACGGCAACGGAAAGATGAAAGTTGCAATTATGGGAGTACAAAAGCATAGAGTTTAGGTCAAATTGGGCCATAGTTATAGCGTCTTGTCTAGACATCTGATTTTGAAGAAGCATCACTCAGATGGAAATGTATGTCTGTCTAATGTGGCTGGTCAGATACTCCCTTGTCTGAAACGGAGGAATGCCTTTAGAGCATGAATGCTATCTCTCAAGGTATTGGAGCCTATCCTGAAATGGTATCATACCAAGATTCACGTATGATGAATTTCAATGAAGAGCCTCTAGTGTTAATTAACATCTTGAGGAATAAATACAAGCGTGCTTCACTCAATTTCCTTTCCTCTTCCCAAATACTGCTCAGAATTTCCTTTGGTTCAAGCTGAAATATACCGCTCATGTAATGGCTCTCTTGCTTTTTGAGTCTATGCAATATGCATGCTCTACTAGTATCTATGTCTCGTTTCTTTATATACTCGCAAAGTCTATGTAATTTTCAGGATTTTCAATCTGCCAGTCTGGCCATCTTCAAATTCAACGAAGTCTGATGTCTCAAGCTTTTTCTTCCATTTTGTACTTTCATATCTCGCAAGAATCAAAGTCATGCGTAACACCACACCACTGCTTGATTCGTGCTCGTCATCGGCAGAGCTATTCATTAGTGTACATGTCCATCGTCCGAAAGCCCAATTTAGGATATATCGTCCATTTCCAGCTGCTAAACTTGGCTCAGCAGAAATATACTCTGAGGGTGGTATTGGCTTAGAAGCTGTGAAAACAGCTTTGATCCGGTAGACCTCATCTTTGGGTGCAGATTTGAGCAGCCCTTCCAATTTCATAGCATCAACAGTACCCTCGTTCCCCTCCAGCGTGACTGAGAGGACTTCAACCTCGCTTTGATGGTTTGAATGATCGTGGCTATGCTCGTGTCCTTCTCCGTTGGCCTTTGAACTCAGCAAGTATAGCGGTCGGTAGAAGGGCGTATAGGCAGGCTTACCACAGTGTGCTCCAGATTTCTTGCTAAGCCTCCATCAATCCCAAAAACGAGGTCTACAGGGACTTTCCCTTTGTCACTCTTAACCCACGCAACTTGGACCTCTAAATCACCTACTCGATCCAAGGCATCATCGAACTTCCTCTCGTCACATAGTTCCCACTTGTTGAATACGACTAAGTCGGTATATTTGGCTTGGATCTTGGCTGTGTAGCTGGTATCTTCATAACCCTGTAAGTCCGGATCTCAAAGTCAGTACTGCCATGTTATAATGGAGGAGGATAATTTCTCAATGGCGGTGAAGCAGTAACAGTGCCTAGCATCATCTGAGATATTTATACTAAAAGGGGAGAAAGTACCTTCCAATTTTCCACATCAATGACTGTAACCACACCATCCAAAACGTATGCTCCTTTAGTCTCCCTTGCAAGCCTATTAACCTCCATAGCAAGTGTGGCTGGAAAGGCGGAACCGGATGTCTCGATAACAATTCTGTCCGGGTCGACTGTGCTTCTCAACTCCTCAAGGGATTGATCCAGTTGACCGACCTGGTTGCAGCAAATACAGCCATTGAGCAATTCGCGCACACCCGATATGGACGATGAGGATGCGAGCTGAGAATCGACGGCTACATCTCCGAACTCGTTTTTGAGCAATGCGAGTTTGTATGCCGGGTTCTGTGCATGGAGTTGTGGGATAAGGTTCAGAAGTAAGGTGGTTTTGCCGGACCCCAGAAATCCTGTCACAACTATAACAGGGTCGAAGATCAGCTAAGAATGTAGCAGATGAGAAGAAGTAGAGGAGAGTGTTTGTAATGAGACGGGTGGGTGGGAAATTTCCAGGTCCATGGATATAGATAATTTTTTCGGCTTGGCGGTAAATATATGTAAGAAGAGATGAGGAGGGAAGATTCAATCATACATACTTGTTATAGGAATTGGAGGCATAGTCCTAGTTTGGGATACGGATTACTTGGATACATTGATGGCATGGAGTAGAGTTTTTCCCTTTTCGGCTGCCCCACGCTCTATGGCAAGCGAGGGGCAAGATTACGCGGGCCCAGGGCCAGGCCAGGCCGGCTTTCGTCTACTTCGTACGGAGTACAAGCAAAGCGATTACTACAGTCAAGTGCAGACGTACAATTCGATATAATTCGACGTTACAAGCTCGACGGCAAGGATTACATTACAGGTGTAGAGAGTGTTGTCCCTGTGGCGTACAGCAAATGTTTCCCGTCCATCCTTCCACTCCTGAGTCATTTCCGAACCACTTCTACACCAGTGCGCGGGACTCGGGCGAAGGATGGGTAATTTGCTTGCAGCGAGCGTCTACAACGTTGATGTTCTAGATGCAACAGATGTATACAGTAAGTGGGAAGTAAAACAATGTCACTCTTTGATTGGGTGGCCTCAATCTACTCAACCTGAAACAGTCACACTTGATAATCCAGGGGCAGATCCGCCGCGGAAAGGAGGTGATCATTTTTAATCTGATCTCCGCTCTAAAGGGGATGGATGTGATGTATGTAAGTAGGTCGCCCTCTGAACAATGGCTGTTTTTCCTTTCCGAATCTTCCTTTGCCCCTCCCACTCCTACAATCTCCTCGATTAGATTAATCTTGAATCTCCTTTGCCCCACCCCTCCTTCCCCTTGCCCTGCCTGCCATGCACGTTTAAACATATCTCGTTCTCCTTCTCCTTCTCGTCCTTGTCCTACCTTAATCTCCTTCAACACCGGATACGCGCGCCCCTCATTGTTTATTTTTATCCTGCCTTTCACCGATTCTTCTCGGTGCCTGATGACTGAATGCTCTTCAGGTCCACGCAGTGCACGCAGGAGCTGCCAGCTAAGCCAATGCCATGCTACTCCCCTCTTCTGTTTTCCCCGTTCGACTGTCTCACTACTCTTATAACCCTTCTACCTACATATCTCTTTCTCTATTTTCTCATATTGCCCCCACTTCACTCCCCTGCATGCACCTGCTTGTCTATAGACGCAGCCATTAGCGCGCAACCTCTCTTCCCCGCCATGCGCCCATCTCCCCCTTGTAATGTACCTGCATGAGCTACGGCCTTACCATACTATTCTTTGCTAGATCATTCTATGTCACTATCCATACCCATGGCTCCAGAAGCTCTCTAATGTGGAGCCTGCATATTTTCTCTTATAGTCTTCCTCGTACCTCACTCCTCTCTTCACCCTCCTTCACTCATCAAGGTCGTTATCCTTTTCTCCTTCTGTGTGAAATAACATTCATTTTCTTCTGCATTGTTTTGCTATTGCTCGCTTCTATATCTGTTGAAACAGATAACCCACTTTCCCTCAATCGAAACAGCCTTGACCGAGTCAAGCTACTCTTCTTGGTGATTCAAGTGACACTCCTTGTTGATTCACCGCTGCAAATAATCTTTTCTACCTTTCGACCTCGATCTACCAGCTTCGACAGCTTTCGCACAAGACTTTACTTATCCTTCGAGCACTATTCTTAGAATCTCTCGACGCCTCCCAAGACGATCAACATGAAAAGAGAAGGAGCTACTTTGCTGGCCTTTGCCACATCTGCCTGGGCTGCGCAGTCTGTTAGTGCGTATAACTGCGTTCCTTATTTTAAACTCCCCGATCCCAAAGCAGGTGCTTGCTTGTAATGATATGCATTCTCCACTTCCCGAAGCAAAATCTTTCCCCAATATCTACGCTATTTCCTCCTTGAGCGCAAAAGCTAATTGCCCGATCATCAACAGTGCACTTCTACGGTCCTACGCCCCTTGTTACCTGTAGGGCAGACCCGTAAGTCATCAGTTTCCCAGAGCGTCTTTTGTCTCTAGTAGCTTAGGGGTCAATTCCTCAGAAATCTCAGACGTTAACGAGTGAATGCTTCAATACGGATAAAACACCCGCGTCCTATTCTTAGTAATGCTAACTCTGAGATTTTGACTTGCAGGATCGTTAGTCCTGGAGGGCCATCAGGGCACCTTCACGTAATCCAAGGCGGGAGTAACTTCGCGCTCACAATGAGCAACACAACTTTGGAGGATTCTAGATGCACTTCATCAATGGTTGTGAATGACAAAAGCAACTACTGGACTCCATACTTGTTCTTCCAGGATCCAGAGAACCCCGATCTTATCGAATCTGTTGACGTATACTATATGAATGTCTACTATGAGTAGGCCTTCTACAATAATTCGATTCTTGATCAAAACTAATACCTTGATTAGCTATCCACTCGGAAATGCGACGGCATTCCCGTTAGGACTAAGAATGCTCGTCGGGAACCCAGAGCTTCGGTCTCCTCCTGTTAGTGGTATGTATATAATCAGTGCTAAACCAAGAGGCGCCACCACGTAATGAGACTAAACAGGGTGTATCGCTGACTCTAATGACCAGGCGGCAGATTAATCGTGGATCAAGCCTCTCCCTACGGACCTATACAACCAGTACAGTGGATAGTGAGTTAAATATTCTTTGCCTAAGCTTATTAGTATTCCCTTTTTCAAGACGCTCTGCTCCTCACTTTCCTTTCTCCCTACAATAGCTATTGCTGCTATCTTGCTAACCACTCCTGCAGTGCCCCCGATCGGCTGGCAATCAGGCTGAGCCGCTATACCCTACGAATTCGGATGGTATAAGTGGAGTAGGAATAGGCGATCCTACTAACTCTGGCGCTGGTGTTGGTTTCTCTGACCAAAATTGTGATGGACTATACTCTCCCTTAAGGGCCGACGTACGTATGATGGACGTTCTGTTTTGTATCCCTATGCGGGTGCTTCTTTTATTGTTATATCTTCCAATGTCTCTGAAACTTTCTAATGTAGACAATTGCTGACTTCTCAATTCTCACAGATCTAGTAAGTCAACCACCGAGTCTCTCATTCCATAATATACGAGCACTCCCACTGCTCCCGTCCTTTGGCAGACTTCCTACAGGATTCGAGTCTCGCTTTTGCGTCCTTCACCCAGGGGGCTACTTAAAACACCCCTTGATTAGGCCATTACTAACCATCCGATATTATAGTTTTCCGTCTTGCTATGACCCTTCAAAGGCCGTGGACGATTATAAAAATAACATGCAATATGTCACAAATGGTGTTTGCCCGGAAGGCTTTAGTGAGTCATTTTGTCACCTTTCTTTTGAAGCGTCCCTAATGCCGATAACTGAACAATTGGGGATTGTAATTCCCCATTAAGACTGGCCACTGAAACAAATGCTGCTATGATAGCTCGCGGTCATTCTATTTACCTGCACTGTTGTATTGTAAATGAAACAATGCTAACTTTGTGACATATAGTTACTGTACCTACGTTACATTATGAGGTGTACTGTAAGTATCTACCGAGTCCCATAGTTGCACATACTTTAGAAAATTAGACATACAAGAGACTTTCAACTTCCGCATTTCCCCTCCTGCTATAGACTGGAAGTAGTGCTGACTCCGAAATCCAGGGAATACACCAGCATTTGCTTCAAGGTTAGTCTCCATTTGATCGCAGACCGTTCCTGTACTAAGTGAAGCTTTTAAGGTGGACACAAGGCACAGGAAAACAGCCATTTGTGCTCGCAAATGGGGATCCCACCGGTTACTCCCTGCATGCTGACTTTGTAAGACTTGGTCGAACCATCCTCACTGATTTTGTTGCTAACGATTATTAGATCTCCGGCTGGGACGTGTAAGTAATCAATTTCTCAGAGTTCATTTCCCCGATATGGTAGCTATATGAGTCAAATGTCAGCACATTCAAAGAGCTCAATGTTTCAAGAATTTTAAGACATCCCCCTCCTTCCTCCCCCCTTCCTAATTAGGCAATATTAACCCTGAGATTCTGAGTAGTCCCACTCTTCAACAGATCATCGATCATTGCGATGTGACAGATGGTGGAGTTGACTCCTGCCCAGGCCTTATCGGCGGGACTAATGTAGCCGCCGGTATTGCCCCATGCGCCATTACCTGCCCAATCGACGAACAAGTTAGCGGAAACATGACCAAACTACCGGGTAATAATCCCATTGGAAGTTGGGGCGTTGCTCCCACTGGTAGTACTGGGGAAACTTCTACAATCGTTGGGACGACTTCAATTGCCAGCTCTACAGCCTCCGAATTATCAACAGCAGTTCAGTCTTCTGGAGTAGTAACTTATGTCGCAAGTTCTGCATCAAGTGGAATGTCATCCGTTGGCCAGTCTTCAGGAGCAGCTACTTCCTTACAGACCAAAACAACAGAATCTGCTATAACGGAAACATTAAGTACGGCCTCAGAAATCACATCTGTTGGAAAGACAATTATCGGCAGTGTAGGTCTTGTTACATCATATGTTTCAACGACGACTGTTGTCTACACAACTATTACCGAGTACGGTCCGGCGCCTTCCTCTACCTCAACAGCATCGTCATCATCATCCGGCTCACCCGCTATTGATGGCTGGTCCTACGTTGGCTGTCAATCAGACAGTGTAAGCAAACGAGTTCTGACTGGCAAAGAGTTGCCAGACATTGGAAAAGTTGGCAATACCAATTGTATCAGCTATTGTGACTCCAAAGGTTTCTCCATCGCGGGAACCGAGTACGGCGGAGAGTGCTTCTGTGGGAATAGCCTTGATACAAGCTCGACTGTCCTGGATGAGTCGGCATGTGACATGGCATGTGAGGGTGACGCTACAGAAATATGTGGAGGTGGAAATGCTCTAACTGTGTACACAAACGCAAACATGACTAGCACATCGACCACGCGAAGATTCCTTGGCCGACATGTTAGTCGGCTCTTTGGAAACCTGGCAGCCAAGTAAGCCGGGGGTCCTTTGACTCAGGACTGGGCATAAATGGTACATACTTCTTTTTCTTCTCGCAAGACGAGTCATTTTTAGAGGACGATGGCCTTTTAAGAATCATGGGTTTATTATGTTTATATTTATTTCTAAAAACAACCAATTTAGGGATATCAGCGGAGGAACTATCCAAAATAGAAACGTGTTTTCATCCTTTCAATACCATCTTTTCTCCCGGGAAAGGTGCAACAGGCCTATCGTACCCTCGAGGCATGTGCTTATATTTTACTATCCTCATATCGTAGTGATTGGATTGCAAGATAGCAATCCTATAAACCTGTGTGCAAATCTCATTTTATTATGACTTCTAGTTTCAGTTACTCATTTGTGTAGCTAGCTAATATGATTATAATCTATTTGTTTCTTATTTCAGGGGAGATTCAAGCAAGGTTTGTTTAAACAAGTGCACCGACATGCGAAAGTAGCTAGTTAGAATCTAGAGCTTGATTGCTGAAGGGAAAATATGCAACATGTGCATAGCTGCATAAATATTGGAGAGTTGTTGATATGTGATATGAGTGTGCCGATTCCCGAATCCTTCCAAGGACCCGATTATAAAGCTTATTTCTCTCTTATTACTGTGCTATGTCTCTCTCTTGATTAAAGATGATGATATTCACGTCAGCTTACTCTTTGATTGAGCTTTGGGTATAGCCTGTAGGATTCAAGAACAGATCCCTCTGTTCCATTTATGATTATGTATCTGTTGCTACCTATACGCAGACCGAACCTGCCTCACCATAGGAGGGAGATGAGCGATAAAGGACGAGATGCACCATATGCACCGCCATATCGTACCCGAACAAAAATCTTATGAATGTACGAAAGATGAAATGTCCCCGTTTCCTGAAGGAACAGCGAAAACCCCGAAACGCCGAAGCAACGGTGAGTTAGAAACCACCTTGGGATATATACAGTACAAAAAAGACTTTCAACAAATGTGAGGGTGTCGCGCCAGTGTCTGACTTCGTGAAATTCGGCTTGGTTCCTCGCAGAAGACCAAGAGGCTGTCGACAACCAATACCTTATCGATGTCTACATCAGACCGTCGAGCGACCTTGTGAGTCGTCCATTGATCATCTCGAGGTGATGGGTGAATTTGAGTTTTGTGGATTCTTCCACACACCTCCCCCTACAACATGAGAAACCCCGACGCCAACGCCAACCGCAACACCGACGACAAATAAGAGAATCAAGATCTTAACCCATATTTTCGTCTTCTTATTCAAGCCTGCCATGCATCCGCAAAATGCCCCCTTTCCTCTCTGGATCCTCATGGCCTTCTTCTTCCTCTCCATTGCCCTTTGGCCAGGCCAAACGGTGCACTCTTTATCTATAAGCACCTTCTTCTTCAGCAGACCAACATTGCCTCCGCTATTGGATGTGTTCTGTGGTTTGAGACATGCTTCCACGTCGGTATCATACGAATTGAACGGGACCGGTTCGATGTTCTGTTTCGATTCGGATTTCCGCGCTTCCAGGGATAGACGTGTGGGGCTTGGGTTATAAAAGGGAGAGAAAGGCGATGTCTTGCGATCCAAAGTGGTCGTCGTTTGGATGGGAGTTAGGGATTGGGTTGAGTCGATATCCTCGATTGTACTTAGGATATCTACCGACAGATTCGATTGTTGTCGGGTAGGAGATGGGCGGGTGATGGTTAGGACATTGGTGTCAACGGTGGATTTTTCGTCGATGGGAGAGGACATGACTCAAGCGTCTGCAGACCTATTCAAGGCTGCGAGAGATCGTAGTGGAATTGTGGCGTGAAGGGTAGTAGAGGTAAAGGTAAAGACGGGAGTGTTGCGATAGCGTATGTATGTGCTTTCTGAAACTAGAGAGCGATGGGTGATATGTGCAGAGAAACAATTAACAAGCAAAGAAGGAAGGAAGGAAGAGAGAAGGGCGCGAGTGAGTGAGTGTATGCAGTGAGTGTCCGTGTAGTTGCTTTTGATTTTAATGATTGGGATAGGTTGTTCTGTCGAGGCAAACGATGAATACTTGATTGACTGATTGATTTGAAATAACAGTCCAGATGCAATGAAGAACTGAATTGTCGTGAGTCGAGTAGTCGAGCGGACGAAGACGACGAGGAGGAGGAGGAGGAAGTTCTCGCAGAGAGAATAGGCTAAGGATAGGAGAAGCGTTTGTTCAAAGCTCAAAGCTAAGATAATAGATAATATAAAATAAAATTTCCTAGCAATCTTATTATTACCAAATTACTCCGTACATTCCCTAAATACTGTACATCATTAGTCCAAGGCTAGCTTTTTATATCTATCGTTCAATTCATTCCGTTACTTGTTACAATCAACGTCGCATTGCAATAAACTGTAGCCTTCCACATATTGATATCGATACCGATATTAAATATTTCGTACAGCAGAGATGGATGGACAGGTCAAGATGAAAATATTGGAGGCTTGCATGAAATGCCCCCGGTTCTTTTAGCCAGGTGCAGCAGAGCCATTTCCACCATTATGCCAGTGCTATGCCAAGAGTAGGCTGAGCAATATCACATATCACCCCTTTTGGACGCTACTGCCATTTTATTGTATCTACGGGATTTACACAGCATGAAGTTCAGCTAACATGTATCTCTCCGTTATTACACGAAAGCCGATAAGGAGTCAACATCGAGAGTGGTGGACGTATGTGGACGACTGAATGCCAGTGCATTTCTCTCAATCATTTTCACAGCCTCCCTTTTTTCGCAGTGCGATTTTTTTTCAGTCAGAAGACACTCACCACTGTACTGAAATTCGCGGCAGATGTCGGAAAGATATAAGAGCTATTTCCAGTGAGCCATCCGCTCTATGCATTTACCAAAGTTCCATTTTTTTTAAAAATCCTCTTTTCTACCCGTCCTCATCCTTCATGCCTCAGATGATATGGGCATCGCCTTTTACGAGCTACCAAATCTCCCATACACGAGCATGATTCTTTGCTGTAAAGTCCACTGCCAATTTCTAGTACGAATGGCTCAACATTGATCAACTTCTGATGTTCGATGAGGACCAATTCCATTCCTACTCGTCTCATAAATCGCAATCCAATAGGCAGAGATGACGAAAGAGCGCTCACGGTGCCGTCCCAATGCATCATCTAATGACCCCTTTGTTGATAATCCGTAAAGTGTTTGCGGCAATACTCCGAAACATTCTTTCTGAGTAGCACTATGGACTCGAAATCCTTGGTATCCCAGGCTATGTACCTGTTCACAGCTAAGTTCTCCTTCGTCTGGGAGCATTCGAAAGAGCAAAGTTTACCTGCATCAGGAGATGGAGATGTAAATTCAATAGAATTCTAAGTTTTTAATTATCCCTCTGAAAAATCTCTTATTCAGAGTCGCTAAAGCCAGCACAAAAGGGCTAGGAAAATGAATAAAATCACAATTCACTTTTAATCAAGAGCAGTTAGATGAAGCTATTCTGTCACATGCATTAATTCAGCAGATATTATATAAGTTTTTTAAAGGGAAAATATAAAGCCATTCGGGTATTTGGCTTTCAACAAGGCGGCAACTGTACTTGGTGAACGTGGCAATGCATAAAATTCCGATGGGCGCTGGAGTCAGATTTTATGTCAAAAGTCCTTGAAAGGACCTCATCAACCAACGCCCTCTCATTGTACTTTGCATACGTACCTCGATCCTCTTTCCTCCTTATTTTAATGTCTTAGCAGTTAGGAGACATTGAAATGCCTTAGTCGGGCGGGCATCTTCTGGCATAGGAGTTCGCTACAGAACTAGCAATCTAAAGTCATGTCTGAGACCGAAGCAAGTGGCTTTGGTGATCTGGGACCTCCATGGTTCGCCTTGGAGGTGGAGGGATGATGAATGCTCTAAAGGTCAAATTAATGTCAGACCGAATTAAAATAAACCCCGAACGTCATCCACACGCTTGTCAAGATGCAGAAATGAACTCCTTAGTTTGATGCCAATGAATGAATGTAGCTCAGCGATTCTAATTGGCTGAAATGCCCTTATCTTTTAGAGATCAACATCACGTGTCAAATCAACTCGAAATTAAGGTTAAAACTAAGCGCCCGAGCCAATAAGAATGCTCAGGGCGATGTGTGTTTAGCGACTAAAAAAAAGTTGCTAAAGGAAAATTGAAGGCTATCAAAAGGCTCTCAACTTTCAACTTTCAACCTTCCACTTTCTCCCAAGCGCCAAGATGAAGTACGTCCTGGTATCAGGAGGTATGTATGCCGCTATCCCATTTCTCCAATATTCGCATTAACCCTATACTACCAGGTGTGATCTCCGGAATTGGCAAGGGCATTATAGGTACGTACGGCGGATCCATGAATATTTATCCTTCACTAACGACACGCGTTCTTTCAGCCTCCTCGTCTGGCCTGCTCTTGAAAACTTTGGGGTTAAGGGTCACCGCGATCAAGATCGATCCGTATCTCAATATCGATGCAGGTATGACAACTGCTTTTCTCATAGGGAGAGGGAGGGGGAGGATAAGGAGGAGGAAGAGGACATCAAGGCTAACCTCACAGGTACTATGAGCCCGAAGGAGCATGGAGAATGCTTTGTTCTCAAAGGTAATTCACTTCACTCCCTCTAAAACATGCACATCGCTAACATACTCACTGATGGGGGTGAGAGCGATCTTGACCTTGGAAATTATGAGAGGTATATCCAACTTTGCCTTATTCTACTCCTCCTGAATGCCGACTAACTCTACTCTGCAAGATACTTGGGCCTTAATCTAACGAAGGAGGTCAGTTCTTTCCTTTGCTAAGCATATTAGCTCATGGGTCCGATTGACATATACATTCCTAGAGTAACATCACAACTGGAAAAATCTACAAGTATGTATTTTAGCTCAATGTATAGGCCAGCATCTTTGCTAATATGGACTTCTTCCAGCCACGTGCTGTCAGAGGAAAGGAAAGGTACTTACCCACCGCATGTCTCAGGGCACTGGTAGTCGCCACTTGCAGAGATACTAACAATAGCAACAAGGAACCTACTTAGGCAAAACCGTACAAGTTGTCCCTCATATTACCAATGCAATTCAGGAATGGATCGAACGCGTTGCCAAGGTCCCAGCAGATGATTCAGGAGAGGAACCGGATGTGTGTATTAGTATGTCTTGTGTCTGAACCTCGCACGAAAAGCACTTTACTGACAAATTCTCTCCAAGTCGAATTGGTATGTGTCCACAAACCATTAAAGAGCAGGCAACTTGCTAGGGCATCTCTTCTTTTGTTTGAGACTCACCGTCTGCTAGGGTGGTACGGTCGGCGACATCGAGAGTATGCCCTTCGTCGAGGCATTAACTCAGTTTCGACACAAGGCAGGCAAGGGAAATTTCGTCAACATTCACGTGTCTTACGTGCCCGTGTGAGTCCTACCTATCCTTTAAGGCCCTGATCAGGAGCACGAAAAGTCTCTTCTAAATAAGTGGTTTTCCGAGAGCTTCCTCAATAGGTAATTGCTGACTCCCATTGGTGGCAGGATACACGGAGAGGAGAAAAGTAAGCCGACTCAACACTCGATTCGTGGTGCACTTCAAGCGTGAGTATTTCACTGTGCTCCTTACCCCCGCGAATTGCTCGTTTCGATTTTTACCCTAAACAAGTCACCCCCTTCGAAATATCTTAGATATATGGTCGCTGATTAATTTGTCTTAGGGGCCTCATTCCAGACTTGGTTAGTATTTAAATTCTATATCAGGATAGCAGCTGACAGGAGGCAGATTGCATGTCGTTGCGAGCGTCCCCTTGCCTCGGATACGATCCATAAAATTGCCCGCAGCTGTCATCGAGAGATTGAGCAGGTGATTACTGTGCGAGACATGCAGACCGTCTATCAAGTGCCCCTCCTTCTTGAACAGCAGGGCTTAGTCAAACAGTTATGGGGGGCCTTGCTACTGGATAATCTTGCAATCTCCTCAGCTCTAGTCGACAAGGGTGCAGAGCTATGGAAGTTGTGGAACAAAACCGTTCTCCCTAAAGAGCATCTGGAGCGAGTTGATATTGCCTTAGTCGGCAAGTATGTTGAAACTCATGATGCGTACCTTTCAGTCGTCAAGGCATTAGAGCACTCGGCGATGCGGTGCAACAAGGCTCTTAGTATCAAATGGGTTGACTCTGAGCATCTAGAAGACCTCACACAGGATATTAATCCTACCAAGTATCACCAGGCCTGGGAAGTAGTTTGCACAGCGAGTGGAATCGTTATCCCAGGAGGGTTCGGTGAACGAGGGGTCGAAGGAATGATCAAGGCAGCGTGTTGGGCCCGGACAAAGCGAGTTCCGATGCTGGGGATCTGTCTCGGCATGCAAGTAGCCGTCATTGAAGCAGCTCGGAACCTCTGTGGTAACAAGAGCACCACATCAGAGGAGTTCGGAGGTCACGCGGAAGACTCGGTGGTCATTTTCATGCCTGAAGGTAGTAGAACAGAGAAAGGGGGAACAATGAGGCTTGTATACAACCCCGGAAGATCGTTGAAGTTATAGTTACTGACTGGCATTATCTAAGGGGTCACGGCCAACGCACTTTCAGCCCGGCAGCGAATGGAGCAAGCTGCGGGCATTATATGGATATGCAGATGTGGTCGAAGAGCGCCATCGACATCGCTATGAAGTGAACCCGGACTATGTGGACCGCTTGGAGCAGGCTGGACTCAATTTCATTGGTAAAGACGATACGTGTAAGCGTATGGAGATTGTCGAACTGAATGATCACCCCTGGTATGTCGGCGTCCAATTTCATCCTGAATACCAAAGCAGGGTATTGGACCCGTCGCGACCATATCTCGGCTTTGTCGCTGCTAGTGCAGGATGTCTTGAGCAGATCACGAAGGAGCTGCAACAGCAGCAGCAGCAGCAGCACGCCACCAACGGTCTTCCCAATGGAGTGGGTGAAGGTGTACATTTCTGAACGTCGAGAAGGATTGTAGTAGAATCGCTTAGACATTTTATTTCATGGAGAATGGTCTATTTCGCTAGGGGGAGCATTATTCGCGTTAATCCTGTGACGAATAGCCTTCTCATTAATCCTTAGAATTTAAGGCTAAGTAGAGAAGAGAAGGAAAGGAGGAAAAGGAGAGTAAGCCGGAGCTTAATTTACAGGCTGGATCACCTGACAAAGCTAGGGGCTTACTAATCAAGCGGAACAATTCAGTATAAACGTAAGGACTCATAAATACCTATTGAACCACTAGGTATCTGTAGGTTAGGTTTAAAAATCTAGCTAGAATCTATATTAATCCACCGTAATGAATAGACCGTTCTCTTCAACACTTAGAATATAAAGCTAAAGAAGATAGAAAGAGAGAAAAAGGGAAAGGCCAAGTGCTAGTTTATATGTTTTCTCACGTGACACGCTACCAGTGAGCTGACTACGATTTAGCTAAATCTCTACTAAAGCTATTAGAATAGATAAAGGCTTGAGAGCAAGGCATTAACAATTATGATGCTAGATAAGCGCTCAAGGGCGAGCTTTTTTTTTTCTTTCCCCGAAAAAGAGGGGCGATATAATAGTTTTAACTAAATTAGCATTGTGTCATGTAGGTCCCCTATGTCAACTTTACCTTTTCTCTCTTTCTCCCTAGCTTTAAATTCTAAAAGATGTTTTTGAAAGATCAATTGATTTTATATTTCGATATGATTTAATGTTTTATATTTATTTAATTCTGATTTAGGATTGATAACCATTTAGGCCAACATCCATCACCTCTCTGGAGAGAAGACAAGAATCATCAGCATTAATAGAATACAATACAATACTCTGTTTGGTGCTTACTCTAGCGGATATCCGACTAACATTAGAAACCAACAGAATTATTATTATTTTATTTTTAACACACTCCCCCAGCCTCAACAAAGTACGACTTGGATCATTAATTAGGAGTTCAATCTTCAGGTTTCAATCTTCAGGGTTCAATTTTCAGAGTCCACGGAGTCCAGTAGGATACAAGCTTAACTTCCGAGAAGAGACGTACATATGCATATCAAGAATGCTTCAATGATACCTTGCGGCGTGATTGTGTGAAATTCGATACATCGATTGATTGTCATGCTTACTCTCTGCTATGTTTTGAGGAGTCTACTGCGACTCTACTATCAATGTTCTTGCATCTGGCTGGGGGCGATATTGTTTGGGCGTGAAAATACGACTCTGTTATCACAAAGTAATCATGTCAAATTAAGATATTCCAAGTAACCTAGCCTTTCATAGCACCCTGCTATAGCAAAGTACATTGCCTGAAGTAGCAAGGAGACCTGTTTGGTATCGGAGCATCAAACCGAGTGGCGAATCGGGCTGTACCTACTCTATGACCTTTGCAGCACCGTAAGCTTTGCCGAAATCTTAGAACAGAGCTTATCAACTAGCTAATAATGTGTTAACTAGAGAGCTAATAGTTGATTAGAATTACGGATTAACAGTAGGGTAATTCAAGAAATCAGGGACGAAAATCCCGTTATATTAGAATATAGAATTATATATAAAATTAGATGATGAATGAGCATCGTTAGTTTTTGAAAAATATTCACCCGAAGAGAAAAATGAAACCTTTTTTACTAGACCAGACTAGGCAGAGGTTGTTTAAGCGTAGCGGCGAATAATATGACGTCCTGGGATTGCTATTAGAGTACAGTACTATAAGACTTCAGGCGTAAAAAGGGAGTATATAGCTAATTTTAAGAAACTGCTAGCATTTCTCACTTTGCTAACTTCATTATTAAGTTAAGACGGAATTCTGATGTGTCTCAGAAAACCTGCTCCAATACTGCCTGAGAGCTTAGAAGGGGAAGGGAACGCGATTCTTGAATTGATCAACCTTTGTCATCAGAACATTGTGATATGTCGATTGGAAAGGTGCACAGTTTCGATTATCTTATTCATTTGCTGCAATCACAGTACTTTAAACACTCTTTCAAGCCTTTCTCATTTCGCTGCAACTCAACATTCCCCGCACTTATGCCATGTTAATTGTTATAGCCCAAGAAACTGGATTAAAAATCCATATATCCCTCAAAGACATTGTTGTGGGTATCTTGGACCTTAGCATAATCGCTTACCTCGAGTGTCATAGGACAGCCAATCTCATCGAACTCAAAGGAGCAGCGTCCGTGTTTGCACCCACAAGATCCAAGGAGAATCCATTGAGGATTAGATCTGTAAGTTTAAGAAACAGAACTCATCTACCATGTTGATCTTGAATAATTCTTGATATAAGGCATTATGAACATTCTCTTCTCCATAGAAGCTTGAAATTATGGCATTCACCAAAAGCATTAAAGACAATAATAAGATAGGTAGCTTACTTCATGACGCTGTAGAAAATGAGAAAGTAGAGTGAATGCGCTGGAAACTTTTCTTTCTCTTTAAAATTTGTTGATTGATAATTTTCCTCTAAGGTTCGGATATTTGCATAACAACTACTCACTCTCCTCGCAAGAAAAAAGATGAAAAGATGAATCAAATCAATCTCTCTGTCTTTTCATGAATGTATAAAATTCAATGTTTCTTCTTTTGAATTCTCTTCATTTCATAACAAGATAAATAAGCAGTGTTTCCACCTAAGTTCTCGTCATCTTCTGCGTCAAAAGCTCTTTATCATATCCATACAAACTAGAACCTCTCATCTAGTAACGGAATAAGATGTGGCTGATAATGATATGCTGCTGGTGTGGCCACCCATCAACGGTCGCTTCATATGAAGATAAATTCAATACCATCTGCCATAACTGCAGGGCGGAAGCTTGTATTGATTGCATATTTATAGATATGGAGCTGAGGTAGGGAGGTCACCGGGGGAGTTGGTTGAGCGAGATAAGATGAGGTGAGGAAGGGAGTAACGGGGTGGGATGAGAAGGGAGGAGGTTGGAGTAGGTGTTAGTGGAAAGAGGGAGAAGGAGGGGGGGGGGGTTATGGAGTGAGGTGAGATCGTTGCTTTTGAGGGAGAAGTCTGTTGTTGACTGAGGATAGCTTTGAAAGCAAGGTATGCTTGAGTAAAGAGGGACTTGGTTGTGATGCCCTATGGGAATCGTCTTGAAGAGCTCCAAGTCACTTACATGTAGTTGCACCTCAGATCAAAAGTAGCATCGGACATTCAGAACCTTCCGCTAGAATCTCAGGACTGTTGAAAACGATTCTTTCTCTTAAAAATGGAATAATATCAGGAAAACCCACCTTTAATAACCCTAACCCCAAAAGTAAGTTAATAAATCGCCAGCACAGCTCCATCCCAAGAGCATCCCATTTGACATTCTCTAACAGTTCTAGTTGACTTTGAAAAGCTGCGCGTCCGTCCGTCCAAGGCAACTACTCCATAGCCCAACGCTCCCTTTCGGAGGCTCAAATGCACATGTCGTGGTAGATGAGCCTGCGAGCTATCTAGGCCGACAACCTAATACACATTGCTTTTCTGATATTTCTGGCAAAGACAGTCTCTTCGCTGAAGAGGACACTATGTCTCGACCTGTCACTTTAGTCTTTTCCGCCAACGACGACAAGTCCTTGAAATCTTACGTTAAAGCCCTCAGTGACCACCCCATTAACCCGAATGTTCAGATCAAGCTACCGGGCCTAGCATATACGCTGTCGCATAGGCGGACGCGCCATTTCCATAGAGCGTATCTTGTGGCATAAGACCCTACCAATATCGACTAAGGCAAGCTCGTTGTCGGTAAGAAGGGCCTTAAGCGCCCCTAAGATTAGCTTTGTTTTCATAGGCTAAGGAGCGCAATGGCCGAAGATGGGGAAGGACTTGCTTCATACGTTCCCCTCTGGGAAGACCTTAATTAAGAAGTTGGATGCCGTGCTTCAGAGCCTCCCAGACGCCCCTGCGTGGACACTTTTTAGGTCAGTATCGGATCTCCACATAAAAACTATGTTGATTCCTATCTGAGTGCATATCATCAGGTTCCTTACTTTATGCTCCCTGATCCTTAGATGAGTCCTTACATAACGTTATGCACTCTTGTACTGTACCTACGTACATACATATTCTTGTTGCCAAACCTGATGTATCAAATGCAGAGGATGTTGAGCGTGCTTTCAAGGCAGCAATGCAGCCAGTTGGAGGAATCATAGAAGGAGCAGTGATACTCAGAGCAAGAAACCTCTCCACTCACTATCATGATAACAGCAAGCTAATTTCTCCTAATCAGGATAAATCATTCAAGGCCATATCCCTTGAGGATTACCATCCACGATTGACACCCTTCATTCTATCGGATGAAAAGTCATATGTTATTTCTCTACTGGGAGTTAGAGGATTGACGACCGGATGCTCCTTCTTTTGCTTCTTCAGACCTAGGCAATGCTGTTGGGGGATAGGCATTCGGCCAGCGCCAGAGCAGTCACGGATAGAACTGGCAGTGAACAAGAGCTGCAATGACATTGATCCTAATAACGTTGGCGTGTTTGACATCGAATTCGATCTTACGCAGGAAGATGCAGTGGATTACATGACTTTCCTAGCTGATGAAGCACCCTCTCAAGGCCTAGCGAAAATACCAGAGATATTGTTGCTGCAACATCAAGTAATGACAGTCAACGGACAATGCGTACGGTATGATAAGTGTGATTTGTTCAGGTCATACGTTGACGTTGAGAAACCAATCTTCCATATCGAATACCCTGATGACGCATCTATAATAGCGGCTGATTGTGGTGATGCATCTGCAAGTGGGTTCTCTACAGCTCTGAAGAACTTGGACCTAGATGCTTGCATTGATCTTTGGTAGGGCAACTTGGGAGGTAGGGTGAGTGACTCAAAAGAAAGTAGGCGTACATATATATTCAACACAAGTTGACGGATCCGAAAGAACTATAATTACACTGTTATTTGGACAATACCAATTGACATCCTTCATATTCTTAGCGCCCGAGTCAGAGCCTCTTTATCCTTATCTGTGAATCCAATACCCCTCAAATACCCGTTGATACCTCCATCCTTTGCCTGTAAATATTGGCTTATCTTTTCGATAAAATCCCGTGGACAGTCTGCAAAATCGTCCGAAAGACCAATCTGTCTGATTTCAACTAGTCTACTTTCTCTTTCAGAGATTAATTCCATTTCGGTCATCAGATAGTCGCTAGATATTGCTTCCAGTGGGATGTCAAGGATGAGAAGGACTAGGGCAATAATTAGACCTGTACGGTCTTTGCCTTGAGTGCAATGGACTAGGATTGGATAGTTGGTTGGTGAAGAGTATGCTTTTAGACACTGTATTTGTCAGATGTTAGATGATTGGGATGCTAGAGAGAGGAGGGAAAAGAGCACGTACTTCGGCTAATTCAGGTCCACATGTGTCCAGAGTATCTTGTCCTAATCCACACAGTCCTCGGGGATTCATGACATTACGACCAAGGATACTAATAGCTTCCATGCGGTATCCAAAAGCCATCAATGAAATGAGTTTGCTAGGAAGCGAGGTATGAGCCAAGAAGGTGCCAAGTAGATAAGTACCGGAGGCTCACATAATATTCCAATAAGATAGTTGCCATAATAAACTTCTTTCGAAACCTTTCCCGTTAACATTCACGTCAATGTAATTGATACCCGGAATATGGATTGGTTCCGAAAGGGCTTTATTGGCTTCAACTTGAGCCGGATCATTTAGGTCTGCCTCGCGCTTTTTGATTTCGTTGATATGTTCTGTCCTACGCTGCTCAGAACTTGGAAACTTTATTTTGGGGTGAGCTGCAACTCACTTCGTCCTTAGATCCAAAATGGTCTTGATGCCGTGGTCGTCCCTTAGCTTGTTTCTATCCGAGAAAGTTGCATTGTCTGTAGACCAGAAATATAGTCTTAGCTTACGATGCAACTGGCGAGGCTAGAGGAGGGAAAGTTATATGGTGTGATCTTACCAAGCCTTGCAGAGCGGAAGATTCTCCCTTCTTTGATATGTCTAAAAAGGGGTAAGCTGTCAGAAGATGAAGGGCACCGAAAACAGTATACTTCTCGCCAAGTAAAGAGTTGATGGTCTTTCCGACATCACGAAAATTAAGGAGCTTTTCAAAGGGTGCATCTTCAGGTCCAGCAACCGCTTTCGGGTCGACGTCTTCTCGAGGAACGGCCATAGATGCGGTTCAAAGTTGGGGGTAACGTTCTCTAAACCTTGGCTATTGTGGGGCAATTGTGGTGACGATTGCCTTGCAATCAATGTGACTCGAGACCAATTCAAAAGAGTAGAACAGCTGGTTATCACGCATCAATCCTAACGTTGAAAGAATCTGTTTCGGTCTGGAAAGGTGAGCAAGGCTGCTTTATCGGCATTACTGGGTGAGCTAAGGTGAGTGGGGTGCAGCGGCAGGTGAGTACGGGTGAGTACGGAGAGATGTCACGGGGTTTGCTTTCATAGTCGGGAGTGCTGAGTCATCGTTAAGCGAGGTAGTATTTATGCTAGAGTAGTGGAGCTTTGCTCTTGAGAATTACAACACATCTTCTTCACGAACCAATCATCTTACGGGTGAGCATGGGTGAGCATGGTGCTCAAGCGAGAGAAAGCTAATTTACCGAATGTCAAAATTCAACGACATTCGTGCGAATAACCTCAATTTTTTTTTAATACAATGACAAAACACTACGAATAGTTGGACTCGTTATGGGTTTAATTTCCGCATTCTATGATTTAAGCAAATCAAGAAACAATTATTCCAATCGCAATTCGCGTCAAGCAAGGACAGTATAACCTTTAATGATCACGTTTGGTAATACATCATCCAGGATTACCGAATATCGGCCTAGTATACCGCCATAACGGCACCAAGTATTACAGCGGATATGATAGCTAGCATGCTTAAGCTTCGTGGAAGCCATGAAAGTGTGAAGTTGCATGGAGGACATGGTACATACCAAGGCCTCTCTCAAGGCAAGACAAGGCAGATTCATCTCGTGCATTACGTGGACCGAAAGCCGATGGCTTCGATAGTTGTTGACTCCCATGCTATTTTTGCGGCGTGCAAGTTATAACGGGAAACTGTTGAAGCATGGTTTAAGCTACCAATGAAGAATCAAGAGAATCATACAAACAAGCAAAGCAAGGTGGGATTGTATCATTGCAAGCTGCGCTGATACAAAGGCATGACTCCTGAGCATTGAGACATTCATGCAATGCGTGGCAGGGCAGAATCATGTTGGTTGCATGTTTGCAACAGGAATAGCCACTGAAGGATAGACGGTCTGATGATCCTTCTAAAGGCTTCGATGTTCATGCGGTGACGAAGCTGCATCAGGAGAGTACGACAGACTGCGCGTGCACACTTATCGTTAAGCAGGCATATTCATGCACCGCGTGCGCGTGGCAGGGCAGAATTATGTTGGTTGCATATTTGCAACAGGAATAGCCACTGAAGGATAGACGGTCTGATGCTCTTTCCGAGGACTTCGATGTTCATGCGGTGACGAAACTGCATTAGCAGAGCATGGCAGGCTGTGTGCGCGTACTCATTATTACGTAAGGGATTTTAATACACTCGGTTAACTCCTCCGAGCATTCTATCCTGTCAGTGTAAGGCATACTCGAGCCGGCACGGAGCCAGCATTATGCGCAAGCTCAGCTCATCTCTTGGTGAAATAGCAGGATATCTATAATGAAGGATTTGGAGCGGGGCCTAGGCAGCCATATTACTTTGTATAATGCAAGTGATGTCGGATTGAATAATTTCCTTGTAAGGGAAATTGTAACACTGTTCGTATTCAGCTAATTTCACTTACAGGATAAAATTTGCCGAGAAAGGAGTTGCGCTGTTGCTTAACTTATCACGCTGTTAAGCATGATGAAGACGAGCTAGGACAGCATCCTCCAAGGGACCAGGTTGTTGCAGGGCCTTGGCATACCTGCATAACGGGAATCCAGTAGTTTGGGGAGGACGAGGGGCTTGCAGCTTGATCTGAAGGAGGTGGCTGAGAAAGGAGACGATATATTGAGGTTTAGCTTAATGCTTCCTGGAACATTGTAATGCCTATGCTCTCCTACGCAAGTTTAAGGAGGTGGCATTGCCCCAGGAGTGCTTGATGTGCGCGAGGTTAATGCGGAAGGGAAATAGACGCGCTAGTGCCTAGAATTTGGCACTATCTGTCTTCCATCTTCATTAATCTTCATCTATATTAGTCTTTATCTATATCAGTCTTTATTCTGCCCAAGCTAATTCTTCGATATTCTCTTTAAAATGTCTTTTTCCAACTCCAGATCTTCAATAAATTTTATCCTACCAAATTTTGCCACTCAAATGCCCCCAAACCTTAACGAGCGCTAGATCTTAAACTAGATCTATAATATGCAGGCTATACCAGATATTACAGCACGAAGGGTTATTGCTTTTAACTTCATTCGGAAAGGATTCGTCAAAGTTAATAGTGAGATATTCCGACCTTTTTATACTGCAACTTGCTAAATATATTAAGGTACCGACTATTCAATCGCTTAATTAATAAGATTCGCACAAGGAAATTTGCCATCGGCAAACTCAAAGCAAGGCCGAATCGTTTCAGTTAATATTAATTCAGATATGGAGTCTTTAACCGCTATGGCCCTTAATGGCGGCCTTTTCCATCGTTACGCTTAACTTCCAGCCACTTCTATAGAGGAGGGATCAAAGAATTATGATAAGCATAGAATAAGGGAGAAGAATACCAGGGAAGTTGGGTTAGCATTGGATATAACAGATTTATTTTCATAATCAATTATCATTCAATATCTAACTTTTGTAAAGTTCCACTCAGGAGCCACCATAAAAGCTGTATTAGATGCGAAATATTTTAATGCCTCCCGTGACACCCAGACCAATAATAATTTTAGTATTGCAAAGGCCAATAATAGCCCTATTATCCGTATTAATTAACAAACCTCTAAGGCTTTTAACAAAACTTCCCCCCGGCTTAACAAGCAGAAAATAACCCAATTAAAGGCTAGCAGTAATCAGAGCCGGAAGAGAGATCACTTGCACATTATAAATACTTATGCAAGCCGGAAGAGTGTTTAATTGGAAGTACCAAAGAATCCTGGTAAAGTTCCCTTGCTATATACTACCCAATTTAAACTAACTTAAAGCTTATTTAGTAATCAATCTCGGGTTTAACAATAAAGACAAAGTGGAAGTCAGGCCTAATACTCAACCCAACTCCCCCCAAGACTTCATCAATCTCACGTCTGAAGATAAAGAAGAAGTAGAAGCTATGCCTGGTACTCAACCCAACTCCCCCCAAGACTCGATTAATCAAACTGATGGCGAAGTCAAACACCGACAAAAACCCAACAAACGTCCTCAACCTACAAAGGAAGCCACAGCTGCTCATGCCCAATTCGATACCATTCAAGATTCGGCCGATAAAACCAATGACAAAGTCGAACACCGACGAAAACCCAACAAACATCCTCAACCTACAAAGGAAGCCACTCATATCCAACTCAATTCCTCTAAAGGTTCATGCAAAGCTCGTAATGACGGATCTAAAAGCCAACAGAAGCTAAATACATGCACCAAACTTACAACACGCGAGTTTAAAGATTATATTAACATTAAAGCTATGTAGTTAAGTGCTGCTTTAACGAAATGCAATGCTTTCTGCACACTCTTTATAAAATAGAGAGAGCACATTAAAGCCCTTACTGACCTCGAAACCGAACACTGCAAAATCATTGTCAAAATTTCAGCAAAATGCTTGAAACAGCACACACGGCTATAACTCACGGCGGAACTTAAAGACTTAAAGAAGAGAAGAGCTCACGTGAATACTAACTTATGTCGAACCATGAATCTCATTTGTCGCGAAAGAGCTGCAATGAAGCAAGGCCTCGAGCAGTGGTCCATAATAGAGCAAAAGGTCACGGAATATATTGAGAGGTCTCGTTAACATATTTACCGCGTTTTTGTCTTTATTATATCTTTATATTATTCAAATATATCTTTGTTGATTTCGCATATAATTTACTTTCGCTTCGATGTGTTCTTTTTGATTTAAGAGTATATAAGTTGATCGAGAACCCAATAGACAATGCTAACTATTTCTAGAACCGCTTCTACTTGACCGTATTTTCTGTCCTCATATAACGGTTTTACGGCATCTGAGGGACATCCGCTCTCGGCTCGATCGGGTCACTGGGAAATTTTCAGCAGCCATTATAGAAGAGCAGCGATCGCCTACTCCACACCAATAGCATACCTCTAAAGAAATCATTTCCAAGCTTCTACCCACAACAAACTCAAGAACCATCAAGACGTGCGCGCAAGGCCAGACATAAGCACCAAAAGCGACGCACTCTCTCACATAACGCCGCTCTCGCTAACTAACCAAAGCCGTCAAATATTATCTCCGCTAGTTAAAACGAAACGAATGGAGACAATAACTGGCTGAAACTTCCGGTAACATCGGCATACTCTGGAAACGGGTACGCGGCCGAAGAGAGGCAAAATACGAAAACCCCAACACAATAAACCTCCGGCTTGGGGATAAAATAATTGACTCAACTCTAAAGGGCAAAGGGGAGGACTTTAACGCCGACTTCTATCTTCCTCCGCCATAAGCAAACCTTTCAAACATCGATATCTTCGACAGCATGGCCAAAGTACCTCTAATCAATCGACTGCCCAATTATCACGAAGTGAGAAATTATCAACACTGTCTAACGCTTGAAACCAAGAAGGCAGCATAGCCAGATGATTCCCCCAACGAGATCATCAAACTCACTCTGCCCGCTATTATCAACATTCTCATGTAGATCTATAATAAAAGCCTCAAATCCGGATACTATCTAATGAAATTAGGGGGATCCATCATAGAACAAACGATTTCTACTCTCCAGCCTTGCCTTCCAGCGACCTCAGAGCAGAGTTCAGCAATGACACCAGTTTAAGTAAGGTACTCGGCAAGCGCGATCTCGCACTTCCAGCGATCAATTCGATATAACAGACACTATAGATCTCTTTCGGGGACGTCTAGGTGTTCCCCCGCTTACAGCGACACACTCTAAGGAAGAAGCGCGGGACCCTCAAAAGGATTATTAGACAGACCAAGACCAACAGCATAACGCCCAAGCATATAAAACTGCTCGACATTCAAGTCCTCAACACCACTAGTATATGACCTGGGATCCTTTACAAGTGAAATTTGGGAGAAGAGAGAGAGAGGGACTAGGAGATTGGGACCCTGAAGCAGACTTGGGGATTTCGGGCCTGGGACGGTCTTACCTTAGAGGGCGTGAGGGTATGGTCACATGAATTCCACATGTATAATCGGCCCTACCATTCCTAGGCCAATTAAATCTTGAGATTAGAGTTACATAATAGAAAAAGTTTGAACTTCAAATTGCAAACCTCTTACAATATAGCGTAAAAGCGGCACGGCAAACGCCTATATAAATTAAAGTCTACAAACGGCGTTCTGTTTTGCATTAATGCGTTTCCAAGGCGTTTCCCGCCTTACAGCGTTAGCTATATGAATAAGGCTTAGCGTGGTTGGTTTTAAATTTTAAGGCTGCCCTCGCATTCATCCGGGAGAATACCACCATCCCAGTGCCTAGGGTCATTGAGACAGGAGAAAGCGAAGATGGCACGTACCTCACGGTGGAGCGTGTCAATGGCATTGAACTCGGCAAGATCGGTAAACAATGCCGTCAATTGCCTGTATACGGTTACCTCCTCGATGGCCATCAGAAGAAGAACTGCGGGGCTTGTCAAGCTATAGCGAACGAGAATGCCGCCACCTTTATCAGAGAGACGATGCTCCCGCAACTTGCGGCCCTGAGGTCGTCTGTGTCTGGGTTTAACGGCTTTGTCATCCCGCCGCCTTGGGTGACCGAGTATGACCGGAGGGCAGAGTGGATCCCGAAGGTCCGTGACCAGCTGGTTTTTGTTTTCTGTCATGGCGACTTAGGCCCCCAGAATCTCATGTGTGACCTAGAGAATGCCGGTTTCTATGACGAGGAATTTTTACACCTCTGGGCTGTGGATAGTAACCGTTATTATAACTTGTATGGAAATAAGGATCAACTTGCTATGCTTGTTGCCCTCCTTGGGCAGTAACGAGCTCATTCGGAGAATATGGGACAGAGGTCGGGACAAAGTGTGTACTTATACCTATTTTTATAGGGTGAGAAGGGGCTTTTAGTTCTAAGGCTAAATATATATACTCTTTATCATGTGTCTATGTTCACTACTTGCAATATTGTGAGATCAGGGATAGTAGAGGGATAGTTCAGATCTGATTTGATAGAAGAGCTTTGGTCAACAAAGGATTAGATGCGTTTTCTTAGAAGAGCGCATCATCCTAAGAGACACACAAAGGTTTTCCCATACGGAAACGACTAACTAGAAGATAAAGTCGGCATATTCCATACTTGTGCTTTCCTCATCACTGGTGTCCATTCCTAACATCCGTTCTCAACACTGCAAATCCCACATCCATCGCATTGAACAGATGGCCATCCCAGCAACAGGAGAGCCATGCGGCGCCCGTGTGCAGTTAGTGGAGGTTTGTACCACAGGCGTTGCACGTGGCCTGCGACCTGTTTTCGGCCTTCGTCTTGCACGCGGAGCACCTCAGGCAGTCGCAATTATCCTCGGACTTGGAGCAGTCGGAGCACTTAGTCTTCATGCAGTTGCAGCCGGTGGCGTCGTCGCAAATGGTGTGCATGGGCTTGCTGCAAAAGCCGCAATCTTTCCGGGACGCGTTCTGAGGTTTGCAATGCAAAGCTCAACGCAAGGCAGAATTCCAGTTTACCTTTGCACTAGCATAGAGAGTATAAATAAGGGAGGCGTTTTAAAGACGTATACTGATACTAAGGGGGTCGGGCTGCCGAGGGTGAGGACGAGGTGAAGCGAAGGTGAGCAAAGCGGCGATGGGTCACGTGCGCTGCGGCTAAACGAGTGCGTAGAGGTGAGAATTGATGGCAAACAGATGATGGAGTAGAGTCAAAAACAAGGAAATGATTTCTCACTTGAGCTGGGGTATGGGCAAGGGTATTCCTAAGGAACCCTGTTGGAGATCATGTATAAACAAATTCAGACACCTAGAACCATTTATCAACGCAACGCATACGTATAGTATAATATGCATATATATAATGATTTTATTGCGTTACTATTACCACCCATAGCTCAACATACAACATTCAACTCGAAAGGCAAAGTAATTCCACGGCAAATGGTGACAATCCGCCCGCGTTTGCAATGGTTGGCAATAATTGTGGGTTGTGGCTGAAAATCATATCATATTCAGCCTTTGTGCCTTCTATTGTAGCTATGACGTCGATTATGGTGTTGAAGCTTTGTACCGCTCCCTAGACTCTACAAGTACTAAGGTATGTACTACTACTATCACACAGACCCGAGGTATCGGTAGGTGATGGAATGATGATGATGAAATGATGATGATGATGATGATGCTATGCAGGAAGAACTAAGTCAACAGCTTCATCGCACTCCATTTCTCTTAAACCTAACCGCACCTTACCATCACGCTTTACAGCCAGTTCGCATTTCTCCATTACCACTGATACCTGCAAGATATTAGGTACACATTACGTGAAGGCCCTATTCTTTGACCGACTTCAAATCCTCGTCGTAGGTAGATAGCCAACACTGCGCCACCTCTCATGGCATCTACTACCGCTGCAGGCGCTGTGCCTATGGGACCAATAGAGGACCTTAGCAATCCTCCATCTGCCTCTCGAAAGCTCGCAGATCAGGCTGCAGCTGCGGCATTGCACGTCACTCACCTAGAACGCAATGTCAAGACTGGATATGAATTCCTTGACAGCGACAACAAATTATCTTCTGCTGGTGAGTTGCTCCCCGGAACTAGCATGGTCGCGGCCAATGGCTGACATCTTTTGTGATAGGCGCAGCAGCATCTCTCAAATACGCAAACCCTCAAGATCTCCCGAGCTTTCCCTCCCCTGGTCTGAAAAGCTCAGCTGCCGGAGCAGCCGCAAGCCTTGGTTGGTCTCAACAGAAACCTGTCGAACACTGGAAACCCGAAAACTCAGAGGCAGCACTGACGGCAGCTCTTCGAGCGAAAGATTACAAGATGGCTCCTCTTTGGCAACCAGAGCAAAGTGCTAGTGGCGCAAGAGCGGCCTTACTTGCCCATCGAGATGGTGGCAAAACCGATTTATGGCAACCAGAACCTTCTGCTTGGGGAAACACAGCAGCGGTCAAGGCTATGAAATCAGAACGCGCTAATGCATTAGCCGTGGAATTGGATTACAGTCATACAGCTATTGATCGGAAGGGCTCACTGCTAGCTGCCACAGGTGCAATGTCTAATGGAAGAAAGAGAGCGCAATCGAATCCTACATCAGTACCGCAACCCGAGAGGTATCCTGATGAGGCAAATGCTGTTGCAAATGCATTAAGTGCTGCAACCCACGCGTCATCAGCGTCGTCAAGACGTAAGCATGTTTCTTCGGAAATCGGTACCGTTCCTTACACTACCATGCCACGCCAGATGTTTACTTCCCATCCACCCATAGGCCCTGAGCATGACGAACAGAGCCGAGAAGATGAACTACACACTTCAGCTGTTGCGATGGCAAAGAAAATGTATAATCAACAACAAATGCATATCAATGCTGCAATGGTAGCCCATGGGGGAAGACGGTCGTCTTCTTCCAGCGATGAGGTTCAACCAATGCGTTTCAATAATCTCCAAGAAGCTGCTCAAAAGCTTGCCCAGGAACGACTCGCTAAGCTTCACGACGAACATGCCGAGGTTCAAGAGTATCGAGATTATTATCATGGCAGCAGTCGGCAGACCTCCTTGAAATTGCTAACGAGAGGAAGGACAAGGACTAGAGCCTCTAGCATGGGAGGATTGAATGACGATCGAGAACAATCCAACAAGATCCGCGCTCAAATGTCCCTATTTTCGAGTAACTTATCTCAAGTTGACGCAAAAAAAAGACAGCAAGACAGGGAAGCTCTAATTGCTGCTGCTCAACGGAATGTCAGCAAGCGCCTAAGCACTATGGATCAGCAAGTCTTCAATGACACTGGCAAGGTTGGCCGGTCTCTGCTTGATGAATGGGAGTTGAAAGCGCATGCGGCTGCTCAAGCAAAGAGTGAAGCCCGCATGGAAAATTATGGCAAGGTCAACATTGGTGGTGGAAAATTCATTGATCAAAGTGCTGTTGATGCTGTTGCCTCCAAGAACGTCCAGCCAGTTCTTGATGAAATCAACGAAAAGGCAGAAATCGAAAGACAAAGGAAAGCAGAATTGAAGGCGCAGCAGGACAACGAAAAACGCATAGAAGGAGAGAGGAAAGCTCGTGAAAGAGAAACCAAAGAGATTAACAAGAAGCTCAAGCGTAAGTGGTATCCCGATCTTTAACTGATGTCATATTAATTCCTTCAAGAACAAGACAAAGATGAAGAGAGATTGCGTAAAGAAGAAGAAAAGTCTAGGAAAGCAGAAGAGAAGCGCCTTGCAAAGGAAAAGCGCAAATCAGGAGGAGCTCAAAAACCAGAAATTTCAGAACCAATCACAGCTGTGACAGCGGGATCTTCCCAGCCTACAGTTGCTATTGATGATCCCACTGTTGTTCCTGGTGCTGATGGTATGGTCGATATCCCTGTTGAGCATCGTGAAGCAGCGTCATCAGTGCCACCAGTCTCATCACCTTCATCTGCTCCGCCTGAATCACAAATAAATACCTCAGTCCGCACTTCAACAGAATATCAAGCAGACCAATCAACAATAGAGACTGCCCAGTCTAATGATTATACAGAACCTTCTCCGACGCAAGGATCATCACCTAAAAGTGCCAAAGCAAAGAACTGGTTCAAGTCCAAATTCCGTCGAACAAGTAACAGCCAAAAATCACCAGAGAGCCAGGATCCCCAGAAAGGCTTCATTGGAGGTGCTGCTCTTACCGGAGCGAGCGCTAATAACAGTATAGCAAGTTTAGGACCTGCCTCTGTATTAGAAACAAGAAGAACAGGCGAAGATGCATTGGCATTGGAAAGTCCCACAGTTGTAGAGACTACTTCCACACAAGAATCTTCAACTCATAAACCCTCCGCATATGTACCTTCTACTCAAAGAGGCAGACTTATACGACGTACTTCTAATAGTTCATCTCTTAGCAAGGATGATGAGTTCCAGGAGGCAAGGGATAATTTTGATGAGGCTCTCGTTCCACCTCCAACCTTTTCTGTTAAGCCAGCTAGTCCTGTGAGAGACTCCAAGTTTCATGAGGTCATTGATGAAGCTTAAGGGGAAATTAAGCGAACTGAAATAAGGGTGTATCCAACCCTTTGAGGAAAGCTATGCGCATGATTTGGGGAACAGAGGGAAATGGATGGGGAATTTATTGGGGTGGCTTGCGTTGGTAAGTAAGGGAGGGATACATGTACAATAAGCAAAATTCCATGTTTAATATGTAGATGACACATCAAATGAATTATGATAAGTTGATAACCTTCTGTTGATAGCTGTACTATGACTGCCATTGCCAACAACTTACGATTCATCTTATCAATAGCATTCTTTGGTTGTAGGAGAGGAACGTGAAAGGGAGAAGCTCGAATCGTGGTTCATCTCAATCTAAGCCACCTAATAAAGCAATTGATTGTAGCCAGGTTACACTAATTGATATGAAGTAGGCTGTCGAGGAAAATAATTAGTGGATCAAGCCGGAGTGTTTTGCATCTTGGTGAGAAGGCTGTTATTGATGATAATATAAATGCTTGTTGAAAGAAGCAGTGACTCAAGCAACAATTAGAAATCGCCAAGGGGTTTCTAACATGACTCGTTTCAAAATTACTGCTCTCAAAAGCACTCTTCTTTTTAAGCGTAGTCCCCTCCTGCGTTGAAGTATCCCCTCTCCCCATCCTTCTCTCTATTCCCCCAAAGTCCACAATTCAACAGCTCTAAAATGCCTGACCTCAGTGCCCTCAACCAACTCCAGTACCCTCTTGAATTTCTCCGCTATTGTCGGATGCGCAAACTCATCATGTTCTAAACTCTTCAATCCACTGAACAACACCCATTCCTCGCCGTTTCTTTCTACTTCCATCTCACCATCACTCACTTTTTGCTTTTCAATCCTCCAACCCCCCACAAGCTCATACTCGCTAGTAAACTTCTCCAATAGCTCTTTCACCTCTTCAAATATCTTACCGAAGGCCTCTTTATTTCCGGACTCGATGAAGTATCGAGTAACAGCCACGACCGGCGCCTCTAGTACCCCCTTCTTCCCATCCTCCTTTCCCCTTGCATATCCGAAAACATCACATTCTAAATGAAACATCCTAATGCCCTTGCCCTCTTCCTCTCCCCCACCATTAATGACAACATCATCTTTCAAGAGCTCCAAAAGCGCCGCGTTTTCAGGGGAAGGAAGGAAAGCATAATGTGCTTGAACGGAGGTCCATGATCCAAGGAGGTAGAGGAAAGAGGGGTTCTCGAGTTGCTGGTAAATTCGGAAGGGGTAATTTGAGGCGGTGCGGAGGACAAAGAGTGAGGTTTGAAGTTTGGTGGTGAGTGGGGCGGTGATGGCCGGGGAGGTCAGGGGGAGGAGGGCAAATTCTGTGATGGGCATATTGGGCAGTTTTTGATATGCGTGGTGAAATAGAAAAGTTGCAAATATCGAAAAGGAATGAAATTATTAGAGCGAGCGGCGTAAATGAATTATCAAAGAGAAGAAAGTTCCTCGTGAATGGGGTTAGGCAGATGGATTGCGTGGAAGCAAGTCGCAAACTCGCACTCGCGATCATTTAACCGGCTCCCAAAGCCATCCTCTTCGTTACCAAATCCAATACTAGAAGTTGCCTACTAGAGAACACACAGCAAGAATAAGAGAAAACTGGAAGGGTGGAAAAAGCTTAGTATTGGTTTATTACACCTCGTCTGCTAATTCATCGTAAGAAATGCTGCAGAATCGAGTCTCGAAATTTGCCAGCCAATAGTCAGCCACACCACATACGCTATTTTTTGCGCTTCCATTCCCTTCCCATGCGTCGTCACTCATCTATGCTCTTCCCTATCCGACAGAAATTATGCGGATCGCTTTCCTTTTGCGTTCTTCTTGGGGGTATCGGCAATGGTGAGGTCTACAGAAAGGATGGTATCAGTAAAGGTTTCAGTGAGAGGATTGGAAAGGTTGGCTTTCGGGGAAGCGTAGAGGAAGACGCACTAGGTGGCAGCGATTGCTTCAATTTTTCGGCCTTCTCGGAATCCTTCAATACGAGCGTGTACAAATACTTCTTGCATCGGACCTTGAATTTGATTTGCGAGGTCTTCTTGTTGCGCTTTATGCGTGCAGCTGTATTTCCGTATCAGTCGTTATTCGCAACATCTTCAATCCTTTGCAAAATCCGAAATTGCAAATCCACAGTCCCCCATTGTGCTCTCTCTATGCATAGACTGTAGTCGCACAGAAGAAGGTAGGCACATACATGAAGCATCCTTGCGTCTGCAAATCTCAATGAACTATTTTAGCATCCAAAATCAGTATATAATTCATAATTCTTTTAGCGTAAACAATGCTAAGGTAATTTCACAAGGTCAAACTCACGTTCTTGATATCTGAAATTTCACGAGGCATTTTGGTGGATTTCGTAGAATATAGAATTGAAGGTGCAGTTTTGTTGTTGTCGATTGGGGTTAATTTGATAGTAGAATATTTTTGAGTGCGCGCTGACTAAGCTACTTTATATTTTTGCCGAGCTCGAGGCGCAGGCAGCAGTGTGTGGCTAGTGACGTGGCTTCTTAAAGACGAGGGGAACAAGCCTATATCAATTAAATTTCAATCACTCTCTTCCTAAAATATTTACCTATCATTTGGCATTTGAATTTCTGAAAGCCTTCAGCAGAACCTCCATATTTTAAATTCGAATTCAACGAGCAAAATACTGAATCCAAACCCTCTTGAAAATGCCTACCCCTTTAGACAAAGCTTTGAACTCAAAGGTGTGTAAATTATTTATTCTGTTAAGGCATTTTAAGTCTCATAGACTTCTGACTATCTTAATAGAATGCTATTCTTGGTAAGATAGACCATCTTTCACATATAGCACTTCTAATCCTCTGCAGCTTTTGGAGGCATCGTGACCGCTGCAGCGGCATGGTCAATCTGGGGTCCTACAGATATATTTCCCAGAGAATCCGATCCTACTGGTGGTTTGTTTCCACTGCTTTCATTTTTGAAAGATTAATCTCATCAAAAGTATCAGATCCAGAGACATGGAATCGAGAAGAACTGCGGAGGTGGTTGGCAGCGAGGAATTTACATCCAAACTCCAAGGATAGCCGAGAAGAACTACTTGAACGGGTCAAGGCTAATCTACGAGTACCAAGGACTTGAGTCAAGAAATGTAATCTAAAGGTAGAGGTGGTGTGTTCCGGATGTTAGTCAAGAAGTAACTGGATGGCTATGAATAACTCATGATGGTCGTCCACATCTTGTCTATCTTGTGAAACTAGATATAAAGTCTGCATGTATGTTGCTCATACTTGGAAAAACTGTTCAGGTTATGGGTAGTATTTCGCGAGCAGCCCGAGTCAGGCCTACGAAATATATCAAGTTGAAGAATTTGGAAAACATCAGCGAGAGCATAATGACGGATGGATGTTTAATTCTCAAGTCTATTGTGTCTTAAAGCTTTTGGATTTAACAGATAGCGTTATGACTTGACCAGAATACCATTAACTTTAACGTTCTATTCAAGTCTTTGATTGGATGAATCATTCAATTCGCGGTGTACAATAGCACCGTCTCAGCGCTATTTCCTCTTCCCTCTTTCAGTACACTCTACTTCTCTACTTCTGTTGGGACATACTAAGCAGATATCTGGCACCCAACCAGTAAGGTGGAATTCACTCATTACCCAAGTACTGTATTTAGCCTGAATCTACCATATAAGTTCAAAAAAAAAAAACGCTCACTTTCACATCTCACATCACATCGTCTTCTCTCTGCGCACCAACCTTAAGATCTTCTCTTTATATCAACCTTAACTTTAATACTCTCTCTAAAGTAATGGAAGACTTCAATATCCCTAGTTTAGAGCGAATTGCCCTGCTCGAGCGCTTACAAAAAGCAATCGGCAATACTCTTACTCCTCTATATTTCTGGGCAGCATGTCAGATCTGTGATCTTAAATCTCTTGAAAAATTGGTTCAAATTGCTGGCATTTCCCTAGCAGCAGTTTATCATATTGCTGCAAGAAATGAAACAATCGTAGACTATTGTAAGTAAAATAGCCTTCTTTGCTTTAGCTTTAGCTAATAATAATTTCATAGGGGCTCCTATACCGAAATCTGAGCCCTCACTATCAAACTTGGGCACGTCGAACTCGCCAGCTACACTAGCCTATGAAAGATATAACCTCGGCTGCATTCTTTCAAGGGATTATCATATAGAAATGGTTTACATTTATCCTTATCACTCAGTAAATCGTAAGGAAGAAGATCCATTTGGGCCTCGGCATAGCCTTTGGAGCCATTTAAAAGGTTGCTGCTTGGCAAGCAGAACTTTTTCCAGCAGATATATGTGAATCTGGTATAGACAAAGTCTATAACCTTATTACACTTTCTAGCAATATGCATAGATCATGCCCTAAACCCATTTCCGAGTCAAACGATAAAATGGTCTTAAAAGTACAATTCTTTTGGCCAAAGCAACAAAAGAATAATCAGACGGCAATAAATCTTTTAACTATACCTCCTTCTACCCAAGGCCTTGATGAGAATACGGGACCTGGAGATACTGCTATACGATTATTCAGTAAGGATAAAAAAATAGTTCAATCTGGCGATTATTTCGAAATTAAAACTAATGATCCAGAAAGAAACCACTGCCAAGTTTCCAGCTACTTGAAATGCAGTGGTTCTTCCAGCGTATACGAGGCATGGCGGGTGCTGCTGATATTTACTGGCCATATTTGTCTGAATTAGGCTCATTCTATTCAGATGAGGATATTTACTGAGCCTTTATTCTCTCCAATAAATTATATATGCAGCAATCACCTAGGCTAGAGGAGATAGCAAAAGAAGATGGAGAAGAAGCCAAAGAAGGAAGAGAAGTTGCAGCAGGTTGAGGAGAGCAAGTTAAAGGGCGAGTCTGGGGTTTGTACGAGAATGACTTGGTGGCTTTCTTTCTTTATTATTTGATATTGACTAATAATAAGATGCCCAATTGGGAGATTTAATGATCTAAATACTGTAAGATAATATTTGCTTTGACAATAATACTAATTGTACTAGCTAAAGTGGACAGCTTAGCCACAACATAGGCAAGACAGTTGTGCTTGAGTATAACCCTTTTCACTGTAGATAGAGCCATCTAGCAATTTCACAAGGAGCACTTGACTCCTAACCCAAAAAAAATCAAACCAAACCAAACCAAACAAGAACATAACACACAGCCAAAAAGAAAAAAAAACAACACCCCAAGCCAAGAGCTAGATAAAATCATCATTCCATCCTAAATCCTCCAAGGCAGGGTATAGCTAACTAACCACGGCCCTCGGGTCCTCCTTTCCTTTATTCGTGCAGTGACCATTCCATCAGCATGCAGCCCCCACTTTGCTTCATGTTGGTAGAAGAGAGTCAGCCCTACATGATGGATATTTAGCCTTGTAGAATCCTCATTGGCGCGTTAGAAATTCTTGTATCATCGTTGATGGATTCGGGATTTTGGGATTCTTGCGATGGGTATTAGAGTGGAGAGAGAATTAACTGTTAGGCAGCTGTCTCACAAAATAAGTAAACAGTAGACTAAGGATTTAGGCGAACAAGAGATTCCTAAAGAAAGAAAGCGGACTAGGTGGGAATGGCAAGCAACAATTTTTCCACGAGGAATTGAAGCGGTCATACAGGGGGAGAAAGGCGAGTTGTGAAATTTTCAAGATGCTTATTTGCTAAGTTTTCCCATTTTCTATTGTTGCTAAAAGTGCGACATTCTAAGAAGTACAAGAAACACTGTACACATAAGTAGTGGAGGAAAGTAGAAGACTCCCGATATCGTTTATGCCAATGCATGTATTTCGCCCCTCCTGCAGCCCATGAACAAAAGAAAGAAAAATGCCCGCTGATTGCTAGGCAAACTTTTTCGCGAGCAAGAAAAAGTAAAAAGTGCGCGAAGAAAATGAAAATAAGCTTCCAGCTAGAACATTTTCGAGGTTATGTACTTGAAAGCTTAAAATGTCCATAGAATTCATCTTGATCTCATTCAACCCATTTCTTCCTCCCTGCAGCAGGTTGGGGTGTGCCACGAAAAATTATCCTGCTGCGTCATCACTGCAAAATTCATGATCGTCCAACTGCTCCCTTTGCTGCGTCTAGATAGGCAGATGTGTTGATTGAAGGCGCGAATCCGCCCAAGAGGAGGAAGATTGTGCCGACGACAACGACGAGAACAACGACTTTGCGGGCAACAGGTCGGGTTGCGCCAAATTCGTTCCAGGAGCGCATACCGGCAGCAATTCCTTCCTTTACTTCAGTTGTTCCGGACTTGTAAGCGACAAGTCCACCAAGGGCGATGCTGTAACCAAACCATTGGGTAGGGGTGACATAAGTTCCGAAGATTAAGATGGAGGCACCGACGAGAAGGATGTCTTTTAATACACCGCAAAGAGTGAGGGCAAGGCCGGATGTTCTGCCGATCTGGTGAAATTTAGTAGTTTTTTTTTTAGAATTAGAATTAGAAGAGAAGAACGTACCAAGAAGACAACCGAGCAGTTGAGGGCCCATGCTGCACATCCGTTCAGGAAAAAGATCGGGAGACCGACGGATGTAACCTCGGACCATTGAAGACTTGGAAGCTCCCAGAAAATAGCGACAATGAAGTTCATAAGGGCGCAGACTGGAGCAAAGTAGAACAGTGACACTAGAGGTTCCATCTTGAATTCATCGCCGTTCAAGAGCTTCGATACAAGGACGATTCTGCATGCCTCGAATACGATACCGGCAACTTGGAAGATAACTCCGATGAGGACGAAATCGATCTCGCCATACGTGGCTATCATGACACCGAGCACGATGATAAGGACGTTTAAGAACTTCCCCATTGAAGGCATTCCTTGACCAAGGAATGCGCCCACAAGCAACACAGCGACAGGCGTGGTGGCCTTTTATTAATTGTTAGTTGATTGAGGGGTTGAGGATGATTGTAGGCGCTTACCTTGAGCATTTGAATAAATGATACACTGAGGTATAAGTATGCCAAATTTCCAAAGATTAAACTACAACTGAAGAACACTCCAATTGGCACAATAGCCCTCAAGTATACACGACCAGTCATGGGAACTTTCTTTCTGCCATCGAGGATTGTCGTAAACTTTGCCAATATCTGCGTCATGATGGTTGCAAACACGAGATGCCATGTTGTGAGGAGGATAGGATAATCTGAAGGTTGGTCAGTTGGTTGACGTGTATTTTTTTATAGGAAGACGTACGGAACTTTAGAGAAGACAAGATGTATTTGTTGAAGAGAATGACACTGGAACTGCATGTAATCCATGCCCTGCGGAGATGTTAGCATTGGCATAGTGGTCCTCAATTGCTTTCAATGCTGACATGATATAGACGGCTGGGTGGAATCGATCTTCCCCTTTCTTCTTGGCCTCCATTGCTGCGGCAGCCTCTGGTTTGAGGGTTGGCAGAACTGGCTCCTCGATAGGAGATCTCGGGACTTCCCCCGAAAGGCGAGCTTTGTCTTCGTTCATGATTGCGGTCGCTGAAGCTGTACAGGTGGTCCGAACTTTTTGGCGATGACGATAGCAAGGGGTAGTTATTTGCCCAAGGGATGCGAAGTGAACGAGCGAACGAACGAACAATGTTCTGTCGAGTCTATCGCTTTTCTCTGGTGCAGCAAAGCAGGAGAGAAAATGGAGGAAATCAAATGCGACAGATCGAAAGGCAACGTGGTTGTGAGTGAGTGTAGTGGTGGTAAGGTGATATTAAAAGGAGGCATCGGGAAAACGTTAGATTGGGGGTTAGCGCATCGCTTTTGGAAATCCACTGCGGGCCAATTTCAATTGCCATAGGAGTGCGATACACATAGCCATAGCCCCAGCCAATTCGTTATCGAAACTGCTGAGCCTCACTAAAATCTACTTGATTAGACACCTCGTGCGTGCCTACTACTTATTAATACTATGCCTTACTGGGTACTATTTTTGCGCTGAGGAGGCCACAGAAAGTTACTGGGATGCGTGATTCCGTGGCCATGAGTATGGCTATTGCTTGTACTATGATTAAACAAGACTCGAAGGCGCTCAACGACTTTGAACTGCATTCTCTTTGCTCTATATCTCCCCAAACTTGCCTCTATTTTGAGTTGGTGAAACGGATCAAAACGGAGTTTGGCAGATCGCACGGTTCCACCAATCTGCTATTACCGGTGCCCTCCTGCTGCTACGGGAAGCCATTAACGGAGATCACAATTTATGCGGCTATGACGAATCAGAGGATGAGATTCCTTGCCACTGGGGTCAAGAGTGCGTGCGTTGTGGCTGAGAAAATCTTCGTATCGTCCTCGTTAGTACTGAAGCTACGGTAGGAAAGGTATTAAGATAGAAGGCAACCCTCATGCACTTCGTATTCAATGTGATATGGGCACTCGCGTTCATGTGTATAGCCCAAATCAAGTAATACTATATTTGCGGTTCCGGACCGTAGCACCACGCCTCCGAGGCTTCGAACAGGAGTATGGAGTGATATGATTTATGTACGTTCCCGACAGACAAACGGGATGAGGATAGTTATCATGCCACAGCATGGTGGAGGAGTCCAAGGGAGATTGCTAGGAGGACAAACGCTTGAATCATTGTTGGGATGTAGAAGCCAGATTATGAAGAATCCTGTCACTTCAAAGAAGGATGAGGGAGGCAGTTGGTATTTTCTGAGAGGTTGGGAACGTGAAGAGCTGTGTCTAATGTCTGGAATGTAGAATAAAAGCAAAATAAGAATGAAATAACAAGGGAGGAAAAGAAGGTAGATAATATAATTTTATATGCCTACCGAGAACCATCAAAAGCAATCAACTTCGAAATAGTCGTGACCAATAGATAAGCGTTAACAGAGCATAATGGTTCTAATCCCAATTTGCTGCAAATTACAGAACCCTGCAGCTTTTTTTTTAAACCACCCCCACGATCAACAATCTTTCCTCCGCAGTCTGGAAGTTCCTCCTTCCAGCTGTTCCTCTCACCTCTCGCCTCCCATCTATTAATTGGCTTGTACATACCCATATGAAACACCTTCTCAACCCCAAGGATTCATATTCGGCGAAGACAATACCTAACAGAGGGTACATAAACAAGCAATCCAACATTTCACCGCTGAATTTACATAGCCAGTATTCACAACAACATGGCGGACTTGTGCGTACCCCTCTCCTCCATACGTTGGGCCTTGGAGTTGAAGACAATTCTCAGGAGCTGACAGTTTTCTCGCAGTAACGTAGATGTTCTCGTCATCGGGGCTGGACCTACAGGTCTTGGTGCTGCAAAGCGTTTGAACCAAATCGTGGGCGTCTTCCTACACCGCCCATATCAAGGAGCAACAACTAATTGAACCCGCCCAGGATTCTGCCTCATGGATGATCATTGATTCTAATGAAACTCCTGGTGGACTTGCATCTACTGATGTAACTCCTGAAGGTTTCGTGAGTTCATGCCCCCAGTTGCAACGCAGGCTACCTTGCTAATAATCTGTGAAGCTCTACGATGTCGGTGGCCACGTTATCTTCTCCCATTACAAGTACTTCGA
Source organism: Chlorencoelia australis (assembly GCA_003988815.1). Taxonomy (NCBI): domain Eukaryota; kingdom Fungi; phylum Ascomycota; class Leotiomycetes; order Helotiales; family Cenangiaceae; genus Chlorencoelia; species Chlorencoelia australis. The sequence continues at coordinate 285,316 of QYAN01000003.1, forward strand.
CGATTGCATTGACGAGGCTCTACCCAAGGAGAGCGACTGGTATACCCACCAACGTATCTCATATGTGCGCTGTAAGAACCTCTGGGTTCCCTACCCACTCCAAAACAACATTGCCATGCTGCCACAGGAGGAGCAAGTTAAATGCATTGACGGCATGATTGATGCTGCTTTGGAGGCTCGCACAGCTACCAAGAAGCCAACCAACTTCGATGAGTGGATTGTTAGAATGATGGGCACTGGAGTTGCGGACATCTTCATGAGACCTTACAACTACAAAGTCTGGGCTGTTCCTACGACGAAGGTTTGTCACCAAGCGCAGATGGCGAGACTACTGTCTAATTGAATTCCAGATGCAATGTGCTTGGCTCGGTGAGCGTGTTGCAGCTCCAGATGTCAAGACTGTTGTTAAGAACCTTATTCTCAACAAGACTGCTGGAAACTGGGGACCAAATGCCACTTTCCGCTTCCCTGCTCGTGATGGTACTGGTGGTATCTGGATCGCTGTTGCCAAAACTTTGCCAAAGGAGAAGACTCTTTTCGGAAAGCAAGGCGAGGTCACCAAAGTTGATGCGGACGCGCACATTGTTACATTGAAGAGTGGAAAGACGATCGGATATAAAAAGCTCATTACTACAATGGCTGTGGACCAACTTGTCGAGCAGATGGAGGACAAAGAATTGATCACCCTTAGCAAGGGCCTTTTCTATTCTAGCACACACGTTATTGGTGTTGGAATCCGAGGCGAGCGTCCCGCAAACATCGGAGATAAATGCTGGGTAAGTTTTCCCGAGAGACCCTATAAAAATTTCAAACTAATCAAATTATAGCTTTACTTCCCTGAGGATGATTGCCCATTTTACCGAGCAACTATCTTCTCCAACTACTCCCCATACAATCAGCCAGACAAGTCTGTCAAGATTGCAACACAATATCTTGCCAATGGTGACAAGCCTAGATCCAGTGAGCCCCATGAAGGCCCATACTGGTCAATAATGTTGGAAATTTCCGAGTCATCCATGAAACCAGTTGATCAAGCCAACCTTCTTAAGGATTCCATTCAAGGTCTCATTAACACTGAGATGATTAAGCCCACCGATGAGATTGTTTCTACTTACCACCGTCGTTTTGATCATGGCTATCCTACTCCATCTCTCGAGCGTGAGGGTGTTCTTACACAGCTCCTTCCTAAGCTTCAAGCAAAGGATATCTACTCCCGTGGACGTTTTGGTAGCTGGCGTTACGAGGTATGCTTAGGCAATCAAGGTCTCATTCTTTTTAACTCAAACTAACTTTCTCAGGTTGGCAACCAGGACCACTCATTCATGCTTGGTGTCGAAGCTGCTGACCATATTGTAAATGGTGCAGTGGAGCTTACCCTCAATTATCCTGACTTTGTCAATGGACGTTCGAATACTGAGAGACGTCTTGTTGAGGGCACCCAAATCTTCAGGAATAAGGCTACCAACAAGGCCGATGCTGCAGACGCTGCTATCAATAGTCAATCCAAGGAGATTCCTATTCGTGACAGAGCCTCTTCGAAGTCACAAGCAAATGGCCATACTAGAAAGGCCTCGAAGAGCACCAAGTAAACTAAATCTCGACTTTATCTGTGTGATCAATTAGACAAAAGTCACCTGTTGTCCTTTAAAGGTCTTCAATATTTGCATAGAGTTAGAAAATAGCTATGCTGGCTGAAGAATCAGTGAAAACAAGATTGTTGATAGAAGGCGCCAATTTTCTTTTTTCAGTCTACCGACTGCATTGTGTTTGTTACACTGCATTGATGTGAGCCCTTTGGTCAAACGGCTGAAATTAAGAAAAAGTCTCACATGTGCCTGGTTCTCACTCTTTCAAGCGAGGTAATAAATATGAATTTTAATTCCTTTCTATCTGAGCATCGTGAGGTCGACCTGAAAGACAGAAATACGCTAGTGACGTCACATATGTGGCTGCTTTCCCTCACCTTTCGGGAGCTAGGAGAAATCTCCGGCTACCTACCTACCCCCTAGCTAGTCAGATCAAAGATTTCGGAATTCTCGAATAGATTATGGGATAGCTGGAGATGCTTTGAGCTATCGGTGATTCAACATGGAATTTCTGCTCGTAGGAGATGATGGGTATCCATGCGCTAATCTGGATCCACCTCCGAACTTATTTCAACGCCTTTCTCCGATTGTGGGATATACCTGGGACGCGACCAAGGAGCCCTTCCACTCCAGCTATGACAATTGGTGTGTATGCCACGGCGGTTGAGCGCATATAGAGATACTAATAATGGTGTAGGCAAGTCTTTGGCACGAGAAATACCGACCTGGGTCATGGTAGACATACCTCAGCTCGTGATCATGAAGCACCTCGAAGCACGAGCGGATCGCACAAGGGTGATACCCAAGGCGACAACCAGGGCGCACGTGGTGAGGGCGAGACGGAAAGCGATTCTGGGTCAGCACATGCAGATGGGGAGCATTCAGTCAATCTACGAGTTGTAGCTAGGGTATCACACCATGCGCTACGAGAAGAGCGAGCATACCATATCTGCAAAAGCATAATCAGTTCAGTTGATCCAGATGGAAACCATATTATCAGACCGGTGGACTTTGTCCGGCTATCGCCCCAGCAAGGGGACCTAGGACCGATAGTCGTCTGTATATTTGAACACCCTGGACCCAATAGCCTTGACAGACTAGTGGACTTTGGACCGGCATGGTATAAAGCACATCAGGTTGGAGCTAAGCATGTGGCAATTCGAGATGAGTCTTTTGTGGGAGAAGCTATATCTCTTGAGAAGTTCCTGGATTTCGCCATTGGGGCTACAGAATGTTTGGAGCTGCTTCACCATGGTCAGAGAATTGTACATGGAGAGATTCGGGGTGACGCTTTTCACATGAATGACCGTGAGTAGACCTATTCTTTTCTTAGATCGCACAGCTACAGGGTACTCTAAATTCATGCAGAGTAGGATAGCAATGGCCTGAAAGACTCTAGCACTAGAGAGACTGTCTTGATCTTGTTCAATTCTGCTAAGCGAAAAGGTTCAAAGAGGCTCAAGAAAGCTAGCAGTTTATAGTCTAGAAGAGTTGGATTGACTCTAACTATCTCCTGCTAAGAATATCTCAAGTCTTCAGAAATATATTTAGTATATTTGGCTTAAGATATCAAATGCTAACTCTTAGTAGATACTGGCAACGTCAAACTAGTCAATTTTGGGTCTGGATTACGCACTTTCGAACATGGCTTAACTAGCACAGGATGGTCTACTTTATCTAAAGAGATTGGTGCCAAGACCAAGCTTAGTTACATGTCACCAGAGCAGACTGGTCGCATGCCTGCCGAACCAGATAGCCGAACTGATATTTACTCTCTAGGAATACTGCTATGGACAATGCTCACACGACAAGCTGCTTTTGAAGGAGAGACACCTATGGACATCATCCAAGGAGTTCTAGGAAAACGGCTACCATTAGTATCTAGCATCAGATTTGAAATTCCGGAAGTTATTGGCAGAATCATTCAGAAAATGACTGCTAAAGCTATTGGCGAACGCTATCATTCTGCTAGTGGACTTAGACATGATTTAGTTGAAGTGAGGAGACTTCTAGGCGCTGGAGATTCTTCGGCCTTGAAGCATTGGCAAATAGCCACTAAGGATGTGAGCTGTAAGTCTTCTTTTTTCTTCTCTCCTTTTCTCCCTTGCAAGACCTATGGGGTTTCTAAAACCTCTATATTAAATTTTTTTCTAGCTATGCTAACTTTAAACTTAACTAGCTTCCTTTATTTTACCTACTGTTATGATAGGCCGTTCTGAGGAACATGACGAAGTAGTTAAAATAATAGACAAAGTCTCGTAAGTCTGGATTTGGCTTATTATTATAGTTAAATAGCATTCCTTAAAAGGGGTGCAATTTCTCTTTGCTAGTTTTCTTTTTGTTCAAACTCTGACTCTTAGGTCTTACAGGAGACGACACATAATTAGCCAGAAGCAAGATCTTTATACTGCCTCTACATCTAGCTTGTCCGAAGGACCCCTTGAGACATTTACTACCTCTAACGAGTTGTCTAGCGAAGGTGATAACACAAGCTCGACTAGTGGAGGACTATTAGGTCTACTTCCTAATGGAGCAAAGACTAGTGAAGTGAAGAGCTACACAAGTAACTCTGGTCACGCGAGATCAGCATCAATTTCACAACATAATTCTGGGGAGAGCCATCAATCCTCTAACCGCTCAAACTCTGATGTTAAGCCTTGGGAGAACATCCTTCCTTTCTCTATGGATTCCCGGAGTGTTATGGACAGTGTCAATAGTGAACGAGGAAGTTCAGATGGGGTTGGAAACTTGACAAACCAGCGAAATGTGCAGAAATTTCAAAGAAAAGGCCGCTGTGAGGTGGTTTGCATTTCGGGGACTGCAGGGTTAGGCAAAAGCTGTCTGGTGCAATCAGTTCAGATCGAAGCCCGGCAGAGAGGCTATTTTGCCAGCTCTAAATTTGATCAGTCTAAAAAGACTCCATTTGGACCTGTTCTTAAGCTCTTGTCAAGCCTGTTCAAACAAGTTTTCTCGGAGAGCAATACTGATACGGCCTTCCACCAGCTTTTGAAGCAGTACGTCCGACCAGCATGGCCTATGCTTCATAAAGTCCTTGGCCTTCCTGAGTTTTTGCTTGGTCCTATGAACTCGGTTCAAAAGGGTAATACCTCTTCTCAACTCAACCCGGGCTATAACCGGAGCCTACGAGTAGACTACCAAAGACGGGACTCATCGCCATCGAGTTCTCACAACACCTTATTCAGCATAGCATTGGGATCCCAAAGCTCCCAGGACTTTCTTCGAGCAGGATCCTCAACAAAATCCATGCGTTTGATGAACACTTTCCTAGACGTCTTAAGGGTGTTTACACAACATAAGTTTATCTGTAAGTGCAATCCTTTATCTCAGTTAGACCTTCGATGAGTTTTTTATTTTAACAGTAGAGAGTAATGAGGGCTAATTCTGGAATCTCACAGGTTTCTGTCTAGATGATTTGCAGTTTGCAGATGATGAATCATTAGACCTAATAACCCAAATTGTATCCTCTAGGATGAAAATGGTAAGATCTAAATTTTGCTCTCAGTGTTATGGATGTCAAATCAGACACTTTCAATGGACCATAAGGCTCTCTATTGGCATGAGCAGGACTAATTTCAAGGTTTCCAGGTCATAATTGTAACTCTTCGACCTGACGAAGTGCTGTCAGAAAAGACCCGAGGGATCATAGACCCCCCAAAGACTGAGGGTATTAGTTTGCACGCCCATTTTCAAGTGCCACCTGGCTATGCTAACATCAACTTAGGATTTGTTAAAGCTGGGGGTGTTGGAATCACTCGAGTGACACTGAAGCCTCTCAATGACGACGACATAATACAATATGTTGCTGCAACACTCTGCCTACCCAAGGATGAAATTATACCTCTAGCTGCTGTCATCCAGTCAAAGACAGCTGGAAATCCTTTCTATATGAGAGAAATGCTGGATACTTGCCATCGTAAGCAATGTATATGGTATGATTACAAAGAAAGCATTTGGAAGTATGATCTCGACAGGATATTCCAGCAATTTGCGACCAAGAGCTATACCGATGTGCTTAACACTGAGTTTGTCACTGCTCGATTAAACGAACTTCCAGCGGCGTCGAGATCCATCCTTGCCTGGGCTTCTCTAATAGGCAATTCTTTTTCATTTGAGTTGATTCAACGACTACTTAGCGGTGAGTTCGACTATGGTGGGAGAGACTGCTCTCCAATGCCAGAAAGCCATTATGCCTTGTCACACTCAGAACAAGATGCTGTAGGCGGCCTCCAGGCAGCAATCTCAGCATATGTCATTGTTGCTACCCAAGATGACGATCGGTTCCGCTTTGCACATGACCGATACATCCAAGCAGCAACACAATTAAGGGAGTGCAATGGTCCTAAGATGCATTTCATTATTGCCCAAACGTTGTTGAAGTACTACAACTCAGATGAGCGAGCCCAGGGTACTACAGCATCACACATTTGTGAATCTATCTCTATCGTTAATGCTCATGTTGTCCACAGGCGTTCGTTCCGGAAAATACTCTTTGATTGTGCTCAGGGGGCTGCTGAGAATGGTGCTCGATCGACCGCTGCAAAGTTCTATCATCATTGTTTCAAATTGCTTCAAGAAAATCCTTGGACTGATGCAGAAGATAGTTACTATGACGAGACTCTCCAGCTTTACACTAGAGCGGCTGAATGCTATCTATACATGGGACAATATCAGGAAGCAAAACGGCTTCTTTTCAACGTCTTTGAGTATGCCAAGACACCTGTGGATAAGGCTCCTGCCTGGGTCCTACAATCAAGGATATTTGCCCAAGAAGGCGACTCCTCATTGTCATTTAGAGCATTGAAGCAATGCCTTGCAGCTCTCGACATACATGTTGATGATGATCCCAGTTATGAAAAATGCGACCAGGAATTCGAACGCTTGTCTCTGAAGATTCAGTCGTTGGATATGGATGCCCTAGTTGATAAACCAATGACAAAGGATTCGAATCTTGCAGCTGTTGGAGCTGTTCTTGTTGAGACTATCAGCGCTGCATTCTGGTCTAACAGTTTGACCTTTTACCAAATGACTTTAGTTATGGTTCACAGTAAGTCTCTCTGCGGCTATTCCTTTTATAGCAACTCCTAGAGGAGATGCCTTGAGCAACTCATAACACTCAAGATTTGAACACTTCAAACTTCCTGAGATACCGTCCTTCCCCGCTCCCTTTAATTCGAAATTGCTGACTTTGAGATTTTGATTAGCTCATCTTGCCTGTGGTAGCTTTCCTCAAGCGTAAGTAAACACTACCTCTTCAATCCCCTATTCCTCAACCAGAAGCTGCATGCTTTCAATCATCGCTTGTTCATAGGTTCATTGCTTTTCTATGTCCCAAGACAATACTCAAAGACATTTGCTAATTCCGCTTTTAGAGGTATGGCTTTTCTACACCTCGCCATGATCGCAATCACGCGATTCAACATGATCAGATTTGCCAGTGATATGGGTAACATAGCTCTTGCCCTTATGGATAAGTGGAGAGATACCTACACTATGGGAAGAGGAGGCACGATATACTTTTACTTCGTCGGCCACATCCAGTCACCAATTTCAGCTGCTGTTGGGCAATTAGAAGGAGCTTTAGAATATGCTATCCAAGCTGGTGATCGCATATCGACGATTTTGAATTTTGGACTTGTCGGCAACCTTAAGTTTTTTGCTTCGGAACATCTCGCAGACCTTGAGTCGTTCTGCACCTATGGCTGCGAAGAAGTACCGAATTGGCAACTAGATACAAGAGGTGGCACCATGATCATTGCTGTTCGGCAGCTGTGCCGAGCTCTTCAAGGGAAGACACCGACTGGAACGCCTCTGAAGATTATGAGTGATGACCAGCGTACGTATTTATGTTGTCTTTCATTGAATTTTTGCTCGAGCTTCTGAGTCCTAGTAGATGACCGAACTCTTGGATTTTACACCTTGTAATATCTATCCGTAAGAGTTTAAATGTTATATAAGGGATTCTTGTCGTAATGAATATTTGGTGTGGGGAAAGAGGGCAGCTGCTGACATTTTAATACACAGATGACCCGCACTTTTACAAACAATGGCTGAAAGATACAATGGAAGACTGCTCGCGTTCGATGCTTATGTATGAGAGCCTGGAAATTGTGGCGTTATTTCTCTATGGTCACTATTCAAATGCACTCGAAATAGGAACATCTTGCCTGGAGTGCCTCGATACTCTGTGGTCGGCTAGAAACACGCGTTTTGTCATGCTCTTTCACGGTTTGTCACTAGCGGGCTTGATATGGACCAAGTTACAGGATCCGCTTAGATCAACGAAAAGCAACGCGCAATCTAGCACGTCAGAAGCACTACTACTCGAAGATGTTGACGAAGCTAAAAAGACGTTGAAAACCCTGAAGAAGAAAATCGAGGATTGGCACGTCATTACCGATGTTAACTACTTGGCCTGGTCAAAATTACTTGGGGCTCAGATTGCTGAGATGGAAGGCAACCATGGTGCTGCATTGAAAGCATACGAAGATAGTTTAGACCACGCGTCAGCTCATAATTTCACTTTTGAGGAAGCGTTAGGCAACTACTTGCTTGCTGGGTTCTTCTTGCGTGCCGGATCGAGAAGAGCTGCAAAATCGGCATTGCGAGAGGCTATCATGCTCTATCGGCAATTCGGTGCAGTTGGAGTTGCGAAGAACATCGAAAATGAGCATAGTCTTCTTCTTCAACACAGTCTCCTTCTACAAGGGAGGACAGCTGAAGTTGGAGTTCAAACGGACTTTGCTGGTGACTCGGCCCCCGTTCAATATCAGACACTAGATGAGAATGAGGAACGTCAACAAACTCGCGCTACCATTACTGAAACTAAAGGTGACAGAATTGATGCGTGGCAGGGAAGTTCCGCTAGGCCGGCTGCTGGATCGGGTCTTCCTGCTCTAGATATGTTGGACCTCACTTCAATTCTAGAAAGCTCTCAGGTAATATCGAGTGTCCTCCAAGTCGACCAACTCCTAAAGACGATGTGTGAAATTATCTTGCAGAATTGCGGAGGTCTTGCTACTTTAGCAGCTATCGTAGTTGAGGAGGATGACCCCGTCGGCTGGAGCATTGCTGCTAGCGGCGACCCGGAAAAAGGAGCGGTGGCTCATATTCCTGGACTCCCTCTCAACGAGACGGATCTAGTTGCCGAAAGTGTAATCCTCTACTGTACCCGCTTCCGTGAAACGGTCTTTCTACCAGACTTGATCAACGATGAACGATTCAGCAATGTCAGCTCCGCCTGGTCTGGCCGAAACCCACTCGGCAAATCCGTCATTGCTATTCCTATCTGCCACGGTGTGAAGCCACTTTTAGGGGTTTTGTATCTTGAAGGAGAGCCCAACGCTTTTACAGATCGAAATCATTCTGTCTTGCAGCTGCTTGTTAATCAGATCGGCATTAGTTATTCTAATGCTTTAACATTAAAGGAAGTCGAGAAGGTTTCAGCTTTTAATAATTCGATGGTGGATGTGCAGAAAAAGGCTCTAGCGAAAGCTATAGAGGCTGAGAAGATGGCTAACATTTCGAAAGCTGAGGCTCTTCGAAATGTGGAATTAGCTGAGGAAGTAAGTATTACCCATCCTCCGCTTCTCTTTTATTTGGGAGAGAGTAAAAGCTAACTTGTGACGTCTTCTAGGCCGCTAAAGCCAAGTCAATCTTCCTCGCAAATGTATCACACGAGCTTCGTACTCCACTGAACGGTGTCATCGGCAATAGCGAGCTGCTCCGGGATAGTGACCTTCGAAAAGATCAAGCAGAAATGGCCGACTCAATTCGAGTATCTGCTGATCTACTGCTGACTGTCATTAACGATATTTTAGACTTCTCGAAAATGGAAGCCGATAAGATGAAGCTTTTCATTGTTGCCTTCAACGCTGACGAAATGATTCGCGAGGTTGTTCGGTCTGTCTCTTATAGTAATAGGGATAAAAAGAAAAAGAACGTTGAGATTGTTCAAGATATTGATCTTCCTCAGTAAGTACATGGATTTAACTCTCATAAGACCCCACGTCAGCCACCTCTATCTTATTGAGTAATGCTAATTCCAAGAAGGTCGTTGATATTTGGTGATCCGGTACGGCTGCACCAAGTCCTAGGAAACCTCATTGGAAATAGCTTAAAGTTTACCGAAAACGGCTCTATTACCATTGGAGCGAAGACCGATTGGGAGACTAAAGATTCTGTTAAGTTGACATTCTGGGTCAAAGATACTGGCATTGGAATTCCTGCCAAGCAGCTCGTCAAATTATTCACCCCATTCAGTCAAGCGGATGCGAGTACAGCTCGGAAATATGGAGGTTCTGGTCTCGGTCTCAGTATCTGCAAGTCACTCATTGAGTCAATGATGGGCGGCAAAATTGAGCTCGAGAGTGAGGAGAATTCTGGAACGATAGCTCGGTTTACTGTGACTTTCCCAAAAGCGAATGCCGAAGCATCTGCCGGAGACAGCCAGTCAATGCAAGCACAACGCATCGAACCCCGAGGAGAGCAATCTCCGATTCCTTATGTTGATTTTTCTCATATACCCCAAGATCAACTACGGATCTGCATTGCTGAAGACAACCCTATCAACCAGAAAATCGCTCTTCAGTTCATGGAGAAACTAGGATTTAAAACCGTCGATGCGTATGACAATGGATTGATGGCAGTGGAAGGTTTACGCAAGAAGGCAGAGGAGGGCACACCCTATCACATCATTCTCATGGACGTCCAAATGCCTGTTATGGATGGGTATCAAGCAACTGTACTCCTGCGCAAAGATCCCGACGAAAATGTACGAAGTATCCTTGTTATAGCCATGACAGCTTCTGCCATCCAAGGTGATCGTGAGAAATGCTTGGCGTCAGGCATGAATGATTATCTAGCAAAGCCCGTTCGAGTTGGAGTACTGAAGAAGAAGCTAGAGCAGTATCTTCAACAGGTTTGTTCCGCTTATCTCACATTCTTTCACGCACATGTTAATTAGTAACAGCCTCCATTCCTCCAAGCAGAAGCAAATCGTGTTTCTAGCAAAGCTTTGGATACACGAACGAACGGCTCCGCTACACCTTCCCCTTCTTACCCGGCTTCTCCTCATTCACTCTTAGATCTTTCAGGAAGCGTTACGCCTAGATCTTCTTTGTTCCAGAAATTCCCAGAATTAAAAACTCCTACCAAAACTCCTAGCCTTTCTCGAACTGCCAGCCAACACCTTACCTCTAATAGTAGTGCTGCTGCAGTGGTCTCGGACAGCTCGGATGGCTCCAGTACGGTACTTGGAATCGGACCGGGTCTAAGTGTTATTGTAGAGAGTGATGGGATGCAGGGAAGAACTATTGACGAAGAGATATCACCGACCCATGATTGAATTTAGCGAAATAAACGAAATGAAGTAACATGGAAGCTTGAGCAAGAACATCACGAAGGCGTTAGATGGAGTTAGGAGACAAGATAGGAAAGATTCTTTCTTTTTCTACTCATAGTACATACACGGAAATACCGTATATACATGCAGCAAGGAAGTGGATGGGGAAGTCACACACAGAGGATTGTACATAAATTTTCCCCTTCTTTCTCGACAATGCATAAATAAGCGTAGGCGTTTCCGGGCTTGCATTGGGAATGCTTTCTTCTAGTGAGTTTATTTTGAGTGGATTGCGATGGTCTAGAGGAGGGGAGGGAGAGCTTTGATACCAGATATTGCTGTTTCTGGGGAGTGGCAGGACAAGAGAGATAGGAGAGATGTCTCATGAAATGTAAGATCTCACGAGATGCATAATTCCAGGTTTACTTGAATGATTTTCCCTGTTCAAATGAGGTAGATAAAGTGGAGAATGAAGGGTGAGGAGGTGATTTCTTGATGCTGTCTATCATTTTGCATTTCTACAAGGAGGTGGTTTATACTTGCTCTTTGGAGAACTTCATTGATTCCAATCAAGGTTTGGGATGATGTGCAAGCGCAAATATTCAGAGCAATTTAAATGGCATGACTGAAGTCTTCTCTTCTAGTATTTTTTGTGTTATTGTGCACTGCAACAACCAAAAGCGAACAAGTGCAAATCAAACATCTACCTAATTATAAACGGTAATCACTCTGAATAGGATAGAATAATGTTCAAAACGAACCACAACCATGTCAGAAGGTCTCGAAGACTTACTAATGAGTAATTGAAACTTTTGTCTTGAAAACTCTACTTACCTGCGATAAGACTCCAAAAATATCTGAAATCCCAGCGTAGGATTGCCCAAGCTAGTGATCTATCTACATACATCAGAATATCTTACCTAATCAATAAGCCTAATTTGATCGCCATAACAATCGGTATTAAGTCAGATGTCGATCCTACCCTTCTCGAGAACGACCACTTCAAGCATGTGAGTTTTCTCTCCTATTCCCCTGTCCCTTTTATACCAATGATGGACCATTAAATTCGCTCCAATTTTATACGCTCTATAAGTATATGAACTACGATAAAAATAGAGTATAACTTTCCGGATTTTTCTATTGTTGTTGGAGTTATTATTTAAGTAATTCTCTTATAACGAAAATACATACTAATAAAACTCGCCATCCATTTCTTCTAAACCCAATACTTCTGCGTCATACGAGATGCTTTTGCTCCTTATCACTGGTTACTGTGGATTGTACAGGCCAGTTCGTGGGGAGTGCCGGTAGCTGTGGCACATGGCAGTACAACTTCCGCGCCATTGCGTTCTCAAGTAATCGAATTTAATGTCCCCTAGCGTTCTTTAGTTATATGTCTAGACAAAATAAATGAGAATAGTATTGAGATCACAAATTGTACTCTTTTACCTGAGTGTGTTTTCAACTCGCCTTCGCAGATCCCAAACAGTCACGTTATATAATATACTTTATATTTTCATTGCTAGTTTCTCCTGATGTTGCGTGAGACCCTCATTCGCGCCTGAGGACACAAGTGGGGGTTATCTTATTCCGGAGGTGACCCACGGTGGGGCCCAATTTATCTCAGGTCGTAAAAAGAGTAAATTCTCTTGCAATTTCTCTCCTTCTCTCCTGCTCTGACGAAAACCAAGAAGTTCGATATGGCGGTCGAAAGCGAATACAAGACGGAAGGCGTGGCTGTTACCCCGGTAGCGGCAGACCAGATTGATGGGACATTTAAGACGTCTTCTATTGGTGAGTGAGTTTGATTTATTGGGCGATATGTGTTTTCTGTTGGAGATTGGAATTTCAAATGAGTGTAAGGGAAATGGGCCTTGTCAAGTGTTCTACTTTATTCCTTTAAGTAGTCTTCGTTTGGCGGGAATGTTTGAAGGTCACATGGCCCTTCAGCAACTCAGAGACTCTGACGATCATGAACCTTGTACTGATCTTGAATTTAGATTTAATATCAAGTGCTCTAGGAGGAAAGGTCCTCTCATTCTCAGATGAGTGGTTTGCAGAAGCATCAAACCTCCTCACTCCAACCCCACCCATCAGGCAACCCGGCAAAATGGTATACTCCGGAGCCTGGTATGACGGATGGGAGACTCGAAGACACAATACTGCACCATTCGATTACGTTGTTATCCGTCTCGGCGTTGCTTCTGGTACTGTTGAAGGTGTCGAAGTCGACACTGCTTTTTTCTCTGGAAACCACGCACCGGCTATCTCTGTTGAAGGGGTTTTCAGTGACAATGATGACGAAGTCATTGGATGGAAAGGAGACCGAGGGAAATGGGAAACTATTCTTGGATTGCAGGAGTGTGGTCCAAGCCAACGATTTGGATGGAAATTGGCCGTTCCTACGATAAAGGCTTATACTCACGTGAGACTCAATATGTACCCTGATGGTGGCATTGCGAGATTCAGACTATTTGGACATGCTGTACCGGTGTTCCCGGAGGACAAGGATGCCATTTTTGATCTGGCTGCTGCTCATAATGGAGGAGTTGCTATTTCTTGCAGTGATCAACATTTCGGCGTCATCACTAATCTGATTCTTCCTGGTCGTGGAAAGGATATGGGTGATGGGTGGGAAACTTCGAGATCTCGAGGAAAGGATCATGTAGATTGGGCGGTCATTCGACTTGGAGCGCCAGGCACAATACAGAAATTGATTGTGGATACAGCGTTTTTTAGAGGCAACTTTCCACAGAAAGTAAAAGTTGAGGCTATAGATTGGAATGGTGAGGAAGAGCCAGGTGCATGGGCTGATGGATGGATTGATATCGTTGAGCCAAGCAAGACGAGTGCAGATAAGGAGCACGAATTCGAGTCCGACGTAAAGGATAAAACTTTCACGCACGTCAAGTTGGTTATGATACCTGATGGAGGAGTAAAGCGAATTCGAGTCTTGGGCAAGAGGAGTGTCTAAATGAAGTGAACGCTTCTTTTCAAGCCACTTCTTCTCAACATCAACAAAAATGGGGCTTCTTTTCTGCTATTTGTGATTAGACCTGGGGCTCTTTAAGAAATGTATCCTAATTAGACTTCTACCTGAAATAGGTAGAACATTCATTGGCTCCAATCCCGTTAAGTTACAATAACGCACGGGCCACGTTATATCTCAACTTATCGTCATCATTCCTACCCCATTCCATTACTTATAAGGTTACAACCCAAAGAATATCTACTCATTTATCACCACTCGGACAGCATCTACAACAGTAGCGCAACATTAACACGAGACTTATTCAGAAAACGGCCCCCGGCAGATGTGTGCGGGACGTATGCGGGCCTCTTACTTTTTCAATGGATATCGGGGATAATGATGGAGACATAGGTGGAGGATTCGACCCTCCCAAGAAACCACGGACATTGCCAGATGATTTGCCAAAGTCCCTGGATGACAGAAAGAACGTTCGAGACAATTATACAGTTGAGACAGAGATGTACGATGCATGGCAGGGTATGCATTTTCCGTTTAAGAAGGATGTGGAAGGAGCAAGACTAATATTGTGCTCATAGGGCAATCACAATTCCTTACAACTCCAGTCCTTGCCAAACCCCTCCAATTTACGAACCTTTCCCTGGATGATAACGGGTACGATGATGATTTGACGACTCAAAAGCTTGGAGATAGCGACTCTCGGTTGATGGAAATGCTGGCTGCACAGGCAAACCACAGAGATGTCTCTGCCACTGACGACGAGGATGACGTTGCTACAAATGCGAACCTATCAGACGAGGAAAAGAAGGACATCTTACAGAAGGCACTGAATATGGCGGCCAGTAATGGGGACGTTGAGCGGATCCAACGGATTTTGAATGGAAAAGCCAGGCCACTGGTGGACTTAGATGCTCCGGATGATGAGGGCACTTCCCCCTTGATATATGCGAGTTGCTTTGTAAGTACAAACTCGAATAACGATTGAGAATCAGGCTAATGATCTCTAAAGGGACATGAAGCTGTCGTAACTGCCTTGCTAGATGCGGGGGCCAACGTCGACAAACAAGACCGAAACCAATGGAGTGCTCTGATGTGGGCAATGACGAACAGGCATAAGGGAATAGCAAAGGCACTTCTAGACCGTGGGGCTTCTCCTGAGATGAAGTCCTCCACAGGCCGGACAGCATTCGATTTTGTGGCTCCAGATAGTGAAATCTCCGGGTATCTTCACGACAGTGGCTACCATATTGGCAGCGTTGGCGTTACAGATGACTTTTATAACCCTGGATTCTCCCAAGACCGATTTGAGGAGGAGATGGCAGAGAATGAGCAAAGGCGACGCATGGCAATGGAAAGTGCTATGAATCTTGAAGTTGATCTTGGAAATGTGGGCATTGACGACCAACCCGATTCGCCCACAGAGTTCGAGGAAGAGGCACAAGAATTTGATTGGAGTCGATGTCTACATGACCAAATGTTCGTTTTTCAGGAGAGCGAATTAGGCCGGATACTAGATATTATCATTACAAACATGACTCCCCAGCGCTCGCCTTCACAAAAGCCAGTTCCTGCCAACATGATCTTCCTAAGTGCGAGGTACGCCCATTATCATGCAAGCCATGATCTCCTTGCGAAGCTCCTCATTAGTGCTATGGATAAGATCAATGATGTTGTTGAAACACACCAGTGGGATATGACTATACTAGCATTTTGGATCTCGAATGCAACTTTGTTACTTCATTATCTTAAGAAAGATGCCGGGCTATCGGAATCGACCTCGGAATTTCAGCTTCAGCTTGCCGAACTCATAAACGAGATCTTTATCTTGATCATCAGAGATGCTGAGAGACGAATTGACAAGGTTTTGGACCCCGCTATGCTAGATCATGAGACGATTGCAGGTTTTGAAGATATTACCTTTCAGAATGAATGGAA
This sequence comes from Chlorencoelia australis, assembly GCA_003988815.1. NCBI lineage: Eukaryota > Fungi > Ascomycota > Leotiomycetes > Helotiales > Cenangiaceae > Chlorencoelia > Chlorencoelia australis. Next base: position 301,187 of record QYAN01000003.1, read on the forward strand.
GATATTCAAACGAAAGACTACAGTTAAGGAAGAACCCCCAGAGAGGAGATACAGGCCTCCTTCACCAAAACAAAGGGCCAAACCAGCACCTCGAAACGTTACTTCATTGCTTCAATCGACTCTTTTCGTGTTAGAATTATACGACATTCACTCTGTCATTGTAGCTCAGATAATGGCACAACTGATGTACTGGGTAGGAGCCGAATTGTTCAACCGTGTGATGTCAAACCGCAAGTATTTAGCACGAACGAAGGCCATGCAAATCCGCATGAATATTTCCCAACTAGAGGAATGGGCCCAGAAGAACAACCGGGCTCCCGAACATTATGAGCATGGCTCCATGACATCAACTGGGGAGACGACGGTTGAGTCTGCTAGAAAACATCTTGCGCCTGTCATTCAGTTGATGCAGTGGTTACAGTGCTTTTCCGGATTAGCACCAGACGATCTCGAGGGATTGGTTGCTACATTACAGCAGCTTCCAAGACTCACGCCGCAGCAGCTGATTCATTCCGTGAAACACTATCGACCCGAAGTTGGGGAGAAGGGCCTTCCTAAGAGTGCCTTGAAGTATCTCATCAACTTGCAGAAGGAGCATCAACTACGGAAGGAAAGACAACGAAATTCCTCGGGGCCTAAAATCCCAAAAGGCAGCGCACCTTCTACACCAGCCAAGAAAGGAACGAATGGTCAAACTCCCGAAACTCCAAATTCCAATGGCAAGCAGACGAGTATCAAGGAACAGATCCTTAATGGGGTGCCTCTCGACGAAGATGACGATGCGCCGGAAAATTTACTGCTCGACCCAGCTCTTATGCTACCATTTTCTTTACCAACGAGTACGGATATGCTGGTGAGCTTTGGGGCAGGCTTTGGGGGTCTGAACAGGGACCGAGAGCGGAAATACATCCCTACAGTACCTCCTGAGTTTCTTACGAAGCTCGATCTCAATGGCGGACGAGCACAGTCGACATACGGGGAGCGAGATTGGGAGAATGAAGAATTGTAAGATTCGATAGATGAGTCGAGTAACTGGATGCGGAAAGCGAAGAAAATGGGAGCATTTGGGGATAGCATTGCGATGGCGTTTTGGGGGGGGGGGGGGTATCTAGATTATGCTGGGGAACATATTTGGGCACTGATACATGGATGGTTGAAGATGTGCGCGCAAATGTCAAAATGATTCTTGAAGAGCCGTAGGACTAGAACTAAAATGTGATGGCTGGCATTTATGACATTTTATTAGTGAAGCGCAGTGCAATTTGTGGAATTTAGAAAAGGATTGGCTTTATGGGGTATTCGAGAGACTTGTACTACTTACTGCTATGGAAGCCGACGAAGTACTCGGCGGGAAGCTTAATGGGACGATAGACAACTGTAGGACAGGAGAGCCACCGCAGCTCGCTTGCATGGTGTTCTTTTTCATCGTTCATCGCATGTCTCTTCTCGAATCAGAGCCTTTTGATTCTTTGCATCCCTAGCCTGACCTCGTTTTTCCTATCCTTTCCATCTGCTTCTCGACGTGGCTCGGCGCTAACGGCAGATACATTGTGCTTACCTAAGGACCGACGTTAGGAAGCAAGGGAACGGTCCGCAAGTGCTGCAGCAATAAGGAACAGCACAGTTCCTTTCTCTGCGGCACGAGGACATGTGAGCAGTGATGGCTGGAGCTGGATGGAGTTCATGCTGGTTGCCGGTTTCCATCCAAAAGACCAGATCCTGCAGAAGTACGAAGTATAGACAGAGGCATTCTTAGATAAGCTCCCTTCACTCATACATACAATATCCCAACCTCACCCTTCTTTCCTGCCCTTTCCATTCACAATCGATCTCTCTTATCGCAGCTGATCCATATCCCTCGTACCTGCATATTGAAATTGGGGATTTTGGATCCACAACGGGACTCGGCCAATCAGGTCTCGCACGCTCCCCCCAGTCATCTTTTTCAATAATATTGGAAGGAATCGCGAATCGCAGTCGCACACGACAGAACGGCCAGCTCGTTGCGTGTTGACTTGTTCAACGGACAGCAGGTCTCTTCTCTCTCTCTTTTACAACCTTCACGATCTTCCTTTTTTAAACACTTCATCCCCCTTCACACCGCCAGATCTACCGCACTCGACCACGTCTTTTTGCCCCCCCCCTGTGACCCGCCGTTTGTCCAGTACAGCACATCAGTACATGGGAAGAGACTGCTGCAGCGAACAAAGCGCATTCAAAAAGGAGAAGGCTGCTGGCCACGAAAATTACCCTCGAATCCGCTCCCCATCATCTTACCTTCTCTCTCCCATCGAAATATGAATCATGGCTCCCGAAAAGTTTGGAAGTCTTCGACGAATGAGGTTAAAACTAGTCACGAAAGACGAGTCGCAGTCGTCGCAAACGAGTATTGAGGAGGGGCTGATCGCATTGCGCTACGAGGACAGTAAAGCAGCCAAGCCGCCCATTCCCGTGGTCGTGGCGCCACCCCGCTCTCCTCCTATCGAAATACATCCTGCACTTCGAAAGAACTTTCCCCGCGATACGGGAGAATACGATGATTCCAAGAGGGATTCGGGACTGGCGCCCACGACGTCTACGACTGCGCGCGAGGGATCAGTAAGCACGGTCGACGAGAATGCCCTGGGAATTGAAATCAATTTTAATTCCACCTCTTCGGTATCAACCTCTTTTCACACAAATCCTGGAAGTCCTATTCAATCTCCTGTACGGTCGCCCGTCACCCCCAAAATCAGCAAAAGCGAGAGCGTTGGTTCCGTTGGTAGCTTGAGTCGCTGGAAGAGAAAGGATGGTCAGCCGAAAACACCTTCGCCAGAAAAGTCCGGTTCGGCCGCAGAAGAAGCGTTCTCACCCATCACCACACCAATTCCGACAAGTAGTCTGCTGGGTGAAGAATTTCTAGACAATTTATCCTTCTCGAAACGAGGCAGTATGATGCTGCTTGGAAAGAAGGCAGTCAACGGCCATGTACGTCCAGATGGTTCCAGAAAGTGGGTTACACTTCGAACGTCGTTATACGCATATGCTGATATTCCTTTAGACAACCAGCGTTCCCTTTATTGACTTCGCCGACTGTCAAGGTCTTATCTGCCGATCTGGAGAAGGATTCACAAAAGATTCGATCGATGTACGAAACAGGATCGATTGTGGATTGGGCAGGGGGCGAAGAAGATGCCCTCGACGAACGGTTAGGAACCAGGGAGCTTGAGCGATCTCGGTCGTAAGCATGCAAGAGAGGTTGAAAGATGTTTACGCTAATTAAGATAGGGCAAGTGGATATTTGAGTCCAACCACGCACGCCGGTGCACAGAAGAGATCCGAGAGTGCGATGTCTTTCCGAAGGGGGTCCGAGTTGGCTGGAGGCGTTGAAGACTGGGCGGACATTAATGGGAAGGATGTGGATCGATATGGCTTCATTAGCAGACGCCGGAGTTCGTCAAGGCCGGGCACACCCGAACCCAGACCTCCACAAAGAGTCTCTACTGTTCTACAGCTCGCATCAGAATCACCCCGAAAGAAAAGAATGTTCAGCAGGTCGCCATCTGCTATGATATCGCCCAGTCGCAAAATTTCAGCTCGATCTCTACAAACACAAGGTTCTAGTGTTTCTCAGCGAAGTACAAATCGAGAGCATTTCCGAGCTGCTGCAAATCGTTTGCCCGGCAACAAAGATAGAAGGTTGATGGAGGAAGCTGGAGATATGCTCACCTTACCACCCGGTCTAGCAGACATTGCTGAGGATGAAGAGGGAGGGAAATCCACGGCGGGCTTGAAGAAAAAGGAATGGGAGCGCGCTGAAAAGTGGAGGAAGATGGCAAAAGTTGTGAAGACAGGCAATGATGGAGAAGGAATGGAATTCGAATTTGATACAAAGAATCCAAAATTAATCGAGCGAACTTGGAAAGGAATTCCTGATCGATGGCGAGCTGCCGCCTGGCACTCCTTTCTCAGTACTTCCGCGAAGAAGAGAGGAGGCAGTGCGACGGACGAGCAGATCGTTGAAGCCTTCCATAGGCTGCTTGGCCAAAGCTCCGCAGATGATCTTCAGATTGATCTTGACGTTCCCCGGACAATTAACAGTCATATCATGTTCAGACGTCGATACCGTGGAGGTCAGCGTCTCCTTTTCCGTGTGCTTCATGCTTTGTCATTATATTTCCCTGAAACGGGCTACGTTCAAGGCATGGCTTCACTCGGTGCTACTCTCTTATGTTACTACGACGAAGAAAAGACATTCATTATGTTGGTACGAATGTGGACGTTAAGAGGTCTCGACAAGCTTTACGCTGACGGCTTTGGAGGGTTGATGTCAGCTCTGGATGAGTTTCTAAAGAAATGGTTGGATGGTGATGTGGCGAAGACGCTGGTAAGTCCGTCCCTACCCGAACAGATTACAAAAACTCATAAATTCCCAGGAGGAGCTTAATGTTGAACACACCTCCTATGCCACACGATGGTACCTAACTCTTTTCAACTATTCCATTCCATTCGCAGCTCAACTTCGCGTTTGGGATGTTTTCATGCTCCTCGGTGACTCAGATCCCAGCTTAACGCAAGGCAAAGATCAGCCCTTTGCAGGAGGTCTAGACATCATTCATGCTACTGGTGCTGCTCTGATTGATGGCACGCGAGAGATACTCCTCGATAGTGACTTTGAGAATGTGATGAAGGTTCTCACAAGCTGGATCCCAGTGAAAGACGAAGAGCTACTGATGAAGGTCACAAAGGCTGAATGGAAGCTTCATCACGAGAGAGGGAAGAAAAAGAAGGCTTAAGAGACCATTTCAAGTATTCCGTCACGCCGCCCTTCTCAAACATCCGTCCGTCGCTACAGCTTCGCCACAACGTTTATCAAGACAACTTTTCCTTGTTATCACGTCATAATGATCCTAGCATTTTGCTTTTAGTACTGCTTTTGCTTGTTACCGCACTATACCATGCACGCGTTTTTTTAGGGGTGGGATTAGTGAATGTATTTCTCTTCGATGATCGCAGAGATCATCTCTTTGTATCAACATACTTTTTACTTAAGAAAGAGGCAAGAACCTCGTTGCACTTGACACCTATGTAGTTTAATATTTATTTTCCTTTTACCTTTTAAGTCTCTAGACTGGAAGTGGTGGAAGTGAGCGTGGAGATGGAGAGGGGAATGAGAAGAGGCAGAGGGAAGGGAAGGGGGGAATGAGAGAGAAAATAATAGATAATATGTGGGTTGGGAAGGAGGGATGGATTTGTGCTTGGAGGAAAAACCTGTATGATATGCTACGTGAAGTAAGATACCTACCTACATTAAGATAGGATGAGTGAGTGAGTGATGAGTAAGAAGAGAGATGTTGCTTTTTGGTGGATAGTTGGATAAGTCGGGAGTGGAGTGGTAATTGCTAATATTTAGTTTTTTTTGCATGTCGCCAGGGGGGAGAGCTACAAATGCTTTCTACACCCCAATGTAAGCAAGTAGGTTTAAATTTCAGCAACGATATCAGATCAACGCTTTTGTAATAAGGTGTTTATCGATTTTTATATCACCTGACTAGCACTCCTGGCTAGATATGTATAAGGGAAAGAGCCACCATCACCAATACTCTATACATAGTCTCTCATTCTAGTGCCGATAGAGCAGAGAATACATGATCTTTTCCCTCGCTTGAGCTTCACCTAGGGAGAGGAAACTTAAGCAAGAGGGAGAATTCCATGCAGAGAGTATCAAGCAGATTCTTCAGCAGCAATAGTTTAGTTCCTTCAATCGATAGCAAGTTCCATCCTCTCCTTCGGTGTTGCCTATTGGAGTCAGTAAACTAACCCGGGAATTTGAATGGGAAAAAGAGAGATTATTTTCCTACTAGCCCTCTTTAGATTAGCTTGAAAGTATTTTCCACATTTATTGATAGGAAGGTACGCTTCAATTAATAATATAGAGAGGAGGAGGAGGTAGTGAAGTCAGGTTCACGGAGATACAGCCTTACAGCATTTAGCCGAGAGATCCCCCTTATGTGAGGAACTCCTAGTCTCCCCGCACCACACCTCTCTCTCCCTCACTCTCTCACTCTCTCCCCCTACATATCCATAAACATCCCTTCCATCTCTCTCGCATTCACATTCAACATCACCTCCCTTTCCACCCTACAATAGTATCCCGGATTTGAGGAACAGCTGAATGGCTAGCCTAGCGAGAGAGACTGCGCTTAATCTAGATCCAGATCCAAAATACAAAAGCCCTTTAGTCGAGCATAAGATCTAGAAACGGGGACTATTAGTTGACATGGTTGAGGAAAGAGATGGAAGAGGAGTTTACTATATTTTATTTTCCACTCCCTCTGGAAGTAAAATGAAGTGAGGGAACACGTATAAGGATTACTTAGGATGGAAGAGATTAATTAGGAATATAATAACTGAGAGAGTTGATGAAGGGATGAGAGGAGAAGAAGAGTTGTAAATGTCAGGGAGTTTAAGAGGGGGTATGAGATAAGAGGTAGGTTTTAAATGATGAGCAGGATTTCTTTCAAAATCTCTTAGTTCAGGCTCATTAAATAGAAATACTATAGTAACCAGACTATCTATAATATAACAAATCGTTTACAATTTCAGAACATTCAAACCGGTAACAACAAGTAGTTGATATAGACGTTCCATTAGAGGTGAGTAATTCGCTTAGAATAATAAGGTTGACAAAAAACTAGCAAGATTTGCAAATATATGTGAGTTTGAATCGAATTCTTATGGTAGAGGATTCGATTTTTTTGATATGCCTTTTAAAATGTATCTTGACGCAAAGTTTACTATTGTTAACCCTCTTTTAAGTAATGCTTTAAGTATTGCTTAGTAGTAGATAGCGGAGAATAAAATAATCCAACGCCCGAGCCGAGAAATCGAGGTAGCTTTTGCCAAATACTTGAGAATAAGCTACTGTTGATAAGCAAGAAACATTCTCAACTATAGGGGAAAAGTTCGGTGTTCAAAAGAAGGGGAAGGAGAAGGGCAATCCCGTTAGCGTAATTCGGCTGTCTAAAGTTACCTAGCCGAATCCCAACCCCGACTCACTTCTCTTCCTTTAATAGAGATCAGTCGATAGCAATTCTCGTCGTTCGAATTGCAAAATCTCTTTTAGAAAGAAGAAGGGAAAAAAAATGAAAGTCCTCCTCGTCGGCGCAACAGGAAAACTCGGTTCTCGTCTCGTCCCAGCGCTCATAGCACATAACCATGAAGTCATAGTTTTCATCCGTTCTCGTCCTGTAAGTCGTGATCTCCTGGGTTCCTCGGTCTATTATTAGCAAGCAAGTTATTAAAACTTGAATCTAAATAATATATGAGATCTATCGAATCCCAAGAATTAAATTCTTTGAATCTAACACCGCAAATAGAAACTCGAAGCCCTCCTCTCACCCCCGCTCCTGTCTTCTCTTACTGATATAGTTATCGGTGATGCTACGGATACTGCTGCTATCAAGGAAATTCTTGTCAGATATGATATCGAAGCCATAATCGATGTAGCAGGCACCCAAGTATCAGCGGGTGAAGAATTCCTCATGCCGAAAATTGCGAAAGCTGTGACAGGTGCAGCTATTGAAGTAGGAAAAGAGCGGGAAGCGAAAGGAGGAAGACTAGTGAGAGCATGGATTTGTTGTGGTATGGGGGTTTTGGGGTATGGAGAGGGGACGAAGTGGAGATTAGATGATTTGTTTGTTTTCCTTCTTTCCATTCTGCCTTCCCTTTTTTTAATTCTACTTAGCTGGAACAGGATTTGAGAACGGGGGACTAATGAAGCAAAAAAACAGCATGCCCATAAAAATAATGAATCAACACGCCGCGACCGACCTCGTCATCTCGTCTATTCCCACCACCTCACTGTCTTGGTCTCTAATCTGCGTCGCTATGATGCGTCCCTCCAACCCCTCCCAAGCGGTCTTCTCCCTCTTGGAATCACCACAACACCATAATTTAATGATAAAAGCCGGATCACCACCGGAATGGAAACCATCGTGGGTAAAGTATTGGGTGCCGGTGATAGGAGTGTATATTGATTTTTGGTGGAGGGTGTTGATGGAGTATGAGACGACGTATGAAGATGTGGCTGATTTCTTGGCAGGGGATTTGGAGAAGGGAGGAGAGGAATGGGTTGGGAAGAAGGTGGGGATGAGGGAGAAGAGGGGAAATGAAAAAGGCGGAGTTTGGGAAGGAGTGAGGAAGTTTTGGGCGATGCTGAATAGGCCTCGTCCTGTAAAGAAGGGGAATTGAGGCTATTTTCTGTGGATCTTGAAAGGAAATGATGAAGATTATGGGGATGGGAGGCTGGAACGAGTGTGATGCAGAAGGAAGATGCTCATTTTGTCGATATCATTCCTGGGGTTTTCATATAAACTCCCTTTTCTCCAGCTTAGTGTTGAGTGCGATTTCGCGAATAAATCGTATATTTTGAAATGAACTAGAGCGAAGGGTCCAGGGGAAGGCTACAAGAATTGAATGGGGGGGGGAATGTGAGAAAATAACGTTGGGCATGTCAGATATTAAGATTGAGATCGCGGCGCTTGGTTCTGAAAAACGGACAAGAATAAAGGAAGGTACCGTACAATAATTTATATGCATAGCTAGAAGAGGATGAAGGATAGAGTTCAGTGTATGAAATGTTTCAGGGTATATACACCAAGGTTGGAGAGATTCTTTGTACAAATATATCGCGTTCAAGTTGGAAAAAATAAGTTATATATAACGTCGATACTACGAATGTTTTAAGCAAGTTCGTACGATGAATCCTTTCAAGTTAACGGGGACAACCATATTTCTTCTCCCCTTATCCTCCCGTCTAACTCTCTACTACTGCTTGCCTTCAGAAACGCCAAGCGATGGAGTGTGTTTTCCGGGGAGCTCAGTAATAGACACTTCAAAGTATGAAGTGCGGGATCAAGTCTATTGTTTTCCTAACCGAGCGACTTGAATTATTGTCGATTTTGTCTTTTCCTTGCGGGAAATGGCATGAAGCGGCACGTTGTTGGCAAGCGTCTATTCATTTCGGCAAGGAGTCATTATTGATGACTTCCACTTCTTAATCAACCGGACGACTGCTTTCTCTTCGGACGGCATAGAGGCCACTCATCGAAAGAAATTTGGTGTGGACAAACGAAAAGCGGAAAGGCGCAGGGTGCTAGTTGAAATTTCATATTCAAGGATCTAAGTACATTGCCAGAGTGAGAAGAACGGAGATTGTTGTCTTCAAATCTCATCTTTCATACTATTGGCAAGTCCCCAGGGATGCCTATCAACAGGCCAGAAACGGAAGTCTACTATTGCTGTAGGTTTCGTTGTGTTGATGATGCTTGAATTGTTGGAAGAGGTCAGAAACACGGGGTTTCTGACCTGCGCTACATTCCAGGAAAAAAAACCCAAAAAAAACTAACCCGATGATAGATAATGTGGGCCTGACCATAAAGAAGACCTCTTTCTTCCCTAACCTTTTTGTTGATATCACCAGGGTTGTTTGTTCGTACGAATTGGTTCTTGTTTTGGTAATGAGTTGATTCTCTAAGAGTAGGTAAGAGCTATAGAGGTTTTATACCTACTATAGTTACCGTGTACTCGTTTACTCCTCCGCTACTATGCTAATAGATATTTGCCCCGCTACCCCGCTATTCTATGTTGTGGTGTTGTCTCCTTTCGAGGTTGAGAATTCCTACTGTGAGGCGGCTAGAAGTCATAATGCTATGGTCCCCTTACAGGGGTAGTTGTCCGGGTAGGGCACCTATAAAGGAGAGGCTTAACCTCTCCTTTACACAGACAAGGCACTTAGATATCATTCTTATTTTACCTCGCATTTTTCGTCCGCAAACATAAAAACCACCATTGAATTTAGGAGTTCCTAGAACCCCAAGATAAATTACTTTGGTTCTTTTCGAGCTCACCTAGAAAACACAAAGCAGCCTTTCTAGAGCACTACGAAAATGTCGCTCTCGAGGACGAACAATGCAACCAAAGCAACCATTGATAAGTCTAAAATTTTCGCCACAGGAGCTTTCAAAAACGTTTGGCAAGGAAGATACACAGCCGGCGAACGACGGGGTGAACGCTGTGTAGGGAAAGAATTCAAAAGTGGCTCTGTCTTCGAGAAGCACTACTTCCAAGAAGAACTCAACGTCGTGAGCCATTCACAATCGATCATTAATGACTTCCATGCTGCTAGAATCGTCGATCGGAATATCATCATGAACAGGCCAGATGTATGGACCTCTGTTGAAAATGGACATAAAATTGTAAGTCCTCAGCTTCTTGGAGTTATTTTGCCCAGCTTTGGGATGTCTCCGAAAACTTCAAGACATCAGCAAGTGAATACTCTAAACCACCTGAAACATCCAACTCCAACACTTTTTCCTGGTATAGTAATACTGACTCAAAGATTTTAACTTATAGTTGGTCGAGCCCATGATCGATAACTTCGAGGTGCATATAACCAGGACTTCCTCTTTCACACCCTCCTTGATCTTAAAGCAAATGTTGCTATACCTGCTCTTCTTCCCAAAATAGAGCCCATGTCATTTGAAAGTTTCCAGAATACACAATAGCTGACTTCCCAATCACTGCAGAAATTTAACAGTAATACTGGGTGGGCACCTCGCTCTGGAGGCACTTGGAGCGAGGCAATGCAAGCGCTGTCTCACTTTTCATATCACAATTCTAATCGTCAGTGTCTACTCTGCGACCTGCAGGGTGGCGTGTACAGTGATGGATAGTCAGTATACAATATCTTTTCCCTCATCCATTCTTTCTTGTTGTGCTTTGCCCACTTTTCCACTTTTAGCCTTTCTCGCCTGTTGGCTGACTTCATACAATTCAGCGTCCTTTCGGATCCCGTCATCATGTCACAAGCTGGAAACTGCGGCCCGGCAGACTTAGGTCGGGATGGAATCAACTCTTTTTTCCAACGGCATCGCTGCGGACAGTTTTGCAATAGACAATGGGTTCGACCTGCCTTCGTTGGGATGACCGTCTATCCTATGATCCAGGGAACAAGTTAGTCCACACACTATCCCTCACTATGCACCTACTAACCAGCATGCAGGTATGGCGGGTCATCTAACAACACGTCAGAGCCGCAACCCCCTCTCCCGACTTCGTGATTGATGAGGCCGTCTGCAGGATTGGCTTAGCAGAGACGGTCAACAATGGTGCGAAACACGATTGGTGTGGAATATGTCATGTAATGATTAGTATCGTATGGACCGGGAAAGCTTGTGGGTAGGAAGGCTAGATGCTGAGCTGTTTAGGTGAGAAAAGGCTATGAAAAGCCAGGACATTGAAGATCGTGGGGGCAGGTGTCCTAGTCTTAATTCTATCCCTTGGGACATCTAATCACTTACTGCCTCTATGCTATTTTCATCGTCTCGTGAGACCATCTTCTCGTTGAGGTCAAATTTTAGTGCAACATGAGGGCTCCCTTTACGTATATGCACTTGATTCTCAGTCGGTGCACCCAAACGGAAACCCTAGAAGTGGGAGGCTAGAGCTTGACATGTCGATCATAACCTCATTAAGCTGCGTAAGCCCTTTTGAGATCTATTGGCCGCTATTGGGATCGTCTATGGCGACACGAGCCGTCGGGCTGGAACTGGCTGCAGGCGGGGTTGGTGCCAATCGACAAATAAGCAAGACACCCGGAGAATATCTGGCGTAATATTTTCAAGGTTTGGGGAAGGTAGCCAGGTTCAGATGAAGACGGTCATGGTGCGTGACCGGGTCGCACGTAACCAACTCTCGGTGTTTGGCTGAATGAAGCAGTTGGGAAGCCCAAGTTTGATTCTCAAGCATCAAGTTTTCCCGAGTTCACGTATGACAGATGCAGATCTTTCCGGAGCTCACTACTTGATGTAAAGAAGATTATCGCGACCGTGTGGAAGGTCTCGGCGTGGCGGACAAGGTATATCGCATGAATGCTGGGTGGTAAGGGCAAGGGACGAAAGTTCCCATCAATCACAACCTAGATAGTGGTCTAAGACAGTTTCCCAGTGCTGCGGTTGAGATTCATCGGGTAGGTGATCGACAAAGACCGGAAAAGAAAATGGTGGGGTGGAAAGGTCCCTTCAAGTTGTATTTGTTACAATCGGGCAGCCGAACATGAGAAGGCTGTCCTGTCAAAATGATTGCTTCTGCAGAAAATCTTGAATTGAAAGCACAACAGTCGCCTCGAGATGCCTCTTGTTGATCATTGTGGTCTGACGGTTCAAACATAATGCCGAGGCGAGGAGTTTCGGTGAAGAGCTAATCGCATACAAACCTTTTTGGGACTGGCTCTTAGATTTGACTCTTTGTCGAACCTTCCAAAAGGGTAAAATGATATTTCTTTCATTAACATGACCCTTGAGTTCCGATTGCTGGGAATAGCGTTCTCTGAGGATGGACTGGAGGTAGAGGTACGTGAGACCTGAGAGAATAAAACTACCTTCCTCTTTCATGCCGCTCTGCCCATCTCCACCCCAAGGATTGTAACGTTGCTCCTCTCCAATCAAGCAATGTTTTGATTCTGAAGCAATTAGATTCGAACTGCTTTAGATATCGTTATTCTCGAATGGATGTTTAGCATGGTAGCCAATGAACTCTCTAATCTTGCGATACGAAAACTAATCCACTCCGAGCATTAGATGACGGTGAAATTGGCACGTTCTTCTCCTCGGGTGGAACATCCATAGCTCAGTATATAAGCCACAGCCAAGATGTAACCCGATGTATCACTTGCCTACACTTGTGGAACGTAAGACCAAAAGCTTCACGCCCTACTTAAGCGCCAACCGAAAGCTGTCGGCCCTTTTGGGCATCTTGATACAGGTTGGATACACAAGTGGCTTGAGTTGATGTCATCCGGCGGCGGCCTTTGCCTTGGAAGAATCAAGCAAAGAACAAGCAGCCGGGTTCGCGGAACTGCGGCTTATTGCCAAGGTAAGGGTTTGAACGACATTTATCGTTTGGGTGATTGAACACTGGTTGGTGTACTTTGGAACTTTGTAAATGAAGAGACTAAGAGAAGAGCAAAAGCAATAGCGAAAGGGGGAAGAGGGGAAAGAATGAAGGAAAAGCTGAATGCCTTAAAGCTGTGGGGATTACTCTGAAATTAAATGTTCCTACGTTCCTTGCCATGTTGACGTTCCTTGCCATGTTGACGTTCCTTGCCCATGTTGACGTTCCTTGCCATGTTGACGTTGTTCTGGATCCCACGACAATTAGGGTGGGGGTGAGGAAATAATGTAGGAGCAATTTGTTCAATATCCTAGCGCCCCCTCCTCCCCCCTCTAATCTTGCACGACTACTCCGTACATCATTTAACAACCTCGTCTTTCAAAGCTGCAAGTATATTGCGGATTCATCTTAGATGTATGGAGCCGAAATCTGGAGATGGGGGTTGTCGAATGCGGCAAAGTACTTCCTCGACCATGGCCTGGGTGATTCAAGGTCCTTTCATCTCGACAGGCCTTGTGAAATGTCAAACGAACAATTCCGGAGACTTCTCCCATACATAACGGAGCACAATTACCTGAATTACCCTGGAAGCGGCGCACTTGCCTCCCATACTGTCAAAGCTGCATGCTTTTATATTATGCTACATCGGTAATGCTACATCGGTACGGGAGAGAAGAGGACAATAATAGGCATGATGCAATCAATCTGCACAGGTTTGTTTTTTTTGGAGATATACAGCGGATAAAGGTGTTTGTACCTTGCCGCACGCAAGCCACATCAAGCGGTAGCCATTAACCGGAATCCCTTGTCAGTGGCATGGATGATTGATTGATACACACTCCGTATATCATGGCGAAAATTGCTTGTAGTTACGGAAAGTTCACTTGGACTCGGCGCTGCGTGTGCAACCAAAGATGGTGGTACGTACGGCACCATACAATACACGGTGTGCGTGTTCCTGCTTACTTTTGCCATTCTTTTCGGAATCACGATCTACCTTTAGTCAGCAATTGCCAGAGTACTTTTAATCTTTCGAGGCCTCAAGTCCTTTCTACCCAAGAGGGGCTCGGAAAGCTGAGGCCTGACGTGGAGAACGGACCGATATCCGTTGCTTCCAGGCGTGTGAACCCCGAGATAAACAATCCAATATGTTAGATTTCTGTCGAGGTCAAATCTAAGGAAGCAGTCCAGCAGTCCTTTCATATCGGAAGTCTGTGAAGCCTAGAACACTGGGTCTAGAGACTCGGCGGCGTGCTGGATCGACTTGCTGTGTTTCAAGAAGACGATAGTTGCACCATTATAAGACGAAGGAACAAGAGAATTTAGATTGGACTACTGAGAAACACAGCTCTCTGCCGCTCTAGGACCGATGGGGCAATGTTAGATGTGGAAACTAGCTGCTCTGGGGCAGGGCTGCGGGATTATCAGCTCCCACCCAGCTCCGCCGTTCACGAGCTACCATGGCACCAAGGGGTCTCCATGCGATGTCCCACAGGGGCCTTCAACCTTGCAGGCTTTAATCTATTCCTCCTATCCTTGCCATTGGCATCCCGCTTCAAGCAAGCGATTACCTAAGGAGGGACCTTCGTTAGCCATAAGCAACTTGAGAGTTAGCCTTGTACGCTCCCAACGACAATAGAAAGGCTTAAGGGGCCGCTACTCAATGGTCAACAAGAGTAAGCAAACTCCACTCTGACAGCTCTTGTTTTGGTCTGACCACAAGCGCCAAAACAAATCGCGAATCTTATGGCCACCTTGGGCCCACTAGCCAATCTCTAGCTGGCAGGCATAAGCATCTTCTTTTCTGGCCCTACCGGGCGGCCAATCCATTATCCACCTCGAATCTCAGCCCCCAGCCAGCGCCCCAAGCTTCTAGGATCCCTTAACCTAGCTCTTCTATAGCCATGCTACTCTTCCGACTACAACCCCAGTTCTCCGTGTACACGTACAAGCATTTCTGAAATCAGTCACGCACTTCAACTTTCCCCATGACCTCTGCCACTGCCACTCCATTTCGGGCCAGGCCGTCTATGAAAGAGTCGGGAAGTGGTAAAGCTGTCAGGCTCTTCCACTTGTCGAGGAATCGTGGTCTTACTCTTTACAGCCATTTCCTAGACGTCAAGGAAGTTAAAACTCCTAAGAAGTCCCCGCCCGCCCCACTAAAGAGCTCCTCCTCCTCGGAATAATTTCAATATGGATACATGCTTGGATGCTTGCTCTCCGTAATACCGGTCATCGTCGTCCCTTGCTCCCCAATACAACTTAATTAGCTGATCTTTATCCCATCTCTTCCGCGTTGTTTCAACAACCTTAACCTGCCTTTCACACACCCATCAATTCCCCCCCCCTCTCCCCTCATGACCCGTCCCTGCAGTCAAGCGTACCGTGAACGTCTAGACTCAGAGGTGTCAGTCCCAGCCTTATGATTTGCGAGCCGACTAGGCTCCACCGCACGTAGTATATTCGTATAATCTGGGAAACTCATCCTGTGCACGTACCGGCTCGAGAGATGAGTGTAACCAATGTGGGGGGGTCTTTACATTCTATATAAAAGTTCGACTTCCCGCTTTGCTTACACACACTTGCTGCACCTCACACTCTTTTCAAAGGTCCTCTTTTTTTTCTTTCGTTATTTATATTTCTCTTCTTGCTTTGGCTTCAGTGCATGCCTTCCCGGAAAATGTTGCTCACTATTAAACAGCCTACTCATCACGGCTACAAATCTTTCTATGATTATTCTCCACCTACACCACCGGCGACCTCTCGTTTCTCCCCGGCGGGCACGACGACAGGTCCTTCGATTTCTCAGATACCAGCAAGCTCATCTCTTCCTCCTTTGTCAGTCACAAAGTCCACGGCGCCGCCAATGGCGACACCTCACCGCGGCTTGCCTCCGCCAGCGGCCATGGCAGTTTTACAACAGCCTTCGCAACAGCCTCAGATTATAGGGCAACCGCCTATCACTCAACCCATGGGACCGCTACCTGCTCCCCCGGCCCAGTGGCAAGGAGCTGAGGAATCTATGAGGAACTGGTTACAGGCTAAAGCCGAGGAGGATAAGAGAAAGCAAGAAGAAGAGAAGACACGGCAGGAGTCCTTGCGATTAGAGCAGAGGAAAATCGAGCATGACATGTTGCGGACATCGCTGACAGGAGGAATCCCCCCATATTTGATCCCCATGGTTTTTGCGGGAATGGGAGGTGGGAACCTCCCAACTGCGAGCTTGGAGTGGGCTCAACACTACATGGCTCAAACATATCAACTACAGCAGCAACAGCTTCAACAGCAACAGCAACAGTTACTGCCTAGTCAGACCCACACGACCCCGGAGCAGGCTCAGCGACGAGATTCTCGAGCCCTTTCTCAAACATATGGTGGACAGCCACACCCGGCACCAATCACTCTCCCATCAACCCCTAGCTCTCAGCAGCCGATGGGCTTTCCTCCAAGCTATCCGATATCTCCGGTGTCAAGATCTAGGCAGACCGCTCAAGCGCAGGGCGGAGTAGTGGCGAAACCACCTCAGACTTCTCAACTACCTAGGCTGAACACCGGAGAAATGCAAATTCAACCACCTCCGCCAGGCCCTACAGTGCACCCTTTACAGCAATCACAAACAGCCCAGCAGGAACAAGAGTCTTCTCCAATCTACTTTCACCACTGGCAACCTCCAACTTCACAAGCAGGTACGAGCAGTGCAAACCAGCAGCCATCATCACCTTCAGGCAAGCGTCTTTGCTTTAACGTTGTTCTCAGTAGAATATTTGACTTACCCATTGTTTAGATCATACTGCTTCCCCAAAGAAACGAAAATCGACAGGGCCTCACCAACCTGCTCCACCTCCTTCTCAGCCTCAATACACCTCCCCATCCTTTTCGCAAGGAGGCTCATCAGTCTCCAACACACCTTCCAGCCGACGGCATGGACACACAAGGCAAAGAAGTGACCTTTCAACTCGCGGCGACTCTTATGGACGACCACTCAGTAGGCATCACCACACTGAAAGCGGCTTCAGTAATCCCAGCGGGATTTCACCAACACAAGCAGTAGGGCCGGAGCAAGGGTCAGCTTCAGAGTCACGGCGACACTCAGGAGGCTCGAATCCGGTCTCGTCAATCCTTGAGCAAAGTGATTCTAGACCTCAGTCACAATTGCAGTCACAACAATCACCCCACGAGTCTCATTATGCGGCGGGGCCGGAGATGAGGCACGACTCAAGGCGACGTACTTCTGAAGAATACGATTCACGACGTCTAGGCAAGCGAGATGATTCGAGAAATTAAAGGAGTTTCAAACATAGTGCCGATCCTTTTGGTTTGTTTTACGCGAATTTGGATGAGATAAGCAATCAAGGCTGTTTGCAACACCTTTACGACGAAACGATCGACTACGAAACTTATACACCTTCTTTACTGATTTCCGTTCATTTACCATGTTTACATGGACTCTTTATCTCCATTCGAACTTTATATTAAGATACCCATTTTGGCGGACTTTGTATCTGCCCATTTACATCCATCGAGCCTTTCTCACAAGATCTCGATTGAAACTGTGCTGCTGTACATT
Organism: Chlorencoelia australis; assembly: GCA_003988815.1. NCBI lineage: Eukaryota > Fungi > Ascomycota > Leotiomycetes > Helotiales > Cenangiaceae > Chlorencoelia > Chlorencoelia australis. Next base: position 318,687 of record QYAN01000003.1, read on the forward strand.
ATTTTCTTGTTCGCTAGGGCGAATGGTGCTTTTGTTTGTTGTACATACTTTTTGCATTTACCAAAGCCGCGGATGCTGGCACATTTCCCTTCTCTTTCACGAGCGCGTCTTCACACGTTCAAACTTCAAAACGAGATCAGCAATGCTGGAAATTGTATATATTTTGACATACCTGTAGGGATCAGTGAGGAGCTCATGTCAGGAAGACAGAGGGCAAAGGAAAAAAGACTGTAGGATGGCTGGCCTTAGCTTTAGCTAGGCCGCTGAAAAGCATACATGAGAACGCAACTTCAATCATAACTACTGTTCCTCTCCAATTATTCTTGACCAAACTGGGACTTCGTACCCGTACGTGCATGCGGCATAACAGCAACATACCCCTCAAGTATACATCTCTTAACCACACCGAATTAGGAAATTGTCTAGAGTTCAGTCAGCCACCGAAAATGAAGACTGTTTTATCCTTGCGTATAAGAGCCGCATTATTGACGAGTGCCGGGCAATCATGCACAGTGCAAGGTGCATAGCACAGCGTTTCACTCCAGAACGTGCTGAGATCAGAAGCGGGTGCCGAACCATGGTAATCACGGGTATTGCCTCAAGGGTACGCGGATCATATATTATGATTGTTGATATGATACTTTCCAAACAAGATCGGTTACAGGATATTTTAACATTACAAGAGATAGGAAGAGATAGGAAACGCAATTTGGAAGAGCTCAAGCAGTTAGCTACCTTAGCCTTGGATCGGTTCCAGACTTGCAGCTGAACCGCTTGAGGGGTCAACGACAAGCTATGTACCTAATCACCTACCTCGGCCTTCGAGCATTAGCAAATGCTAAGCATGCATATCGCCAATTCGAGATAGAGATTTGCGTATTCGGGTCGGGGATCACAAGGCAGAAAACAGAGATTTTCGATCTCTTGCATGTCAAGCAACTTCCCGCAGGACCTACCTTTCAAAACAACCGAAAACAGAAATCTCCCGAGCGTGATTGTCTGAATCCAGATTTAGAAAAGAGTCTCCACATGTCGGAAACCTGCGATTGGCACAGACCATGTGAAAGATGAGATGAGATTTGGAGATGAGATGAGACATATTCTTCCCTATTCGGGAAATCAGCCGAACCGCATGGCTATTCTTTGTTGGACGGAACATTTCCTGCCTGTGTCCAGGCCGGTGGCTACGTGACTAGCATCCGAACGTGGTGTTTTTTTTCCCCAAGGGGTCTCGTTGTCGTTTCAGATACATGATGCGTGTGTATCGAAAGGGGAAATTGTAACGAGCCGTTTGTCTCGTAAGAAGATTACAAGCCACACCTAAGCAAAGAAATCATCAGCCACAGGGGAAGGGGGAAAAAGAAATGATCTCAGATTTCAGTCATAGACGTCCATTCTTGGCAAGAACGGGAGAGGGGCCGAGGAACAAGGGGCCGGTAGGGAAAGGGTTTGAACTGGGTGATATCAATTACCTTGGGGGTTTACTTTTGACTCTAGATGTGTTTCAGGTTAAGAAGGGGGAATGGGAGGGGGGAGGTCTCATTCGACGTACCGGAAATTCAAGAGGGTAGCTTTTTCTCCTTTGTGTAGATGATTCGCATAAGCAGGTACAGAGAGGAGTGGCGTTGTTAGTGTCAGCGTTACACATTCGGCTGTAGAAACACACAGAGACGACGATGGTGGCACGAGGTAATCTATCACGCCCGAACACAAGATGCAAGTGCATCCCAAATTGGCGTCGGAGAGACAAATTATATCTGCCGACGTTTGCTTCCTCGTGAGGTTCTGCTTTCCTATATTGCGGTTGAACGGAAACCGAGCATGGAGCTGACGCCGAAACGTGCGTCTGCTATACTTCCGCTCCTCACTCACTATACTAACTAGCCACATCGATACGATGTCATCATAGACCAGATTTCCTTCGAAATTTCCATTTCTTTTCGTGGTAGAAGAGATTGGAAATGGTGGGAAGTCAGAATCTGAAAAGGGAGGGAATGGGGGGATACTATACTTTGTGTCACTCTTTCTTTCCTATTTCAACCTTTTCTCAGCTTTGTTTTATTCGCAACCCGTTTACTCTGCAGGAGCCGATTCTGCCTGAAATAGGGTTGTGTCTAAGTTTATGTCCCTTTCTGAGGTTCTACATTCTTGAGTGCTCTTTCTCCTTGATCAATCATCCAAAGAGTCTCTTTAATTTGATATTCTGTAGGGAGGAGAGAGGGCTTAAGCGACGAGGAGCAAAATGGAGACATGCCAAGGGAAGAACGTTTGTTTCGAGATACAAGATCTCAAGGCAAGCAAGAAAGAAAGAAAATGAGCTTGTGAGAATGGTTCAACTAGACTTCTATTGCTCGGGCACTTACCATCTTGGCTCATTCACTTCTATTCCCATCAAGCGTTCAAGACCCAATTCAAGCGCAAGGAGGAAGTTTCAAGGAATATTTTTGTCAATATTTTGGTATTCATGCAAGGATGTCAACAAGTCTTAGAGTTTCATCATAGACGTTCGTCTCCGACTTATCCGCTGCAAGTCTTTCATTTATTATCGATAAAAATATCAAATTGATATTTGCCTGATTGGAGGTCAAGCTTTTGAGTGACTTTGTAGAATGCGAGATTTCCCAGAAGGTCCCCCCAAACAAAAATTAGCGAAATCCCCTTTTTTTTCTTTACCATGATTCCCTTGTTCAATCTGCGTCTAAATGAAGTCCTATCTATCCAACCCGATATTTGATCACTGTCGAGAGCTTCCTTCCGCACCACTAAACCTAATTAGAAACTGTTGCAATTTCGTAAAAGACTTACTGAAAAACGTAAAGCAGATGTATCTCTTTCTCATGACGTACGTACGTGTTCTTGCTGTCGTCCACCTCTTTTATACCACGCAAAATATATTAAGGTTAAACCACGCAATGCTCCCCAGTGAGTTTTCCTTCTTGGTTCCACCTGAGTTCTCGAGTGTGATTACAGAATAGAGATAGCTGACAAAAAGGTTAATTTAACTTAAAAAATTAAAGGAAGAAAAAAAAGGTCTTCACATTTCCACATTCATCTCCGATATAATTTTCGCCATACCCATTATTCGTCCTTGCCTCATTTTTATATACCGAGGTATTGGATACTATACATTAATTTCTGTTTCTCTTTCACTTATCTCAAGGTCGAGGTTGGGCTTTACAAAATGTAAGAAACTAGGTTCAAGGTCAAGCATCCAAATTTAGACCCGTCGGAGAAAACCTTGAAAATCCACCCGCTATTAAAGGGTGGAAAGTGAGGATAGGACGGTGGGGAATAATGAGCATGTAGATCATTCATGCTCAAACACTTTCAGAATTAGGAAATCCAGGCAGGAAATTTTAGCTTTCGGAGATTCGATTGATTGATAGTGCGTTTTGAAACAGTGATATGATACAGAGATGATTGTGTTGTTTGATCAGCGACGGCGGGGAAGAAGGGAGAGGGGAAATGAAAGGCGGGTCATCATATGCTCTCTACTTGTTCATTTTAAGAACTTGTTTTGTGTTTTTGGGATGGGACGGATATAGCAAGGGCTGGTGGGTGCGTGGGCATTTATTTGCATTCCCTCGCGAGGATCAAAGTAGATCTTTTTTTCCAATTTAAACCCCCCTGATCAATTAGCTCCTGCATGCATCCAAATAGTCGGTTTTTGATTAACAAATCTATACTTAATTAAACAAATTGTACTTAATTAACAAATTCTTACTAAGCCGGATTAATTAGGGTAATTCGGGCTGTACTACTCAAAATCCGAAGCGCAATAACCTTTCTTCCACTAAATTTAGGGCGTAATAACCATTCTTTTGCTTGAGAGGAATTCATTAAGAAAATCGGCTATCCGGAGACATGTAGGAGCTAGAAGTGGTATCTTCAGCCCGCTTCTGACTGGCCGGAACATCCGATTGGTCAGTAGGAGGGGGAAATCCAAGTTTTCCATTTGGGGTTTCAGCAATGTAATATATTAACTCCTTACTATTGTAATATGGAAGGAGGGCTCGAGAGGCTACAGCCCTAGCGAGAAGGGCTGCTAGATTGGGGGGGTGCAGCTAGCTTAGAGGAGGGAGGTTGGATTTGAAGGCGTGAGGTTTGCTGAAGCATCGAGGGGAAGGGGTAGTAAAATGGGTAGAGGTAGAAGTGGGTGGGTTAAGAGAGGTGTTAGAGGTGGGTTAATCAATTGGGCAATCTGATTGGGATTCCTACCTCCAGATCGCCAACGGGAAAATGTCGAGTCCGAAGTACCAGAAGACCTGAGCAACGGTTAATTGCTTTCTATTTAACAACCAATCACTTGCTAGACAAGAGCGGTAAAACTTTACTACCTTGCGAAGTAGTAATATACCAGCAATTTCAATTCGAGACTCAACCCTAATTGATATATTTGAAAGAGGGCTAAGTATTCTTCATCGAAGTTCGCTAATACAGAGTGCTCGACTCTTCCAAATTCTCAATGCACCCATCCTACATGCAGTCCCCCCCCAGCGACTATTCTACCACCATAACACATCACATTATCTCATCTTTCTCTAGCCTAGAGACTAATTTAGCTCTCTCGCCCACCCGACTTCAAGCTTGGAAAGTATGGATTTGTTACATATCTTGTTTTCGTAGTATATTCTAAAATTTCGAATATTATATATAAGTTGTGCAGAGAGTGTCATGTGTGTGAGAGTCAAAGACGGAGGTGAAGTATGAGGGATAGTAATTTGAAGGATATGTTTTTATTAGTCAATTATATAAGAGTGAAAGTCATAATGGAAAAAAATATTAGATGATTATGGACGAAAGGTTAATTTGATAGATCACTAGTGGTCGTCAGAATTCATTCACTATTAAATTTAAATAACTATCATTGAGCACTCTAAATTGCCCCCCCAATTTGTTTCTGCTACTAATTTATATGGTCTAGGCATATCCAGAATACGAGATCGCACTTCCTCTATTATAATTTTACTTCATTCTTCTTGGGTTTTAAGATTTACTGCATTTCGTTTAAATTTAATGGTGGATGAATTCTGACGACCACTGGTGGATAATAAGTGAAGTGGATTTGAAGCATATTTTGCAGCCAGAGTGAGGAGATAACTTTTACTCCTTCCCCATGTACCCAAATCCTACCAGAAATAACAAAGAAAGTCTAATCCTTTCATTCATCCATCTACCCACCAAAAATTTCTTTTTCCTAAAGTCCACATCAAGCCACATCAAGCACATACATTCAGCTGTACAAAATAAACAACCCATATCTTACACCAAATGTCAATGCCAGTAGAGTTCCGACAGATAGTACTACACACAATGACAAACGATCCTAACACGACTAGAAAGACTCATTCTTATTCTTTGAGATGAAATGGAATGTAACGGTGCACTTTCAACTTAAATAAACTACTCTCTCCGAATACCCAAACCCCAAAACCTCAACCCCCAAATAATACACAGCATTCATAACCTAAACCCCCCCCTCCCCGCCAAACAAAATAGAACACTCATAAGTCTATAAGTCAGTAGGCAGTATAGTACAGTAGTCCATCTCTAGGGCAAGTAAAATTTCTATAAATGAGTTTCTGAGAGAAACACCTCTCTCTTATGCGAGTAGACGATTAATTTTACCTCTTCCTCTTAAAATTAGAGATATTATTTGATAGTGGCACTCGACAAGCTATCTTCTTGTAGAAGGCTGGGGAGATGATGAACCGTTGTATAAATATAGGCATAAGTAACGACATTTACTTCGACATGGTAAGTTCGGAGAGGCTCTAGCAAAACTGTATGAAAGACTTAGGGTATCATTTTTAGCATGTAAGTACTTCACCAACGTAAGAAGCGTAACTCACGTAGTGGGATCTCAACTTGAGACATTATTGAATCTGGAATCAGCCTCGGAATACTTGTGTAATGATCAAGAGACAGAGGGAGATTACTTGTACTTTGTAGACAACACACCATCGCACCATTGTGAAACCCCCCAAAAAACTTGCATTGTGACTAATGACCAAAGAAGAACATTGTATAGGTACTTCTTTGCAGCTGAATATGTAAGTGGTGTCTCCCAGCCAGCCACAAAAAAGAAGACTGGAAACGAGGCCTCTGCCACTCAAGCGACATATGAAAAGAAAGAATAAAGCGTTGGTATTGTTTTTGTAAAGTCCTGAAAGACGCCAGAATCCTGCCAAAAGAAGAACACACTATTACCCTTTATGCCTGATGTGTACGCCCAGACTATGCAAAATGAATAATTTTGTGGGACCACGCTCTTCCTTTTCCCAAGGAGGACTTTCCTCACACTTTCCAATCCTCTACTAAACCCACCGACAGCAAGAGATTGACGTAAAGTCGAATTAGATTTGGATGCGCTTCCTATAACCGAACTTCTGAAGCCTAATCCTTGGCCAAATGCCAACCAGGATCAAAACAGATGTAATAATAAGTGCCCAGTTCTTGATATGTATCGCCTGGATATTGAAGGTCGTCCATGAAGCCGCACAAGTTGTCATCAACATGACAAAGAGAATAAAGTATCCGGATAATCGATGATATTTGTAAATGGCTTTCGCTTTATCGATACCTCCGTATATCTGAGGAGTGTAGACTTGGGTAAAGCCAACGATGACTTGAAGGAAAATAAGGATGTAGGTGATGAGGCCTAGGATGGCATGGGGAGAGTAGAAATGTGCGTTTCCTGGTAGAAGTTGGGAAGTGAGTGTTTGTTTGATTTGGGAGGAAGAGGGGAAAGAGGGGTAAGAGAAGAAGAAGGAAAGGGAGTGGAAAAAACCCGGAAGCACATACCAGCTCTAACTTTATTAACTTCAATCACAATGAGACCCGAAAGAAAAAGAGCAAAGGCGGTTCCATTAAGGATAAAATGAACGAGCGTTCCATTCTTCTTCTGCGCAGGAGTATGTGTAGGCTGAACAATGATAATAGCTTCGACGAGGAAGAGAAGACCGGCAGTATTGATAGTTGGATGGGCGGTGAAGAGCACTAACGGCAGGAAAAAGACGCTTGCCCATACATGAATAACGAGGAGGAAGACGGCGACTTGAGCAATGACGGCGGTGCCTTTTGCAGATAGATGTCAGAATTCTTGTAATGGGAATGGAATGGAGTGGGGGGAAGATAAAATACCTAATCCGAGATTGAACCAAAGGGGCCAATGGTCTTGTTGAGAAGCATCGCCCGGATGTCCAAGCAGAGGTTCGTCTTCTGCAAAACCTCTTTCGCGTGGATCTACAGCTGGAGGTATTCCAGTTGTTGATGCCATTTTGTTTGATGCTTGCTGAAGCTTTTGAGAAGGGATTCCTAGTTTCCAAGTAGACTGTAGAGATGAGTGACTAATAGTCAAGAAGTAATTTGATTGAGAAGTGAAATTGGATGATTTGAATGGAAGTAGTAGCAATGGCGTGGCACCAGGTTGCAAGCGTTTTTGGTGGTTTATACCTTGGTGGAAGCACGTTGTACTCCCATCACTCGTACATGTGCCACTGAGCTGTATATTTGCTGTTCCAATGATTTGGTTCGTTTTCTGTGTAGATGCTCAGCTGATACTCAGCTGTTGTCTATTTGAATCTCCAATTAAAGATTTGCTTTTTTTTCTTTTGGTTTATCTTGGCTCGGAAGCGGGGAAACAAAAGTCCGTGCTAGCTCTCTTTATCTCTAGCGAAGAAAATATATCTTCAAAAAGAACTACAAAAAATAAGACAGCTTTATGCCAGCCCAAGGGAAGCCCTTTAAGAACATGTCTGTCTCATCACACTTTCTATTCTTCCTGACTCCATTTACTGGTCTTTTGAATTCAACTATCCCACTGCGCCAAATAACCTTAGAGGCAGCATAGCCAAATCTTGATGTCATTACTAGGGGCTTCCGCATGAGGAAGAGGGTGACAAAGCGAGGCGGGGGAGGGATACGGAAAGCGAAAGGCGGGGAAGAAGAGGGAGGTGAGTGAAAAACAGTGACCGGGAAGTTTGAGGTTAGTATGGAGCAAGGACTGGCTGGGCTGAGATTAACTTAGTTCATAACGATCGGAGTAGATAGGGTGTGAGCTTTAAATTTTAGGAACAGAATTAGCTCGAACTATATTTTGCGGATGAACCAGCTATCTTACAACACAAGTCTAGTCTCACATTGATCTAGCTACTATATAAAAGTAAATCAACCGGTCACCAGGACACAACCAGTGGCGAAGTCTTTCTTTCCCCCTCTTCACTAGTGATTCACTCCTTGATACTACGAAGCTCTTTCGAAAATCACAGGAATTTGAGATCGAGGCAAGAGACCTAGATAATGAGTTGGTGGGTTGAAGCATGTATAAATTCGATTTTTCTTCGACTGGTACAGTACATGATATGCAGAATCCAGGAGTAATGAATATTCCTTTCGGAAATTATGAAGCGGAGGGAGTTCCAACCAAATATGGGTGAGATGGTTGTGGCTCCTTTGAATTGCTTGGTCGATAACAACTGCCCAACCAGAGGGTGTGGGAATTTGTTAACACCTCCCCAGGCAAGCAAAAATTTGATCCAAGAAGTCAAATGACATGAACAGAGCATAAATAACGGCTTGGGAAATTTTAAAATGCTACTAAAGAAGTGTCTTGATTATTAAATAAATTCTATGAACAGCAAGCCCAGCAATTCTTATTGACATCCCTACAAATTCTCAAAAGGTAGCTGAATGTTGACCACACAAACAACTATTGAAGTAGAAACAGGTTTTCTTTGGATGGAAAGTCTCTTTGCATCGAAAGTCTCATCAAAGATCAGCTGGTTCTAGCCAATTCAACAGTGGTCTGAGTGGACGATAACATTGTAGTTATCACTATCAAACTCCTGTCCACAGACCTCTGGCTCTGCAGAGTCGATGGCGATATGACACTGACCGATGATATCTTCAGCATACGATGCCATGTATCCGCAGTTTTCTTGAATTGGGCCATATTGCTAGAAGCGTCAGCTCTGTTCACAATTCGAATAAATATTCTCCAAGGTGAATTGAGACTTACATCGTTACACAAATAGATGGCTGAATCATAGGAGCAGCTGATGCGAGCACAGGAACGAGCGTTAACACCACAGCTTCCTCTAACACGCTGGAGGTATGCAATGCCAGAATCGATGTAGCCCAGGTTTGCTCCTTTCCAACCCCAGCCCGTCTTAAAAAATAGCAAGTTAGCATTCGAGTGGGGAAGAAGAAAAAATAAATCTATCGTTGAGGATTATAATATAGTATGGGGAACAAGGAGGCTCCGAAAACTGACTTGATCACAGCAGATAATATTCTCCTATGAACTTGTTAGCAACTTCGTCACTGCATTGCCAAGGTAGGATTAGAGAGGGTTCATACCTTGCTACGGCCAACGAGGCGGTCAACCTCCTTTCCGACCGTAGTGATGTTATCATTGTGAATGTTCTCGAGGTCGAAGTCTGGGTGGAGTTCTTTAACTTTAGCCAAGATTTCCTGTTTTTAGTTAGTGAAATGTACGGAGAGTGTCATGGGCAATTACCTGAACTGTACCTTCCGCCTCAACTTGATGACCACCAACTGTGCCATTGAACATCATGGTAGAGATGGTGAGTCCTCCGAAGCTGTCAGAGTTGATTACAGAGAGCTCATTGGCGGTGGGAGCAGCTTTGACCTGTTGATTGCACCATGCCAGTCATTATAGATACCCCATGGAGTGCGCGAGCGCAACTTACCAGAGAGAGGGTAGCGAAGGTGATGAAGGTGATCAGCATGGCGACGAAACGCATGGCTGCGACTTGATCTCGATGAGGGTCGAGGAAGGTCGAGGAACAAAGATGTGATTGATTTGAATGAGGATTCTTAGTGTTGGATAATGGAAGAAGTGAGTGTGGTCGCTGTGGTAGAGGAAAAAGTTAGGGAGAGAGTTGTCTTTTGGAAACTGTGGGCAGGTCCAGAAAAGAAGGATATATAGCAGATAAGCGACGATGCTCTTTCTTTTATAGTAGCAACAACAAGCGAAGTGAAATTGAACAAGTGCAATTCGGCATATGAAAAACTAAGGATCTGTATTTTCGCCCTGTTCTACCTAAGTTCCTGCCTTTGCTGGCCCAATTCTCCTCGTCGACAGTGCAGAATGTAGTAGTGGTTTAGGTATCCTCTAAGCCTAGCAAATTAAACATCATGTCTGGTAATTTGAGATATAATCATTCCAGATACAACATTGAGAAATGCCCTTAGCTGCCGAGACTACTTGGCAGCCCTTTCAAATTCCTAGGAGGGCGTGATTCTAGGTGCTCTAGTCGCCTTTATGGAATCTAAAGTCTTAATAAAAGCTCAGGTTAAGCAATCCTGAATATCTAGAGAAGTTTGGAACGAGCGTCTGAATATCTAAATGGACTAATATAAAATTCTATTTGCTTTTCATCAACAATGAACCGATCAAAAAGATCTGAATGGATGAGTCAATGATGAAATTTTTCAAATACTACTTATTACAACACTACAACGATGAGCGGTAAGAAGCTGATAGAAATAGAAAAAGAATCGTGAGCTATCCTTCTGCTCTCTCACCTATCCAAATGTGAATTACCAGAGCTCACAAATCGGTTCCTTGGAGGCACAATGAAAACTCTTTTTGAAGTCCCTCGAGTTAGCCATTGTCCCTAGAATCCGAGCCCATTTCGGGGCATGAGGGTCGCTATAGATCCGGCTTATGGCTGTTTCCTTCGTGCTTTTACCACACCACCAATTGGCGTAGCTTACAAAGAAAAGCTGCTCTTGAGTAAAGAAATCTAGTCCTGGCAAGTCTTGATTGGGTTTTTGTTCTTGGCGTTTCTTCCAAGCTGAAAAAGAGGATGCCACACCGCCAGCATCAGCAATATTCTCGCCAAGTGTAAGTCTTCCATTGACGGGGAGTGGCTTATCATCTGGTCCAGGAACTGTAAAGTTGTGATACTGGTCAACGAAGCATTCGGCACGATCCTTGAAACCTGCAATAGTATTGTTAGTCCACCAATCGGTATAGTTCCCACTTTGGTCATAATGACGGCCATTAGAATCGAAAGCATGGGAAAGCTCATGACCAGCGACAGATCCAAAGGCCCCGTAGCTTATATACTGAGGAAGGTCCACGCCAAAGACTGGGAACTGCATGATGCCGGCTGGAAAAACGATTTCATTGCCTGGAGGATTGTCTGTTACGATCGGGGATTTAGCTTTCTCCTAATTGGAAGGTCTCAAAAGGAAAAGGAATAAATTTAACTTCTCTGATTTAGGGGGGTAAAGTAAGTTCATAACTATATGTAAGCACTGGATTTAGGACCTAGGAGTGTAAACTAAGGAATCTGATTATACGCACAGTAAGCATTCACCGTAGGAACTGTCATTCCCCACTCGTCATGATCGACCGGCTTTCCTAGACTAGACCACTGCTGTGAAATATGAAAGCGACTCATGGATAGTGCATTTTTGAAAAAAGACGATGGTGTAATGTTGACAGGACGATAATAATCGAGAAGAGTTGGAGGATCCATTATGTTAGGACTCTGCGCTAGGTCAACTCATGTCCACGTACCCTGATGTGTTGGAAAGCTTTACCTTCGTCGGGTAGCCGATTTTCTGAACAATGGTTCTTGTTTTCTCGATGGCTAATTTGATAACACTCTTGTCCATCCAGGCAGTGGCTTTCAGTTTTCCAATAAACTCTTCCTTAATGTCAGAGACAATCTGGTCACCGAAGTCCTTGCCTGCGGCTGAGAATGCCTTTTCAACGAAGAAGCGGCTTAAAATCCATCCTAGCCCGTCATCGACATGATTAACGCAGGTTCTCCAGCGTTCCGGAGTAGAGTTTAAATTCTGTTGAAGCATCAGCATTTTCAAAAAGTCACAAAGACGATTTTTCTCACTCTACCTCTGAGACCATTCTCGAACTGAATATATGGTTGCAGCTCATCGGCCTCGAGCACTAAAGTAAATGCTTGTGTGACTTTCCATATAAAATAAGTCTGTATAACTTCCTTTGGGGTGTCGGACAACAGCTTTGCTAAAGCCTTCATGTATCTCGGAGATGAGACAATTAGACGAGTAGTCTTGACGTCGGCAGGGGCGAGACTATCAATGATTTTTGACAGCTGAATCTGTGGTGTGAGCAAGCTAGCATCCTCAAGAGACATCGGATTATAATATTTCTGAAATGGATTAGCAGGGACAGACTAGTGGTCAGAAGAGAACTCACCGTGACATCACCGCTATCTTCTGCATCTGGAGAAGCGGCCGCCAATTTCTTCTCAAAACCTACCACTTCTTGGGCATAATTTTGGATGTCCTCTTGAGTTGAAATGCTTCCGTGATGCTTAGATGTTGGATGGATATGTTCGAGGACTTTCGCAAATGCCTTCGTGTAGTTCTTCACTACATCAATGTCCTCATAGTAATTCTTCGCTGGAAGTCCAATTTTATATGGTGGGGAAGTCTGCACAACCACAGTATCGGGGCTTTTGTCATCCGCACCAACTCCTAAGGATACTAACGCATCAACACCAATTTCCGCAAGGTAGTGTATTGTATCTGCTAACTCGGAATTGTCTTCAGGCTCTAGGAAGATGCGTTTTCCAAAGCTCGACTCCCGCACCGGAAACAAGTCGGCCACATTTTGAATAATCTCTTTCAGAGGTTTGATTCCGTCTTTCTTCACATCTTCCTCGTCTATGCACGCATCATAAGCGGTTTTCAGCTTCTCGAAGTTTTGTTGATCAACTGAGGAGAGCGATGCAACAAGCACGGCGGGGGAGAAGGATGAATGCTACATAGGGTCAGCAAAACTCCCTACTCTTTAAACGTAGCGAACCTTTGATTCTTCGGGATACGGCCCTTCGAGGATGTGTTTGAGCAGTAACTGAGAATTCTCACTCATTATCGTGCCGGTGAATGCATCTCCTTGGTCCGGCCGCAGATCATGCCGCTCTTTCCATCCTCCACATACGAGCTCTTCGAAGTTGATGCAAGGATCGATATTTTTGTATTTAGGTGATAAGTTATGGAGTATTTCTGATGAAGCGTGAATACATGCAGGCGTGTTGCAGATGCCTGTTTGCGCAGGATGCTTGACTATAAAGCCTCGTCAGAGCTATCTTGATCTTGTGGGTAGAGTAGAACATACATCCTAAGAAGATGCATATGATAATGATGAAAGTGACAAGAGCAACTATAAAGATTGCTGCTGCCCATTTCAAACCCCTCTTTGCAGTGGTCTGACGAGATTCGGATACCCCCTCAGCACTAGTAAGTAAGGGCGTTCGCTCTGAGTCTTCATTGTCTTCGGAATTTCTCTGGCCCATATCGTAGAGTCGAGCTGTTATGGCGCTAAGGATGCCAGCAAGAGGGATGACAAAATTCGCATAGGCTGGCTCTTGTTTGCTTGAATTTTTACGGGACTTGGATTTTGACCGAGTCCTCGATTTTGACCGACTCTTGGATCGTGATTTGGAGGCCAGCTTGCCAGATTTGAATCAGGAGAGGCAGCTGTTTGATGTGACAAATTTAGAGTGAGAAGTGGAATGTAGTTGGGAAGCTTTGCTTTTTAGCCTGAAGTCGGTGATCGGAAGACCTCGGCTAGACAGCTACTTTCCATTTGGGGAATCCTATTAATCAACTTAAAAGCCGGCAAGGCAATCCTCAAGATACTACTTGTACTCATCCTGTAACCAAAGAAAAATTCCTGTTATTGAATTATGCCTCAACGACGGACTCGGCAGGGAATTTCAGCGTCTTGGCACCCCCTATTCCACCAAAAGGAGCATATATTTTTGGTTTCTATGACATGAAACCTATTCAAATATGTGCCCTCTTTGCAGGGGACTTCACACTGTTTATAGTCAAGGTAGGAGTTAATTAGAGCCGTTTCTCTGCTAGATATCAGAATATATTACCCCCTTTTTTTTAAACCAGCTTAAACTCTGCCACAGGGTTCGCAGTTGTTCGATGTATATACTACCTTCCCTCGGCAGCCAATCTACCTGTGGATTAAAGGGAAATTAGATAATTTGAGCTCCTGGAAACCCTGCCCTACCTGTTTGCGGGTGGAACATTGGTTCTTTTGGTTGCAGAGTCTACAATAAGGTCATATTTCCATTGCTTACTTATACCTGGAGTTTTGGTGTTCCTGGGAATGTGGCTCGTGCTAGCCATAGTGCTTTCTAGCTACGGCTCTGTTCGGTATGGCTCTTGAATTGCCAGTCCAGCAATACGCCAATGCGACGCCATCTAATTAAGGTATTAAGATCGATCGATCAGATTGCTCGGGAGATTTGAGTAGCACCACCCGTTGCGGATTAGCGGGAGCTTACCTTACTTTAAGACTGGGGAGAAGAAGCCGGAATTTGGACCCGCGTCTATAGAAGCCTCCTGATATCTTTACCGCTTTTCCGCCGATCCTTTGCTCTGGAGGAGAGCAAACTCTTGACATATACAGTATGTATTACCATTCGACGAGGCTTGGCGTTCAAACCGCCGCATCCAAACAATGTACTGCGTATACACACGTGATATGCCGATTGTTCGTTCCACATTGTTCAGGATGCGAAATTATTGGACGGGATTTAAATCAAGAACAAGGAGAAAAACGTCATGTCTCAGCCACCGATGTCATTGGCACAGGGGCCGGATGTTGAATCAGTTGGAGTTCGACATCGCGGGGGCTCCCCCAATCTTGCTTTCCGTGATCAACCCATAAGGAGGAAAGGGCAAAGGGGACACAAGACAACTCTCACGTTATCGTCAGCTGAGAGTGAAAAGTGTTGAGATAAAGAAAGAAAGAGGCTTGTAACGCCACTTGCTGCATCTAGGGCCTTTTGATGGATTCTTTAGGACGGTTTTAGTCTCTCCCTAAAACTCTAGCTTGTACACGCATCCAAGATAACGTGTTCAACCATCGTGGTAACCATGTTCCAAGACTTGAGCCTCGTATACCCATCCAGTCCATGGCTCCTGGCAACGCTCGATCCAGGTCCATAATGTCCGAGTAAGCGTGTGCTGTCATGGGGACAAGGCCCAGCCAGAATAAGGCACCTAAGAGGCTCCCTGACCTTTCTCATTATTGAACTGATTAGAACCCAAATAGTTAATGTGCATGATAGAGAAAATAGATTAGGTAGCATAGGCCAAGAAATAAAATAAAAAAACAAATAGGGAGGAATTCCCCAATTATAAGAAAGAAAGCAAGAGAGTAATCCTCGCCCAATTGCGGTTTTGGGACTAGGATCCGGTACTAAGTTCGCTTTCGAATCCAACCTACCTATACTATACTTTCACACACACCACCACAACCAATCTCTACCCACAACACCTACCACTTCTCTCAAACCTCCTTCAGTCTATTCAGACAGATGCCACCAAGGAAGTCATGCGATTCTGTCTTTACATCGAATGAGTTTTGGTTTTCTCAAATAGAAGTTCCTTGCACATAGACGAGCAATCTTCTATCTTTTCATGACATGACGTAGTTGCCAAAACCTCGGGCTGAACTAGAAAACAACTACCACCACAATCAACCAGAAGCAGAATCAATGCGAACTAGGGCGCTAGAGACGAGCGACATCGAAAGCGCTTATACCATTTCATGCTCTAGACGCGCCACATAACGAGGAGACACATTGCACAAGAAGCTGGCGCTGTGGGCTGTTCAGGGGAACAGGAGCATGCAATCCCCAAAGTCGCCTCTAGAAAAGTCTTCACAATCTCGCAGACAGAGTAGCCACAGACGATCTAGCGCCGAGAAGCCAACATCGAACTCAGGATCATCAACCAAGCATGCAGTAAAGCTAGAACAGGGTTCTACGGGTAGGGCGAAAGATCCGATGCCAGACTCCTCGCCTCATGGTGCAAAAGCACCTACGAAAACCGACGTCAGTGAAAATGATGGAGGGAGAAACACGGATACTGGAATCTCTGGGCACTCGGGATCGAGAGTAGGACGGAATGCAGACACTGGAAAGCCAAATACAGACCTTTCACTTGGGGTAAATGCTGGACATAGTACTGGGGAGATACCAAAGAATAATTCTTCTGAGGAGGTGGAATATTTCCGTGCTGCAATCAATGCACAACTACAATTAACACAGCATCGTGAAAATTTAACTAAACACTTGGAGGATAGAGATGGGCAAGGGGGGAATGCTCCACCCGCTGCCCCAAGTGGCAAGGTACGGATTTCCCCTATTCACGAGGAGGCTACATCTCCATCACTCGAGGAGGCCTACCGCAGTCCGTTGCCGTCAGGATTAGATACCACTTCAACAGAATCAGCAAGAACCGTTCGAGGAGAAGCTACACCAGTTTTAACAACTGCCAGGACTCCTTCATATCCATTTCCTCCAATGAGACCCCCAAGACAGTTGGATTACAACCAGCATCGGCCATTCACTGCATTGTCTCCCACAGTGATCCCATCTAGCTTTGCTGGTGTTTCCTTTGAAGGCACCCATGACAATTTGTTGTCTGGTACTGTTACTCCAGCATCGACTTTGAACTTTCAACCGTCGGGAACATATCAATCAGAAGACGATCTGAATTTCCCAAGTCCAAACTTATATGATCTTAGTCTCATGCTTTCTGCAGAACCGGGGCTAGATCCATGGTGGACAACAGTAGTTCAGATAATGAGAGATATTTATAGGGCCGAAAGGGTGACTCTATCTGTACCAGCAGACTCGACTGATATTGAGAACGTGCCATGGGGCCAAAAAGCGACTTTTAATGCGATTGAAGAGGATGAATTAAGCTTAACATATCTTCCCCGTGGTAGTAGCATGGTACCCAGCAGTGTTGGCACAAATGATACTTCTAATTCAGAGGGAACGGCAGCAGGCGACTCGCCCCCAATGTCTGTACCATCGATGGCTAGCGCTACTCGTCCAGGACTTCCAAGCAGGCACTCCTTCACGGCATACGAGGAAACCAAACGTGACCCAGCGTCATTTTTTGACTCCGTTAGGCCATCAACTGCCTCAAGACCTTCTGCACTAACGAGAGCCAAAAGCTATCTTTCAGGACGTCCAGATCAACCTCCTAGGATGGCGACTCTTCATAATGCTCAACTTAGCTTGCAATCACTTCAAGATCATATGGAATTTGAGGACGAGAGACCCGTTACGTCATGGGAAAACATTGAGACGACGCATAGAGATGTTCAAGGAAGAGTCTTTCAGGTGCTGCAAGCTCTTGACTATGAAGCGGATCCATTAATAGATAGCAGTGGGGTTTTGAGAGTTTTAGAGCGTGGGAAAGTGATTGCCTTGACCAGAGACTATCCTTACTTAAACCAACCGGGTGACGAAAAGAGTGGTGGCAGCAAAAACTCCCAGCGGAGTACAAAACCTAAGGAGTCCACGGATAAGTCAAAAAGAGGAAATCCACCAGAATTAGGTCCAAGAATCCAATCGTTTCTGGGAAGCAAAAGCTCAAAACGATCGAGCCGCCGGAGTCAGACGAGTGAGAAGGGCAAAAGCATACCGTCGACTTCTGTGCATCACTTGGACGACCCCCCTCAACCTCCGCCAAAATATGAAGAGTATGAGCAGGCACCACCATCCCCTTGGGCTCAGTCTCCAGCACCATCTCCAGCTGTTCGAGCAGAGACCGGTGAGAATCCTTTCTTCATAGATGCGTCAGTCGATGAAGAAACCTTTAATCCAAACCAGCAACAAGAAGATTATTCAAAAATGCAACAAGTCGAGGCTATTGGTATCGATAGATCATGGACCGTCTTGCATATTCCTTTGAGGCATGTATTACTGTCCAAACCGATTCAAGCTTTCCGTTTAGATGCAGCTGCCATGGAGTCAAAATTTGCAGGCAGAAGCAAACGGTCTGACCAGCTACCACGGATTCCTGATCATGCCAAAGCCCAAGCTAATGATCAGGTGAAAGAAAAGCGGACTCCCATAGCAATCCTTTCAATTCTCAGCCCTGTCATCCCTTATCCTTCTAATCTCAGGCATTCCTTGGAACACCTTTCACCACACTTGGCTACATCTTTCTCTCTCTGCCGGCACTATTCTAATTTAGAGACTGAAATTGCAGGTTTATCTCGAAAGCGTCCTCAGACAGCTGGCTTTGGAGCTGTTGCCACTAGCAGCCGTGCTGTGGGAGAGCGCATAACTACAGGAAATTTTGCATACCCTCCGCTTGAAGAACGCGCTGCGCCCCGGCAGCCAGGAGGCAGCATCACTAGTCCAAGTGAATACTCTGGATTATCACGAAGCAATGCAGGGTCGCCTAGTAGCACTCCTGGATGGGATCCAGGCAGCGTAGGGCTTAGTGTGGATAAACGCACAAGTGGCCGAAGCCCTGGTTATGCTGCAGGTGAAGGATACTTCAGCCCTGGGGCAAGACCAGGCTTGGGTCGTGCTGATACCGGATCAGCTAGTAGTATTGTTGCTGCACGTCGATCCTCAAAAGAAAGTTCCCCAACTGAATCCCGATTAATTCCCCGTACGTCGGATGAAAGACAGCAGGATCCGGAAACACCTCTGCATGAACGTCGAGATGACAGTGCAAAGATTACGACTACGAGATCTGAAGATGGGAGCCTAACTTCAACCACAGCCACAGCCAAGCAGGAAAACCATGCCAGACGATCTTCCAGAGATCTTAGTGTTGATACCTCCGACATGCGGGAGGTCAGCCCCTCGAGGCAGCAAGTTGAGAGTTCTCTCTCCCCAAGACGACATGCCCTTCACACCGCTTCAACTCAAGGCACCAATCGGACAGACCGACCTCACACCTTATTACACTCCTATGGTGCTGATTTTGGGGCAACGTTTCAGTCTTTGCCATCAACTTCTACCCCTTCTACAAAGACTCCTGCAGCGTCTAAGAGTCACCCCCGCACAAACTCGTTCACAGTACCCATTGATATGCCGCCTCCATCTGACCGGCTCAAAGGGCTTATGCTAGACTCATTGCCCGCTCATGTGTTTGTTGCATTGCCGCAAACTGGTGAAATAGTATGGGTAAACAGTCGATACTTGACTTACCGAGGCCAAACTGTGTCAGAATTATATCAAGATCCTTGGGGCAGCATTCATCCTGATGAGAGAGAGGACTATCTAAAAGCGTGGAGTCATGCAGTCCGCACAGGGGAACAATTCTCAATGCAAGTTCGCATTAGGCGTTTTGATGGAACTTACCGCTGGTTCTACACAAGAGCAGTAGGTTCTCGAGATATTCGAGGTGTTATAGTTCAATGGTATGGTTCCCATATGGACATTCATGACCAGCATATTGCAGAAGTCAAAGCTGCACGACAGGAAGAAATCGAAGCTTCGGAGGCCAAGCATCGGCAACTTGCTAATCTCATCCCTCAAATAATATTTGCTGCTACGGAAGATGAAGGCGTCACTTTTGCAAATAAGCAGTGGCTCTCGTATACTGGACAAGATTTTAATGATGCTTTGGGATTAGGTTTCATGGACTACGTGCATCCAGAGGACCTTGCAAAGTGCCAGATACCAGTAGACCGACCACCGACACCGTCACAGCAGCATCCTAAGAAGCCTCATGAACCTAGTAGAAACCCTTCGCAAGAATCTTCAGCATCAACGAAGTCTTCGATTATCTCAGATGCACTCACCGAGACTACTATGAAAGGGATCCATCAATCCCTATCCAGGAATAATAGCTCAAGCAGTGGATCGGTCTACGAAGTTCCTACTGCTGACCTCTCAGAGTTAGCACGAACTGGTGTAATCAAGATTACGACTGATAATGATGGACGACTATCCTACACTACAGAAGTTCGACTG
Organism: Chlorencoelia australis; assembly: GCA_003988815.1. NCBI lineage: Eukaryota > Fungi > Ascomycota > Leotiomycetes > Helotiales > Cenangiaceae > Chlorencoelia > Chlorencoelia australis. The sequence goes on from QYAN01000003.1 coordinate 338,468, forward strand.
CGAAACAAGTCTGGAGAATACCGTTGGCACCTGGTCCGCTGTGTTGAGGTTGACAATATTAACCTTGGTAGCGGGGATGGCTCTTGGTTTGGCGCCTGCACAGATATTAATGACCACAAGCTTTTGGAGACAAAATTAAAGGAAGCTATGGAGTCAAAGGGCAAGTTCTTAAGCAATATGTCGCACGAAATTCGCACTCCTCTAATAGGCATCTCTGGGATGGTTAGCTTTCTTCAGGATACGATTCTTAACGATGAGCAAATCGACTACACTAATACGATTCAAGCGAGTGCGAACAATCTTCTAAGCATTATCAATGACATCTTGGATCTCTCCAAGGTTGATGCTGGAATGATGAAGCTGTCTCAAGAATGGTTCCACACTCGTTCTTTAGTCGAAGAGGTCAATGAAATGGTTTCTACCATGGCAATCACAAAACGGCTAGAGCTGAATTATGTCGTTGATGTTGACGTACCCGAGATGGTCAAAGGCGACAAATTCCGAATCCGACAGGTACTGCTGAATGTAATTGGCAACGCAATCAAATTTACTACCGTTGGTGAAGTGTTTAGCCGGTGCAAGGTGTACACTGATGACCTTGGATCCCTTGGTGAAAATGAGATTATGCTTGAGTATTCCATTATCGATACTGGTAGTGGCTTTACTCAGGAGGAGGCAGATCTCATATTCAAACCTTTCAGCCAGATTGATGGAAGTAGCACTCGCCAACATGGTGGCAGCGGATTAGGATTGGTTATATCGAGACAACTCGTGGAGCTACATGGGGGCAAAATGCAAGGCAGCGCTGTTCCTGGGAAAGGTTCTACATTCACATTTACTGCGAAATTCGGACTACCTACTCTTGATGATCATCCAGAGCCACCTTCAACGCCAGCTTCGACGCCAGCTTCGAGTAAATTACCATCGACCAGGTCTTCCACTTCGAACGAGATCACAGCAAGGGCTATGAAGCAGGCTAGCGGCAGCCCAATATTAGCGAACAAATTAATGCAATCGCCCGCGGTAGACAGTCCGAAGACAGAATCTAGTGTTCAATCACCAGTAGTATCGACCACCAGTTCAGACCCTTCTATCTATTCGGCTCAATCGCAGACAACCCAAAGATCATCCGGCTCTTCCATTGCCCAAGGTCTAGTCCATTTCAGCGAGGCTGCTCGGGCTGCTACTCAAGATGTATCTGATATGAAGTTCGCCATTCCCGAGAGACATTCGCCAGGATCGAATTTTCCAAAAAGTGATACAAAATCCGAGGGAATTCTTACCCAAACAGCAACAACTCCAACAATTCTCAGTCATACAACTGCTTCTCTCACCCCTGGTGTGTTTCGGCAAAGGAGTGGAAATTTTTCCGATCTCAAGCATTTCCGTCCTCCGATGCATTCGATCCTCTTGATATGTCCGCAAACACACAGTCGTGAAGCGACAACTCAACACATTAAGATCACATTGCCAAAGGATGTGCCTCATCAAATTACCACGTTGTCAAGCGTTGAGGAAGCCCAGCAGCTCATTGGTGGAGACGACCCTATAATTTTCACACACATTGTACTAAATTTAGGTTCAGCTGAAGACATTGTGGCTTTGATCGAGCAAATTATTATGAATATTTCAATGCCCCAAACCTCGATAGTCGTGCTTTCGGACCCCGTACAACGACAAGAAGTCAACAAGCTGGCGGGGGCATATGATTACGAGCAACTTGCGAAGGATAATCGCGTTACTTTTGTCTATAAGCCTGTCAAACCATCAAGATTTGCTGCCATATTTGACCCTGACAAAGAACAAAATTTCAGTACAGATCACAACCGATCAAGCGCTCAACAACAAGTCGCAAACCAGAAGCAGAACTACGTTGATATTGGGAAGCGCCTCGGAAATAAAGGTTTAAAAGTACTCCTTGTCGAAGACAATAAAGTAAACCAGCAGGTTCTTATGAAATTCCTTGGGAAAGTTGGTATTGCTGCTGAATTGGCTCTGGATGGTGTCGATTGCACCGAGAAGGTGTTCTCTCAACCTCACTCCTTCTATTCCCTTATTCTAGTATGGATCTCTTGAACTACTCTCATGAATTCAACTGATGAGCCCTACAGTGCGATCTCCATATGCCCCGTAAAGACGGCTACCAAACTTGCCGTGAAATCCGGGAATGGGAGAGAAAGGAGTCACTTCCACGTATGCCTATCATTGCGCTTTCTGCCAATGTCATGGCGGATGTTCTCGACAAGTGCGTTGCTGCAGGTTTCAATAGCTATGTCACCAAACCTGTCGACTTCAAAGCACTCAGCAATGCCATGGGCGAATTGCTGGATCCACTTAGGTCAGAGACGTCTGGTTCTGGAATGTTAATGGGGGAGAAATCTTGAGTTCTTCATGTTACCACTTTCTTACTGCATTTTCCGGCGTTATCCTCTTCGCATCGTAAGCATTCGAAGCATTGCGTGGCGTGGCGTTTCCTGCCTTTTACTATCAAAAAAATGTTACCTTCTAATAAGGATGTAAAATACAGATCACGATGGCTTTCTTTTCTAGGTTGACAGAGCGCTATACACTCCAGCATATTCTGAACGCTCTGGTCGACTTTACCTCTTTAATTTACGAAACCGGAATAGATGGTTTCTGTTTGCATGGAATGGTTATGATGGGGTTTTCGACTTGTCAGGTCATATTTCCAGGAGCGAAATGGGAAACTAGCTCTTAAAAGAAAGCGATATTGCATAACGGGTTTTTTGCGTTTCCTCCAGGCTGTCATGGAACGGGGGCCTCGGGTCTATTGGCGCGCTGGACGGATGAGACTTGATAGTGGGAGGCCATCTATTTTCGTAATCGCCGTTTGTTTTTATGGTGGGCGATTGATGGATAGAAAGGAAGAAGGATAATATGGTGATGGTGAATGAGGTGAAAGTAGTGTACTTTATACTTCGAGAATCGAGGAGACTTGAATATATTCTATTGACTTGAATGCATGAGATAGGGCTCTATCTCCACATAGGATTATGACTCCGGTTCATTCATACCAACGATCCTTAACTATGACAAGTTCTATGCAAGCTTGAAATCCTTTGTATTCTCGAAACGTGGCAGTTATTCAGGGGCAGCGCTTAGAATCAGAAGCGGAAAGCTTATGCTGCAAAACCAGTGGAGCAGCTATGAAGGGTAACTATATAGAGTCGGGCGTAATAGGTACGAAGTAGATAGATGGACATCATTTAATACAAGTAAACATATTTATTTCGTATTCACAGAGTACATACATAGCAGGCCTTTCTACCTAGAATTTACATTGTCGAATCTATCCCTTCTTTTTTAGATAGGTAATGATTGTAAATTATTTCTTGAAGTGAATTATTAAATTATGATCACCCACACTCACATTAATTATATCTTCATTCATTCACGTAAACAATAGTTGCCCTTGATACCGCCAAATTGTTTATTTTCGCCTGAACAATGAGGTTGACAGACTAATAATTCCCACAGCCTTGCCGCGAGCGAAGTCAATATTTCAAGGTTCTCGATAACTTCTTCTCACATATCAACCATCTTCTTTTTCCATCGACAACCACCGCATCCATTGCAAATTCTTTCAAAAAATCCTTGCAACGCGCTGACCGCCAATTCATTCGCATCATAGTTGTGTCGCGTGCGACAAAATTCCCTAACGACAAGAAATCTTTCAATTCTTGATTTGATTCTTCCAACTTCAACCCTTCATCTTCGATTCTTTTCAACCACTTCTCCATTGCAACAGATCTTCGGACTTCTTTAATTATTGACACCTTTACCTGTACTAAGTACGGTGTCTCACACGGAGGAGTCATTCAAAATGGTGCCTCCTACTAAACGTCGAACCCGAAAGGACGGCCTTTCGCCTGGTGGTCTCAAATCTCTGCCCACACCTCCAAGGAGAACGAGAAAACCCCGCGCAGCAAAGGCGCAACCTTCTATTGAACCTGCCGATATCAATACCTCTTCTCAACAAGATCCCTCTCATTCAGCAGAACCCGAACCCACGTCAGCTCCCGAGACGGCATCACGATCTCAATCGCCCAATGCGGCCGAGTCGCGATCAGAATCTCCTCCAGCACCCGAGTCTCGCTCTACCTCTCCTCCTCAATTGCAAAGTAATAATATACGTTCATCTACTGAGCGCGGCTCATCTAAACAATATGCGGCTGGATCCAAGAAGCGATCTCGAGCTGCTTCTAGTCCTTCTACTCACCAAGGTGCTGGACAATCTCAAGACGAACCAACGGTCGAAGATAGGCCAGCTAAGCGTACACGTACATCGAGGAAGAAAAATATCCTGTCTTCCGACGACGATGATGCTGACGAAAGTGGACAAAGTGCATCATATACCAATCGAGGCCGTATGGTCACGGAGCCAAATAACAGCGAGATGAGTTCTGACGGAGATGCAGTTGTTGCACAACCATCTTCAATGCGCTCAAGATCAAAGTCCAACTCTAGGAGTGCTACTACTTCTGCGGCGCAACAACCTGAAGAAGACGAAGGAAGTTCCACTGCCCTTGTCACCGTCAACCAACCTCCAAGCACTACACCCCATAACACCCAAGCTCAGCGAAAGCGTCGCTATCTAAATACTCCCAGGGTTAAGCCCTTTCGACAAGAGCCTAGTCCTATTGAGCTCTCCCCGCGTTCAGGAGATTCATCGCCCCTTGTTCTTCCAGAAGATCCGGATGAACGTCAAGAACTTTTCCATAAGATGTTCAACGTCCCAAAAATCGCCAAAAACCCGAAAGTCTTAGCACTCTTCAACACAGGCTTTGAGACATACGGTCCAGTAAAGACAGCTGGGGAGGAATCAGATCTGTCAGATGACGGTCTTGGTCTTTTGGATGGTCCTAGTTACACTCGAGATGCATTCAAAAAGCATCGTAACGACCCAAAGACATTCCGACGAGACTTGTTCCCTCACGACCTACCACCGCAATCTACAGATAAAATCGAGGTAGGCCTCTCAAGTCAGAATGTCTTTCCAAATCACATGCTAACTTGAAACAGGCCGAACGCAAGCGACGTGCTGCTTCTGGCTCTCGCCAAAGTATGAAAAGATCCAAGCATTCTATCTTTATTGAAATTCCCAATTCTGCGAGCGAATCTCCTGAAACCCACGTAATAACCGATCCCCTTCTAGTAGTCAGATTCATGGACTTGGTCAACCAGCACAAACAAAACCGCCCGCTTCCTAGTGAAGAGCAAATGCCAACCACTATAACGGCAACAGAGAGCTCGCAAAACGCAGCCATCTCCACACCAGAACCAGGAACCCAAAATCCCTCGCAACAGTCACAGGGCAAAGGTGTCTTTCGGGGCCCGAATGCCTTTCAGCGCTACGAATATCCCGGACCGCCTTCTGACGAGGTGGAGCGCGAAGCTGCGACGAGTGAAAGTGAAGTAGACCAAGTGGAACAACCCCAGATTCGAACCCCGGAACCGGAGACTCAAGTGCAGCAGTCTCCCTCCTGGTTCCAGTCCATCACCTCCACTTTTAAATATCCATTCAAATTTATTGCCGGTTCAAGCAAACCTGCCTCTAAACTAGCCACTACTAATGATGGCACTACAGTTTCAGCTAATCCTTATGATCACAATGAACCCGTGACTCCCACACCAGCAGGCAATCGACCAAGAGGCCTCGCTCAAACGGAACGTAAACGTCGCTCACAAAATTTTCGCACTTACCAACCACAAACCGAGCGTCGTGAACGTCACCCTAATATCCCCAAACCACCTATTCACCTACGCGGCGTCTTAACCCAAGAACAGATTGCAGGACGCCACAGAGAGCAAGATATGGAGGCTGAGCGTCACAAGCAACGAGCTCGCGTTGAAGAAGAGGCCGAGGCCGAATCGAACGAATATTTTGGGCCCGGATCTGCACGTCCTGGTGATAAGCACTCCCGGGATGGCTTGTTACCTGTCCCAGGTCCTGTCTCAGGTTCTATCGTTCGAGACGGAGTTGTTTTCTATCCTCGTCGTCAAGGTCTCTTCGTCCCTGCTGGCTATCACATCGACTCTGACTCTGACTCTGACTCTGATGAGGAAAATGCGGCCACGAACGACTCTCCAACCAGAACTACACTTCCAGCTACTCCTCTTCGTCGGGGACCCAGGATCTTGACCGCAGAAGAGTCTGAAGCAAGAGAAGCTCTTGCGAGAGAGCGCATTGCGAAGGGTGAAACACACAGATTGTATAGACCCAGATCTCCTCCTCTATCTCCTACGAAACCCTGGGAAGAAATGACATTTAGAGAAAAGACGAAAGTTGTTGCAGAAGAACCCCCTCTTCATTACCCTTTTGACCAAAAAGCTTGGATACGACAAGGTTGGGATTTTGAGGGGTCTCCTCACATACCATTTTCTAATCGCCCGCGTTTCTATTTCAGCGAAATAGAAGAACGCGCACGCATGGCACACTCTCAGAGACGCCTCCCTGAATCTTCCCCACCTCCAGAGCATGAAGTTGATATTGATATTAAGACTTTTTCTAACACGCTGTGGAATAGAGACAATCCTCACCCTAGTAGCATATTTAGCTTGGCCGATAAATCTGGTCCATTCAGACAACCTGACTGGGTTCAGAAAAATCTCGATAATAAACGTGATCCCCTCGCTCCTTCAGAAAACGTCTTCGATCAGCAAGGCGACACATCAACTGAACAACCATCTGGTCACTTCGAGGCTCCAGATCCTAACGCACCTGATAGCGAAGATGAAAGTGGAGCAGCAGTTCAACAACCACCGGCATCAACGAGTGGTGTTCTTGAGCAGAAGCAATGGAATCAAACCCCACCACCAAAGGCACCAAGACCAGTAAATGCTCAACTCCCACACCTGTCTAATCCCGAACTTGCCAAGCCAACACCATTAACACCGATCGAAAAAGAGAAGATGCGACTCATGAATGCCCCCCGTGAGCCAAGCAGACTTCGAAACATGACGACCCAGATGTCTTCGCCCCTTACGCAAGACAATCAGATGGTCCAATCTCAGGATGAGAACGAAGAGAATGAGCCACCATTTGAAAATTATGTTTTTTCTCGCGAAATCCAAAAAGAAGTGGAGAAGCTCAGTGACAAAGTAATAGATGAACTTATTGCCCCTCACCTCCCGACTGGATATGGTTCTGCATTTCCACCGAAGAGTGCATGCGAACGAAGTGCGGATAGGATTCAGGATACCTTAGCTGAGAGTGGTCTCCAAGGTGCATTGAAGCAAAAGGACCTCGAGGATATTCCTAATATCGAGGAAGTTCTCGCCGTTGAGTGATTAGTTACAAGCATTTGCAGAGGAGTTTGGTTGGGATGATATTTTTTCCCTAATGCATAGCGAAGGTGTTTGGACGGTGTATTGAGTCTTTTTGTATGGATTGTTGTTTTTTCCATAGCAGAGGTATTTTTCCTGCTTACATAAAAGGGATTATGGATGGATTCTTCTACAGAGCAGAGGTATATTCCTGCTATACATAAAAGGGGTGATGGATGATACGCAGAGGTTTACCTGATTACATAGTTTGGACTTTAGAGCCCGACACTTCAGAAGTTGAGTTCAGTAGAGTAAGATTACATAGGGAAGACATCATTCAGACTACCTAAGTGTATGAAAAAAATTTCAAAAATTGCTGGGTACTTGAATAATGTGAGGCTTTAGTCTAACCCTCTCTCCTCTCTTCTCTCTACTTTTCGCTTTTTGAATTTATCTTCTTTCGTAAAGCTATATTCAATCCCCACTATTGAGGTGATACGACTGGTTTTTAAAATCACTCCTTCCTCCGGCAGCCCTTTTTAAAACACCATTTCGAAGCTCGACTTTCTTCAAACTTTTATTCCCCTTTTTCACACTGCCGCAGAATATAATTATATCTTTTTTTTTTTCTTAACCATTACTTTTATAATAATCTCACTCTCTTTTCTTTCCCATACTCGTTTCTAAAGCTTAAATTTGTTTTTATACTTAAGTTTTTTGACCACTTTTTTCTCATGAGAGAAATTGGAGGAAGATGTTGATTGAAAATATGGAGAGTAGTGAGTTTGTCATTGGACTTGCGGTGGCTTTTGGAGAGGAGGATAAAGTTCTTTGCTGGGTAATTGGGAAAGAGCATTGGTTTGGTTTGAGTGGACTGGTTAGGTTTGTAATTTTTGCAGAAACTGAGTTAGGAAGTTAGAACTCTGCCTCGGGAAGAATTTCCCTTGGAAGAATTCTCTTATCGCCCCCCCCCCCCCYTCGGAAGGTCAATTCATGTACAACGGCTATATGAAGTGGCTGAGTTCGGATTCCTACTATTATGATGAAAGAAGACATACGGATATTATGGCTGACAGAGTGGAAGAACCGTGCAATAAGCATATCCGTGACGACCTGGGAGGGATGTACGAGAGTGATTCTTCTTTTGTAAGCGAGGCATTCGATCCTCCTAATAAACTGATACCATTTTCATTCTCTTCATAAGCCTTTTTCTTCTCAGTCGCAACACGCGAGAGGTCATCAGAGTTGGCTTCTAAGTAATCTCTGTATTCTTGAATCCAGTACTATTATTAACTGAGTTTGCATGGCCGTCCAAAAGCCATACTTGGAACATTGCAGATACCCACTACAACATCAGGAAGTCAATAATTTGGGGATGTCTAAGTAGCGCGGGAGGATTGCCCCTCCCTCCCTATCGGGCTGTAGAAATAGGAGACATACGTGGGTTCCTGAATGGTAAGTTGGACTTGGGCTCGACTCTCAAAATTCCGAATTCTTTTCCAAGAAGCTCCATATCATCGTCTTCTTGTTCACTCTGCTAGGTGGCCTCTGAGAAGATCATAGTTCTTGCCCTTGGAGACATTAGGGGAGGTACCAGAGGAGATATTCGGAAATTAGGAAACGCTATTTGAAGAGGTGTTGGAAGAATGGTGGTAGAGTTGCTCACTGCTGATAGCAGAAGGGATTCTAGTCGATCAATTCGAGAGATCAGGACGTCTCTGTCCGTAAGCTGTGAGAGCGACTGCTCCTCCTCCTCCCGCCGTTCATGTTGCTGTATCTCCAGCCTTGATGCATGGAGTAGCCCGATTAAATTTCAACCTGTTAAATTAGGACAAGGATCAGGCAGGCAAGATAACGGACACATTCTTGGAAGCCTTCCTTTCTGAATCTGCAATGTCTACACGACAAAGTAGGTCTGTTCCTTTTTCGTGAACTGCGTGGCTGCTTCCTTGCTGAATGGGAGGGAGAGGGCTCCTTCAGAGAGGATTCTATCGGAGAGGGGCCTTGACAAAAGACGTAGTAAACAACGGCTCTATTGTAGTAGAGATTCAAGCTTGCCAAGCAAAACGAAAAGAAAAGCAAAGGGAATGGGCGTTATATGAAATGTAACAAAGTATATGTACATCGAAAGTTTTTGATGGCCGTTGCTTACATTCATATGTACGTAAGCATCCCTAGCACACTAATAATCTCTACCTGCCCTTGTTGAAGATAATACCCAAAGCTGTTATGATATGAGTTACTCATCCGGAGGAACAGTCGGATTTTATCTAACCTTCAACTAGGATGATTTTTGTCATTTGATTGTTCTCGGGGTTTAAATATCAATTAATTTTCTACGGTGGCGGTAGGAAGATTATGAGAATTCACATTACAAATGATATCCTGATGCATCTCTCTTAAGGTACAAAAGCGCTGATTAAGAGAGTGGCGGCCAAAGTTCTCCGAGGAGCTCCGAGACAAAGAAGATGAAGCTGGAATTATTTGTGATAATATGCTTTGAAAGCATCAGTAATCAAGCATTTGAATGTATAGTGGCAAATTCCAACAGGACTTCTCCTCTTGCATAAGGTTTTAGTCATAAGTTCCTGACACCCTTTTTCTTCACTAACTTTTTGACGCCCTTTTTTATTGATTAGGAGAAACTCATGCTATATCCGAGGTAAAACTGGGAATGTAGACTTCCGCACTTGCGTATTCCTTGGGATATTCGAGCATCGAGTGATATAGCGATTGAAGTTACGTGGTATCTTGTCAGGAAGGCTCACTGGCCCATTGAAGGCTCACGTATATCCGAATCAATCCTGCCCCGGACAGAGATGTGATCTAAGAAATCTGCTAATTGCATATTCGCGGGAGGCATAAAATGACAGCTTAGATTAGAGAGCGTAAGTTGAAAAAGCTGAGAAAAGAGTATGATATAGGGTTGGAGAGCAGCCTTCAAGTTGAAAGGGTGGGTTTTAGCCTAATTTACGTTCCGTTCATGATATTTTGACCTACGAAGTATTTAACATGACGAGTTCGAGCAAACCAAAGAACGAAGAGTATATTACAAGGGTCTTATAGTCCGGCAATTTCCAATCCTTATACCACGGCAGTACCATTCTCCTCAGTCTGGTGTGAGAGTAACTTTGAGGAAGAGAGCGATTGTGAGGAGAGGGTGATTTGGAGGAAGGCAATAAGTATCAACGAAGAGATAAGTTTTAAAAATACAGTACAGTAAGGGTGAAGAGAAAAAGGGTCTTAGGGAAGAGCGCATGACGCGGAGATGAAAACAACTCTACTTTAGTAATATAGATAGTTATAGAGTTTACGGGAGTAGCAAGACTCGTACTCCATGAGCACTCAACTTATGAGTCGTTCTGATATTTGAACTGGCTAAGCCCTGCATTGATTGCTGAGGACCTGAAGCATTGAAAGATAAAGCGATCTAGGACCAATGCACAACCACGCCTTGAGCACAGATCAAGGACATTACCGTGTGTGTCCACCTCTCTTCTCTTCTCAAGGTTCATGCTTGTTCTCATAACTCCATGGCTTGGAAGCGACGGCATGTTTTTAACTTGCCAAGAAACGTCATCCGTTGTTTTCTAGCATTTTCCTTGAAGATATGCATTTGAGAGCCTAGCCTAAGGTAGCAAGCAACGAAAGCAGCTTTGCCTTCGTATGGATTGTCCTTGGAATATGAAAGGATCAATAATGCTTATTGCCTGACTCATGCAATCGCTAAATAAAAACGATTTAGAAAATCAATTCTGTCAGTACGTCCCGGGGAAGGCATCCTCATCAATATTGCGGAAGGAGTCTCGGAAACAGGGATTTGGATTTTGGGATGAGGGGATTATTTTCCCGTGCCATCCTGACATTGTACGGATAAGGCGGGGAGATAGGCTTGATACGGATTGGAGCATTGAGAAGCGCAATTTGCTTGTCTCTACTTTTGGGGAAGATGAGGAGATTGGAGTTGTGAGATGATGTGTGGCAGAGTTAGCGGTGGACAGATACAGCCGGCGCTGCTTGATTGCTTTTGCTTCCCGGTAAACGTTTGACAGTTTGCTATCTTGTGTGATTGGAAATATCCTTGGAAGTGGGCAGTCTCGATGTCGTTTGTTTTTATCTCTGGCAAAGACCATGATTTGGGAAAGTGGACGCTTCAACCCGGAGTTTGATTCTCGAGGAGCTCAATGAGTTATTGGTTTTAGAGTATGGTCGACATCTCAGATGAAAGGTAAGAGAGAGCCGTTCTTGGTTTGCGGCTATTAGTTTTTCTGAAAATTCGAGCATCACGTCGGCCGCCTGTCCTTAACCTTGCTATTAGGATATCTCTTGAGTGTCAATTCTGAGGACATATGAGTTACTTAAGAGTGGAATGCTTGAAAATACTTTTTGCAAGTTAGGTCTTGAGTTGAGAATTAGCGCTGAGATACAGTAGTTCATCCCAAACGATGGAAGCTAATGGAAGCAAAACGTCTTCCGTACTTTAGTGCTTGCTCCTCTCAACCGTTCCTCTTACTCGTTACGACTGATGCCGTGTCTGGCGGGGCAAAGCTCGTACATCCGGCTGCTTGGTTGGGCTCCTCAATCCCTGAACGGACGGGGTTCTTAGCTTCTCGTGTCCAGCGCGCTGGGCTCCGATGCATCATCTCTCATGCCCACAAGCTACATGGCTGTTTTGGAATTGACGAGATTCCCCTTTGGTATAAAATTATGAAGGTGGAAAGGTTTGGTAGCGAGGAGAGGCGAAAGTAACAGGATAGGGCCAAAAGCCAGGATTTCCTTGTGGTTCAGTGGTAGATAATAGCTTAGCACACGACGAGTTCCCTAGATGATCTCATCCGTCTGACGGTAAAAAAGGGCGAATGTATTGGCTTGATGAGTGAGCGCAGAGAAGCCGCTCGAGATGGGTTGTTGGATTTGGAATTCTTTCTTTGCACCGACGTGCGTAACTCAACGCTTGGAGTGTGACTTTTGCAGCAGACGAATAAGCCAATTGAGATGCGTCAACGAACAGGCACTTTGGGGGAAGCAGATACGGGGTACCGGTACAACTTCACGGTAAAGAGAAGGAAAGAGAAGGAAGCATCGACCCCCAATCAATTGGATCGACCTACGGAGGGCTGGAGATGGGTAAAGGAATGGCTAAGGTACGTACATAATTAATTATCGAAGAGCCGTTCCTGTACCAAAACACCCCTGTTTCCTGCAACGAGCGTCCATGGGGCAACGCAGACTGAGTATGTAGACCAGACCAGCCAAATGTTATTGTCAGAGCGTAATTTATATGAGGTGCTCAGTCGAATCCTTCGGTGCAGAGCACAACCGCAACGACAACGACAACGACAACCACAACCAACTATCGACCCGACCGAATTTAGCCAGGAGAGAACGACCGAGATCTGAGGGAAAGCCGGGGGTGGGGGGTTATTTGTGACCCTGCGACTGCGACTGCGACGACGAGCTGCGTACGGAGGAACAGTCCCATAAAGAAGCGAGCGAGGAAATTGTTGCTGCACTAATGCTGGTCGCTTGTGTGTGATGCTCTTGGCCACCCCTTGTCGTTTTGCCTCTGCGGTTATGATTTGGTATCAGCTGCACTTTGCACTTTGCACCTTGCACCTTGCACTTTCCCTCCACCTCTTTCTCCTCGCGACATCCAGTCTTCACCCCTGTTGAGAAACTGCAATCTCATTCCATTCTGCACCTGCTTTCACCTTCCCTCTCTCACTCTCTCGCACACCCTCTCTTCCTGCTGCACTGCACGCACGCACGGTTACAGCTTCTGTCGCTCCTTCCAGAAATCAGTAACCACGACCACGACCACCACCACCACCACCACCACGTCCACGTCCACTTCCACTCTGACTCTGCATCCCGAACCGCTCAATTAAATTTCACTCAACCCAACCTCTCCACCAATGCCTCGAAGAATCGGAAAAGCAGCTGTATGCTGAGTGAAAAGGGAATTCAGGAATGGAGGGCTCGGCCGATCCTGCTGCTGCTGCCCAGGCACCACAGCAAGTGGGAGCCTCGCATACGCCAGAAAGTCTCCGTCAACGACAACGAGATCGACTGTCACCTCGAGGTCGATTTGTGAAGACTAATCGCAATCCCATCATCGCTCGAGAAGTCGAAGTCTCTCCCAACACGAACGAAGTCACTCTTTCGGCCGCGCCACGCTCCAAAACAATCGGCAAACCCTCAACCGATTTATTGATGAAACCACAGATGCAGGAAGGATTGCGCACCGGAAATAGTGTTAGTCGACGCGCAAAGAGAGCAGCAGAGGATGTGAAATATGACATTACCCCAGATGGAGGCTCTGCCAGTCGAGAAGGAAGACAATTTACCGTTGCCAATGTTGGGAACAATGGCAGAATATATTTACGGTAAGAAATGGGCGAACCCGGCGGTCATCTGGAGAGCATGGAAAGGGTTAGGTTTGGAATGAATAGAACTGACACGTCGAATAGGCCCACAATCCGCCCTGCCAACCAGCGATATCCTCAGCCATCCTTTACCTTTCCCATGACACCACCAAGCACCGCTGGCCTTGATGCTCTAGCTTCAAGGGCCGGAGAGGAGGAAGTACAGCGTGATAGTCTTTGGACTCCTTCACGATCACCTGCAACACCTCACAAACCCGGGGAAGACTTCCCAAGCCTCACAGCGCCGGAACGATCCCACCACAGACGTGCACTCTCCCATTCGACAATCGACGATCAACACGTACCAGTCTATGATTCCGACGTGGGTGCCTTCAAGGTTATCATCGAGAGGCCAGGGACTTCAAAGACAGTAGGGCCCTTTGAAGGAATACCTACTTTGGAAGTTCCAATACCTTCGTATAAACTAGGCACTCCACGATTCAGCATGCGTGGAACAGCCTTTCTTCGCGGCTCTTCCTGCACGACTTCGGAAGACGTGCGCTCCAGCGTGTTCTCTCTCTCTAGAGATCCATCAAGAGATCCGGCTTCTCGTCGTTTTACCCGAGGAATGTCGCGCCGTCATTCTGATGCATCTACTCCACACTTTCAAGCGGCTGTTTCGAGCCCCGCCTCACCACTCGATTCCCCCCCCCTGAGTGTGGCCAGACTGCGCAAACCCATAGTTCCGGAGATGTTTGATGCTCTCACTTTTAAACCAGCCTGTGATCACCCATCGGTGGTGCGATACTCAGCCAATGGAGCGATCAAAGCTGCAACACCTGAGCGTCTAGTTGCCGAGATCACCTCACCAACGTTTGTGAACTATGACCTCCTCTCTGATTTCTTTCTCACATTTCGAACCTTCCTGGAAACGGCAGATTTGCTTCACATGCTTATGGCAAGACTGAAGTGGGCGGTAGCGAGGGGAGATGAAACTGGTACCGTTGTCAGAGTCAGAGCTTTTGTCGCCCTCCGTCATTGGATCCTGAACTATTTCCTAGATGACTACGTTGTTGATTACGATTTGCGCCAGACGTTTTGTGAGTTACTGAATGGCTTTATGGTAGAGTTGGAGCATGATGCCATAGACAGAAAGGCCCCCTTGAAAATCTTGGAAGAGCTCAAAAAGTGCTGGCGCCGAGTGTGTGCACTGTACTGGGATGGCGATGCATTTGACCCAGAGCTTGGCCAGAAAATGCCTATTTACCCTGGAGGTGTAGCCGGATCACGAAATCCAGACTTGGACCCAAGCTTTTGGGAGCAACATCCCGATGGCCCTCCGCAACTAGACGGCATTATTGAACCTGATTTCATTGAATCCGAAGTCGCGACCCCAGAGGGAAATCAGTTTTTTGCAGATGTGTCTCGTGCCGGTCATATCGACTCCATCCTGGCGGCTCCTCACTTAATCCGAAGGCCCACCGGCGGTGAGGATCTAGACGAACTCGAGCGTCGTGCGAGCATCATGAGTGATGATTTTGTCTCGTGCTCTTTCCCGTCCTGTGCGAGAGCAGGCGGAGCTACTCACCCATTGGGAGCGCATCCAGTTCCAGCCAGCTCAATATATGAGACCTCTCCTCCCATTGCGACCACCCCGAAGGCACTCACAGGGAAACGAGTTCGGCCAGTTCATGCTCATAAACGCAGTGCTAGTTTTTCGGACTCGATCAGAGACCACCGGGCACAGCAGCCGCAACAACCAGTCCAAAAAGTCATATACAAGAGTACAGAGTTACTGCTAACGCTGCCTTATGCTGGAAGCTTGGTCCGGGGCAATCTCTTTCCTCCAGGTCAAGCTTTTGTGGAAGAAATGGCTCCGAGTACCCCGGCTGAAATGAATCGTGCAACAACGCTGTTCCCAAGATCATCTGCACATCAAAAGGGCCCATCAGCAATGTCAGGACCTGGTATGAAGAAGCTTTTGGGTAGTGTGCGACGTGCTTTGAGCAACAAGAATGGCTCAATTCCAAATTCGTCTCCTACGCAGGGCAGCTTTCCTCACATTCCACCGCTCGGTATACGAGGGGCAACGATAAATCGTCTCCCCGGCACAGCCATAGTTCCACAAGCTAGACCTCGTAATACCGGATCTCGTGCTCCTATGCGCATTGACCTGTTGGGTGCTGAAGTAGCTGAGGATTTCAAAAGAGCTGTCCGAGAAGACGCTGAAGCTGATGTAGAGAAACGCGAGGCGAGTCAACGAGTATCCGTGAGAAGTAGGGATCCTGATCCAGGTCTTCAATATCCTGCAACTACTTTCGAATCAACAGGGCCGGCACACCACGAAGCTGATATAAGGGAAGTAACGAACAGTAGTAAGTATCTTGTCATCGTTGATGATACTGTACTTGAGGAACCACCTCATTCACCAATGATGACCGGGGCCTTGCCAGCAAACTCATCTATGGAAGATTTTACCGATGCTTTTATGCATCCCTCGGGAGGACCAACACCCCCTAAGACTCCACCTGATGCGCCACTAGGAACCCCAAGGCGATCTTCACATCTTCTAGGTCGCCACACAAGAAGCCATACGCTGTCCCTTCGAGGAACACCATCATTAGTAGTAGATTCACGACAGTCTCATGAAGACGAGCGCTCTCCAAGTCACCGACCTTTAGCGAGACACGGCCGACACAGAGGTAATTCATTCAAAGGCAAGAGGTCTGTATCTTTAAGACGGTATGCATCATATCACAGCGGCCTTACGCGAGAGAAGAGTGAGCGCAGCTTCGACGCCAGCACCTTCTCAGACCCAGACCAACCGGATCGGGTGTCCCATGTACCTACCATACCTCTTCCACTAAGAGTCCTTCGAAGAAGACCTGGTGGTGACTTGAAGGCGGTCACTAATGTTGGAGACCTGAATGCCCATCAATTACGTCGACCAATGTCGACGGGGTCAATCACCACGTACTCTGATTCTGTGCGAAGCTCATATCTACTTGGTTGTGGAGACGATAGCCGTTATGTGGATGTTGTCAACAGCGATTATGACGAATCTCAAGCAAACTATCAGACGTTCTCGTTAGGTGCATTGGCTGAACCTGCCCCCAAACCCCATGTCTCTTTATTCAGTACTCATTCATCTCAACCTATCATGCGCCCGTCATTTGAGAAAGAGGCACAGATGCTAGCACAAATCCCCGATGATGTTGACGATGATGGTGGGGTCGAGTCTGCACTGCTAAAGCTTGAGGGAAAATTCGAACAGCGGCGCTCAGAAATATCAGCCAGGAGTATGTCCCGCGACATGTCCAACGTTGCGAACACGCAGAGTTTTGGACCTCCCCAGCCATTTGAGGTGAGCACGTTGACTCTGGGCGAAGATGAGGAAGAGAAGCGAAAGCACCGACATGGGCATATTCTCGACAACACTCCTGGTGTCGCCGTGGCGGGTAGCTATAAACCACCACAACAGCTAGCAGATACGCAATTAAAGCCTGCTGTCTACCAGCCAAGGGGAATGACACGATCTCAAGCATCGGAATCAGTTGAATCCTACAATTCAACCCCGCTGCTCCAGAGAGCTCTATCGGACGATGGAAGGTTTGATCGGAGACAGTCCCGGGACTGGTCGCAGCACTCCATCCTTCGGGAAAACAGTAATGAGGGGCTTTACATTGTGAATACTCCGCAATCTTCACATCCAAATTCATTTGATTTCATAGATGAAACGGAAAGCTTGAAGAGAATTCCCCGAGGTGCGACAAGACCTAGCAATGAGAGTGCGGTACAGTCGTTTCTTAAGGATGAGAGTGATGATGGTCGAAGTGACCTTTCATCTGAAATATCGATAGAAGTCATCTCAAGGACTGAATATACTGAACATGACTCCATAACCTCTCGAACGTTTCCTCCAATTAGGCCTGGCACAGTTATCAAAGAGATGGCTCTTCCATCTCATCCCCTGTGTCATCCTCCATCTCCTCCAATGACTTTGACCCAGGCTTTGTTAATGTCTCCAGGCAGTGCCAATGCTGATGATGACCAAGCTTTCCCGTCAGGCAAGCCGTTCCCGCCCACTCCAGAGACCACTCCGATCGCTCTCATCGCAAAAGACGGGTTTGGCGGACCAAGGCGTCCGCTCCCATTAGTAGATCCACTTAGGTCCCATGGTATAGAAGAGCCTTCTCGAAAGACATCAGTTCACTTACCATTCACGCTTGCTTTTGACTCTCAGATTCTGGCCCAGCAATTCACGCTTGTTGAGAAAGACGCCCTCAATGAGATTGACTGGAAGGATCTAATTGAGATGCAGTGGAAGGATGCTTCAACTGAATCACGCTCATGGGTAGACTTCCTCCGTACTTCAGAGCCACGTGGTGTCGAGGTCGTCATTGCACGCTTTAATCTCATGGTTAAATGGACTGTGTCTGAGATTGTCCTCACTCAAGATCTTGAAGAGCGTGTCCGCTGCATCATCAAATTCATCCATATCGCGGCACACTGTCGCAAATACCGCAACTTTGCTACCATGACGCAACTCACTATTGCCCTTACCTCAAAGGATATTTCTCGTCTTACCAAGACCTGGGATTATGTACCCGCTAGCGACAGGCAGACCCTCAAAGATCTGGAAGCACTGGTCAGCCCCACGAGCAATTTCTACAACATCCGGGCTGAAATGGAAGGTAGAGGCGCAGATCAAGGCTGCATTCCTTTTGTGGGGATCTATACGCATGACTTGCTTATCAATTATGAACGACCCAGTCAGATTGCTAGCACGCCATCCACGGAGCCTTTAGTCAATTTCGAAAGATCTCGAACTGATGCCACTATCGTCAAGAACCTACTCAGGCTGTTGGAAGCTAGCCAGCTCTATAGGTTCCTTCCGATCGAGGGTATCACAGAGAGATGTCTATGGATGGCAGCCCTCAGCGACGATGAGATTGCGAAGTATGGAAAGATGATTCAGGCATGATCATCCGTGAACACCGAGTCTAGCATATACACATCCATATTCAAGATCAGCATTCTCTTCATTTTACTGTCCGTCGACCAAACAACACCCCTACAAATCTTTCTTCGACTTTTTCGAAACCTCAACACCATTATAAGATGGAACCCTCACTTCCCTGTACTAATTTCTTTTCAAC
Organism: Chlorencoelia australis; assembly: GCA_003988815.1. Classification (NCBI taxonomy): domain Eukaryota; kingdom Fungi; phylum Ascomycota; class Leotiomycetes; order Helotiales; family Cenangiaceae; genus Chlorencoelia; species Chlorencoelia australis. Next base: position 357,279 of record QYAN01000003.1, read on the forward strand.
TGTCAATGTTTGTGGTCCAATATTATTGTAATGTGCGCTTTTGTTTGACCTTTTTTTCCTTTCCCTTGTGCTGTTGGAGCAAAGAGATTTGTTCATTATCACTACTGTTTTTAAAAACCACATGCATATCATCTGCATTCCTGACACATCCTGTCTCTATATTTTTTCTTGTGACAGTGGCTATCATGGCTACTGAAATGACTGTGACGAGTTTCCTGTACAATTGATTCTTTATTGTTCTGTTGGGGCATGGATGGAGAAACAAAAAAAGGCTTTTGTTTTGGGGGTGGATAGCATGGTGTAGCACGGAGGGGATTTGCTTGTTGCTTGCGAGGTTACAGAATAGCATGGATGGATGGATGAATGCCCCGTGGGACATAAGGAGAAATAGAAGAGACAGAGCTGGTGGGCTAGCTACCTAGTAATTGTGAGATTACGAAAGGATTTCTATTATGTTTTATCTGGATCCGTATAGTGAAATGATCCGAGACAATTATGACCTTCGGCTTGAACTTAACTCATTGATATACTTCTATGTGTCTATTAGCTTTACTCTAATAGTTTAGTGGTTCGTGTTCTTCTACCGTACTAACTACCCTTAAGTAACGTGAAAATATTTCAAAATCAATGTCCAGTTTCTTGCAGGGATTCGCCTAACACTAGCGAGCGTGACTCAGGATCCTCCTGTTCCTCTACATCAAAACCCATCAACTTCCCCAACTTCACAGTAACTACAATGGCTGACTCAAGAACTCGCTCACGATCCGCTTCTCCAGTACGAGAGAACAAAAGACGTAGAAGCAGATCTCCCGTCCGAACCGACGACCGCGACCACGATCGAAATCGAGTGCGCAAACCCCGCCAGAACAATTCAGGCGGCGGTTTCAGATGGAAGGAAAAACGACGAGACAATGGTAATGAGAAGGCAGAGGGAGGAGAAAAGAAACTACAACGAGGATACCGGAAGCGTTCGCCCTCGCCGAGAAGAGCTGTTGATAAGGGATCCGGCAGCGCTTCTGTGGAAGATAAATTTGGGGTTGCAGAGAAATTCGGTCCTTCAAAGAGTAAAAGCACCGGGAATTCTGCGACGCCGACAGATGATAAAGCTCCAGAGAGACCTCCTCCTACGGCTGCCACTACGATGATGAGAGAAGAACCAATGATTATTGTTCATGTTAATGATCGTCTTGGAACCAAAGCAGCAATCCCGTGCCTGGCGAGTGATCCGATTAAGTTGTTTAAGGCGCAGGTGGCGGCGAGGATTGGGAGACAACCGCATGAGATTTTACTGAAGAGGCAGGGTGAGAGACCGTTTAAGGATCAGTTGACGTTGGAGGATTATGGGGTTAGTAATGGGGTGCAGATTGATTTGGAGATTGATACTGGGGAGTGAGGGGGAAAGGATGGGGAGGTTGATGAGATATGGCACACTTTTCTCGGAGCATTTTGGGAGGCTATTGAAGGGAGACTCTTTACCGTGGGGATAGAAAATGAGGACGTGTGAAATGATACCCAGATTTGGCTCTTCAAAAATGCCTTGGCTATCAAGCTGCACATATCAAGTCTATTCAGTATAGTGAACCAACCTCTTTTCCTCTTGCTCAAAATATATTCTGAAATGCCAAGACACTTTTCTAGGGAACGGGCTCGTTGGAACTATTCCCAAGCCTAAACAATTAGGGCTAGATGGGGTGAACAAATAGCATTATCGTCATCCCTGACCTCAAACTTCCTCATCGACGCATTGAACGATAGCTGGAACCGAAGGGGCAGCGGAATAGATAGTAGCAGATCAGAGGAGCCGCGAAATATTTCTAAACTCAGCATCCTGGCTAGCTCAAGGCGTTCAGCAGTATGGGCAGCAGGACTCAGGGAGAGATAGAACTGATAGACAATACTCTCACACTCTTCTTCCAGCATATCTGGGACAGCCACTTCGATAACGTGTTTTGGCTTCAAACAGTCTTTACAGTTTGATAGCATCACCGAGCTGGTCCTATAGTTTGACTATTTGTGCGAAATTATATTCAAGCCCATTCCTTGAGCTCGAGATATCAAGGTGAGATCTATTTTGTTCGTAGGTGCGCTGAATCTTCACAATTATCATTTACAATAAATATTGATTGCAATATAATTAGCAAAGATTTTTAAAGAAAAATATTAAATAGTTCTGTTTCAATTTGAAGTGCCTATCGCTAAGTTTAATTAAGAAAAGATTAATACAAAAGGCATAGATATGGAAAGGCCTGGCGCACGAGGAATGCTGGCCTTTGCCCGACGCGAGCATTACTCCTCAAAAGTAAATTTAAACAAAGATATCTACTAGGTTGATCTCTACCTATAAAAAAAGGTTATTCCGAAGAATATCAAGTTAAGAATGCTTTGTAAGGTAGTAAACATACATACCTAGTATTATAAAAAGCCGTAATAAGTAGATAGTCGACGCTAGCACCACGTGACAAGGCTGTCAAGCAATAGCTAACGAACAAAGCAACCACCACATTATGACTTCTCAATGCTAACAACTCACCCTCAACTCCGCATACGGCGGCCATCACCTACCACGTAAGTATTTCTATTTTAATCCGCGTCTCTTATTTGACTTTGGGGAGAGAGTGTAAATATAGTTCAATTATTGCCTTTCTCCTTGCGAAAGCCTCTTAGCCCACTAAAGTCTTTATTTTCAGTCAATAGCTCAGTATAGGCTACTAATCCAATTCCCAGCGTCGAATACACTGTCTCCACCCTTCCAGACCTCTCTCTCCCCCTCCATCTGCTCCTCATTATAGCCTTCATCATCCGCGTTCTTCTCGCCATCTTCATCCTCCTCCTTCTGTATACCAAGTACCTCCTGCTTATCTCAAACCCCACACCCACGCCTACACTCACCACATCACCAGCACCAGGGCTCCTCTCCCCCCTCCACGCCCTCTACCTCCTCCATTCCCTCTCCTTCCTATCCCACCCCCTCAATTACCTCTCCACAACGCTCCCCCTCGTCCTCCTCGCACCCCTCTCCCTCAGCATCCTCTACATCCTCACCCTACGAATCTACACCACCGAATCCCTACTCATCCTGCGCGGTCTCGGAATCCAAGTCTCCTCCTCACCATCCACCTACCTTTCCACCTCCGCAACACGCTTCATCCCAACAGAAAAAGTCCAGGATATTTTTATCAATGAGGCCTTTAGAGGATTTGAAGTTAGATATTATTTGGGTGTCGTGGTGGAGGGAGAGGACGAATTAGTGGTTGTTTTCCCGAGGTTGGCGCCTGGGCGGAGGATGTTGGAGAGGGTGTGGAGGGGGGGGAGGGGATGTTTGTTTGAGCGGGGTGGTGGGGGAAATGAGAAATGAGTGTTTGGAAGTTCTGGGAATTGGGACAGAGAAAGAAAAGAGAAGCTTTAAGGGAGTGGAAAGTCCTGGATGAAGACGAAGCAGTTATGCATGGGATGCTTCATAGATACCTTGGAAGGAAAGAAGTCACGAACTCAAGCTGGGAGTCTGAAGAGAAAAACAGTTTGGGAGAGGAATGTTTTGTGGATTGGTATGCATGCGGTCACAACTTCGAGAGCTATCTACGAATACGCATTGCCTGTACATTGCATTGCTTGGAAAGCATATCTATGTATATCACATTTCGAAAGGTACACAAGAAAGAGGAGATGGAGAGACCTGCGGGCTCGCTTAGGTTCTTCATTGGTTCATACGCAAATTTACAAGGATTTCCACTCCCAAGTCAAGATTCACGGGGAATGGGTAGTCAGATGGCCATTAATCACATGGAGTCAGCATAGCCTATGTCTCAGTATGTTATCTATCCGTGTGAAGTCTACGTTCTCCCTGTTCCAAAAATAACTCTATACCTAATCGGGGCATATCTTCACCTCTATTACCTAGTCACATCATTTTTGGGACGTATTTGAAGTATTTAGTATTGAATCAAGCCACCACAAATCTCAAAGAGGAGAATAGTTGAATACAGCCTAATCACGCTACACCATTTTCAGCAGCGCAAACCACCTAAAGGACCCCAGGCATGGCAAAAAGCCTGCAGTTTTAACTCCTTGCAAATCCACCAAAACCCGCCAGCCAGACCACGCCAGTCCACACCTCCGGAGCAAGCCAGGGTAGCAATTCCATGCTCATGTCATGTCGTGCATGAATGGAACGGAAACTACTGCAGCCCTGGCGATTGCGCATCGCGTGGAACCTTGAATACAGCGCCCAATCATAAATCATAACGTACGTCAGAATACGCGCCAAGTCGTAAAGCAGCAGCAGAGTGCGCGGCTATCTTAACCGCACTGCCTCAATAAAGAGATATATGTGTAAAGGGGTAAGGGTAGAAAAGGAAGAGAGGCGACGACAACAGAGTACCGCTTCCGGAAATCATGTGAATTTGTACCAAAAGTTCCTAATATTCTGGCGATGGGTATCGGGTGCGGGCTTGCTTGTATTCTTTTGGGTGCTTTCGGGAGGCTTTCGATTTGATGGCTCTGGTGGGATGTTAGGGTCTGATTTTAGAGATTGGAAATGCGTTTGTAGTAATTGTGAAACAAGTTCAATTCTCCCGCAAACAAAAGAGAAAAAACCTGGTAACTTACGAAACACGCTTCTGAGTCCATTCGAGATCCCGTCTCACTTCCTTTGCGTCTTGAACGCCTTCTGCGAATCTGGCGGTCATTTTTGCAAGACGTGCTTGAGCTAATGCCTGCAAATCGAGAACTTCTCGAGTCTTTGCATTCAATAACCCAGATCTGTCGATCCGTCAGTAAATGATATTTAATGATGGAGCCGCGATTGAAACACTTACGTTTGCGCTTGAACTGCCAAAGTGCGGTCCAAAGGTAGAGGGTCAAATGCACCAGTAAATCGATCTTGCATGTATTCTTGCAAATCGACTCCGTTGGCGGAAGTGCTCTCGTACTCGCCGCTTTGGCTCCCAGCATAGCTGCTGGAAGCGGCGGAATAGGAAGCATTCATACCAGATCCAGTAGATACAGATTCAGGAGCCTCAGGAGGTGAAACTGAGTAACTCTGAGGTTGAGTTGAGTAGTAAGGAGATGGCTGTTGTTTTGTAGGCACAGCAATGGGAAGGGTCTGGTAAGAGTATTGTGGGATTTGTTGGTAGGCCATGATGAGAGATTTTGATAGTGATGAGTCAAAGGCAAAAAGGTGGTGGAGACAAAGAAGCGACGAGAAGTTTTAGGGAGATGTAATGTAGTATGAGGTGATGAGTATGTGTTTGATGTAAAGGTCAAGCACAAACGGAAGTATGTATGAGCGACGGAGAAGTTTGTTTGTGAGACAGAGTGTTTGTATGCAGGTGGAAGTCTGAGAATTGCAAACAGATGGAAAGGAAAGAGGAAGGAAATCCTCCAAGACGGTCCCCATCCCCCCTTTTATAGTCCGGCCAGTCCTTAGCCTACTTGATCAAGAACCAACTTTCGAGGGGAACGGCCTTGACCCCCTCTGGCCACTTTCGCAACCCGCCCACAACGGCGGCGGACGAAGAGATAGATAGGCTGGATCGGCACCTTCTCTTCTCTCCACCCCCCTACCACTACCTCCCCCAGTCCACCTTCCACCCTCTCACGTTTGTCCTTAGCCCTCCCAAGCCTGCAGTAGTATATTCGATGGGGCGATCCCTGGAGGGTTCTGGCTGACACAGGCGGTGGGGATTGGTCTGTGGTTGAGTTTTTATTGCTCAGAGATAGCGGTCATGCCATTGCATATGCAGACAAGCTGAAGGAGGGTATTGTATTGGTCGATATAGAGGGGGAGGGGGGGGAAGGGGAGTTGTGGAAATGTTCTTGGACCGAGAAGACGTTTTCCTCCCCTAGCCGGCGTATAGTGAAGCGCGTTTGCGTCGACGCTAAGGCTAATGCTCAGGTAAAGCGGCATTGGACGATCCATGATGGGCAAACTCTTTAATGTCAATGGACCAAGAAAGGTCGTCAGGCTTCATTGCAGACGACGTTAGGCGGAAGGATCATATGCGTTGATGCGTTGTTCTTTCCCTCTCCAAAACCAAGGAAGGTTACGGGCAATAAAAATGGTAATGTGGCGAGAAAGGGAGGCAGCTTCCGAGCCATCAGCTCAAACGTCAGAATCGAACCAACAACCAACACCACAAATCCACTGTCCTTTTACTCACATTATTTATTTTCTCAATGGGCATAGATTGATCACAGGACGGCTTTTGCACCCATGGCTTGTTATTGCAGCACGTCCTCAGGGAAAAAGTGGATTTACTACCTGGTATTGCACTTCATCCCACCCGTATAAGCAAGCAAGAACCTTGAGTTGAGGTGGCTTCCTCTCTCTGCCCCTCCACACAATTTTTATTCCGAAGGCTTCCCTGTCCATGGCCACTCGGCGGGCCAACGTTATTGGCGTAACGTTCTCCCAATTGCTGCAGAAGATCTTCTCAAACGGGCACAGGGGGCTGCTACCGTCATACGAAGCTATATCTGAGCCAATTGAGTCTTGCCAGGCGAAATCATGCTTATTGGTGAAGCTAATCGGACTTTGCTCTAATGCTGATGCGCCTGCCACCATGCCACCTTAATAGGCATTATCGTGACATGCATATTACTCCCTGAAATCGGAATCTTGACATCTCCTGAGTAAATGGCCATTCATCTGCACTAAATTTGTCCAAATGATCTATGCAATCATTAACGTGTCATTGATCATTCTATATCTGCATGCTATGAGAACCTGCAAACGCCAAGATACTGGAGTCCGGGAAAGCCCCAATGCCTCTACCTATCTACCTTAACCAAATATCTTCAAGAAGCCCCACATCGAAAGTCCACTCAATACTGGTATCGTCAAGTTGTCATCCCATCCAAAGACATCAACCACTTCGCTGACGGCACCACACAGCCCTGTCCAAACACTCATTACCGCCAAAGCCAACCTTCCATCAATGGTGGCTTGAGCCTCGGTCAAGCCAGCAAAATCTCTGAGAGCTTGTGGCAGGCGCAAGGTGCCATCGAACATGAAAGGAAAGTCGAAATCGTCCGGAAAGATATCAGTTCTCGGTGCTAACCAGCCCCAAAACGAAATAGCTGTAATCACACCAACAGCGAAAGCTGCAAGTGATCCGGCCAACGATTTCCCACTTCTGATCCGTGGCGTGTATCTTCCGTAAGCTCGTCCTACAGTACTAGCCGCTGTATCACACCAACTCAAAAGCAACACACCCATTACCCCGATATCTTTGGGAAACCAGGCGAGTACGATCCAGGCTCCAAGAAGATACCAAATAACTCCATTCCAGCCTTCAAACTCAGTTTCACGCATAAAAGCCCCAAGAACTCGTACATAAATGCGGTTCAGAGAAGGGTAAGTGTGCCGAAGGTAGTCCGTCGTTGCAATAGGTATTAGGGCAGTTAAAAGATATGGAGTAATAGCAGTCGTCTGGACTCCAGAGACGTAAAGCCAGAGCGTGAAGAATCCAATAGAGACATGTAACAGCTTCCTGGGCACCTCATGCCGGTGTACAAAAGATCTCCAATGTCTATGAATCGGAATCAGGCCAAGTGGACTTGGACTGCGACTAATATCCCTCCAGTTCCAGCCTTTATTTGCACTAGCAGGAGATAAATGCCCATTAGATCCATTCATCGCGTCCCCATTCGTGACTATTGATTGCGATTTTCCTGGATTTGTGGAGGCCACAGGCTTTGAAGTCGTAAGTTTGAGGTCTGAAGCTGGTCGATTTCTCGTCGAACTTCTGCTCTTAGACCTTGCCCTCCCTAGCTCAGCATTCGTATTGTCATCCTCGTCTAGAGTTTCATCTATAGGTATTTGCGACGCCATTTTCTTCTTCCTCGCAGATCTTGTCATGGGCCCAAAATAGCCATCTTGCGATTTTTCTGATGGTGTTGGCGAAGGGGAGATTACTCTCGGTATTGCCGGGATATTGGAGAGTGACATACTGAAAGGTGGCAATGAGGGCAGTCGAATGGCGCCAGTTATGACACGCTCGAGAGCAAGGAATCGAAGAAGCCAGAGACTGGGTTTGGAGTGGAGATGTTTATCCTTTCGTGAAGCACGCACTGTTGGAGTGGAAGAGGGTAAGGAGTGAATGGTAGTTATTGGATCCAGCGGGACGACATGTGCAGAGCACTGATGCGCTGCATCATTGAGGAGAGATATGGTGATTTATGTGCCGTCGACAACAGGCACATACGCTTGAAATAGATGTGCTGGTTAGGTAGGAGAGGATGACAGGGAAAAAACAATTTCTTTAGAGCGATGCAAGGTTAGTCAGGAAAGACTAGCACGCGACAGGGACACGTGAAAGAGAGTTTATCTTCTCTAAAACATGAGGCTTTTAATACTTTGAAAATATGTTGAAGAAGCCGTATAGAGACTCACTAAATCCTTCTAAGTCTTGGAATTAATTCTCCAAAATTTGATTCTATATCGCTATTATCTCTCTTCTTTTTGTGATGTGAGGGAGAAGATAGTTCAAGTCTCACTAAGCACAGACCAGACTACATCTGATTGATAACCTTAAAGATAAGATAAAAAAAAACGAGATTAAGACAAGTATTTTCAACATTCATCAACAACACCACCCACTATGACTCTCGAGACTAACAAGAGGAAGGACCCTAGAGCATGGGATGCTTTAACTCCTCCATTGGCGGAATGGATTCTCGACGCCACCACCGCTATGGGCTTCTCGAAAATGACTCCAGTCCAAGCCTCGACTATCCCTCTTTTCATGGAAAATAAAGACGTCGTTGTTGAGGTATGTGTAGAAAAATCTAGGACTAATATTTGAACTAACAAATTGATAGGCTGTGACCGGAAGTGGGAAGACTTTGGCATTTTTAATACCTGTTGTGGAGAAATTGTTACGATTAAAGGAACCCATCAAGAAGCACCATGTTGGGGCCATAATTGTTTCACCAACTCGAGAGCTCGCGACCCAGATTCATTCTGTTCTCCAGTATCTACTAGCTTTTCACGCGCCTTCAGCTGAAGCTATGCAACCACTGGAGGAGGGTGAAAAGAGAAATCCTTCAACCCTTTCGGTAGTTCCGCAGCTCTTACTAGGAGGAACAACAACCCCGGCGCAAGATCTTAGCAGGTTCCTCAAAGATAGTCCAAATCTCCTCATATCAACACCCGGTCGGCTACTAGAGCTTCTCTCGTCTCCACATGTACATTGCCCACAATTCTCCTTCGAAGTGCTCGTTTTAGACGAAGCAGACAGACTACTTGATCTCGGGTTCAAGGATGATTTACAGAAAATACTAGGGCGATTGCCTAAGCAGAGGAGAACTGGATTATTCAGTGCAAGTGTCAGCGAAGCTGTGGGGGAAATTGTAAGGGTTGGACTGAGAAATCCGGTGAAGATTGCAGTGAAGGTTAAGAGCTTGAATGGGGAGGATAAAAGAACACCAGCGAGTCTACGGATGTCATACCTTCTTACACCGCCAAGCCACAAATTTCCCGCTCTTCTTTCATTATTATCTCAATTAGAACCAACGCCTCAGAAGACAATTATATACCTTTCAACATGTGCAGCTGTCGACTATTTCCAACATATAATTTCTACCCTGCTGCCAAAGCAATTTTCTCTCATACCGCTGCATGGAAAACATCCACCAAGTGTACGCCAAAGGAACTTTTCAAAATACGTTTCAGCCGTCACCCCTACAATACTACTTACTACAGATGTAGCAGCGAGAGGTCTCGATATCCCCCAAGTTGATTTAGTAGTTCAAATCGACCCACCTTCAGACCCCAAAGTCTTCCTTCATCGATGTGGACGGGCTGGAAGAGCCGGACGCAAAGGATTGAGTGTTATATTCATTCAGCCAGGACGAGAAGAAGACTATGTTCCATTTTTAGAGATCCGGAAAACGCCAATTGCCTTGCTTGATAATCCCGTCATTACTACCACAGATGATGATGCTAAATTAGTCACATCTAAGATCCGGCAAGAGGTTCTCGCAGATCGAGCTCTTTATGATAAAGGACAGCGGGGTTTTGTGAGTTGGGTGAAGGCTTATTCGAAGCATCAAGCAAGCAGCATCTTCCGAGTTGCAGATCTCGATTGGATAGAGCTTGGAAACGCCTGGGGACTTGTACGATTACCAAAAATGCCAGAGCTGAAGAAATGGGATGGAGATAGGACGCTAGGCGTTAAGCTCGATATGTCAGAATATGTTTACAAAGACAAAGTCCGAGAAAAGGCAAGACGAGTAGCAATGGAAGAGGCTAAGAATACTGCGCCATATGTGCCGAGTGAAGAGGCATTGAAGAAAAAGAAGGAAAGGGAGGCTTGGAGTCATAAGCATGAGCAGCAGGATGTTAAGGAGGCGAGGAGAGAAAAGAGGAAGAGGAAGAGAGAGGCTGAGAGGCTGGAGAAGATGACGCCGAATGAATTAGAGAGGGAGAAAGAACTGCAGGCCTTGATTGAACAAGTGAAACGGAGAAAGGTAGAAGAAGAAGCAGAGGAGTTTCAGGGGTTTGAAGATTAGATATGTCTTGAATTGGTTCTGGAGAGGATACTGTGTATTACATCAGATTTCCCATGAAATTTTCCATAGCTATGAATTCTAGGTTTATATGTGACTATACTTAATCCCGAATAGCCATCTAAAAGGGTGTCAATCTCAATCAATAACTCTTTCTACTCCTAAGCATTGTCATTATCTGTCTTTTTCAAGCCCTGGCACATCTTTAAGTCCACAGATAACTCGCAAAACCCTCAGCTCTCCTCTCACCTCACCTCCTCCCTTGATTCGCAGTCCTCTCCATCCACGTCCCTCTCGCCTCTAATCCCCTAGTAAGCTCCAACTTCTTCCACGGATTCTCATTAAAACTCGGATCATAATACCCCTCAAACCATCTCTCATTCCTCTCCCCCCTCCTACTTGGTCTCGAACTACCCGCCACACTCCCTGTCTCACTCCTCTCCCTCATAAACCCTATTTCCGGTGCTTGAACATCTGCCCAGACTGGTCTTTCTGGTAACCCTTGCGGTCTTGGAAAATTCCCTAGGGTCGGGATTGGTGGTTCTATAGTTCCGGAGTCTGTTACCACTTCTTCTCCAGGATTTGCGGCGAGAATCGCATCGATTCTCTCTTGTGTCTTCTTGGCCTCTTCGTCGTTGACGCCAGCTTCCCTCGCTTCTTCTTCATCTAAACCACTCTCCCCAAGTCCATCATAAATCGGCGCCGGTAAACTCGTATCAATGTAATTTGGTCCGACATCCACTTCCTCCTGCTCCTGCTCATCACCATCATCCAGATCCAGCTCAATCTCCTCTTCATTCCTCTTTTCCTTCACGACCTCTTCATTCTTAACGCCAATTTCCCTACTCTTCCCTAAAGGAACATTATTCCCTCCACTTCCCTGCCCTTTCTTTCCCCCTCTATCTAGAGAGGCTAATTCTTGACCGTCTACGAAAGCGTCTGTCGCGTGGTTGAATTTTCTTTTTTTGGAGGCAGGAGCTGCGCCAAAGGAGGAGAAGCCCATCATTTGTGCCATAGCGACAGCATCTGGGTCTTCGTCAGAGGCATAGTCTGGATTCATTCTTAAGATTGTGGTGAGAGGTTGATTAGAGTTTTGATAGTAGGGGAAGAGGCTAACGTTTTGAGCATGATTTGGAAATTCGAGATGAGGCGGATTCTCAGCCTTGGCCGCCTGCTGAGGTTCTCATGGAACAGACCTAGGTCTAGATTCACTAATTCAAGGTCTAGCTATCTAGCTATATTCATGAGACGGATCAGGTCTCAAAGACCGTACTACCTATGCTGATCCCGAGAAAGCTTCATAACTGTCCTGAAATGATTTGTGGCATCACAAAGATCTACATTGAAGTACGAACACTTCCAACCCCGTTCTTAATAAGAAGTCAACCATAACAATGACAACAAAAGATATCAGCCTCCGCTGTCCCCGTCATTATAACATTCCCTCCACCTTCTCGCCCCCAGAACTCACTTGGCTCGAGTGCACCTGGTCTGTAACGCACTCCACCCTCCCCATGTGGAGAAAAGCCAAAAACGTGCTCATAACATACAAAATCATTCCTCCCCGCTCCCTTTCTACTCCCACATGTCTCGACGACGAAGTCTCCTCCGTCCCCACTTCGAAAACATGGATGCCACAACCGAAGAGCATCAGAGGCATAGATACGCCTGATGGCCATGGAGGATGGGATTGGAGAGGTAGAGGTTGGTTGAAGATTGCAAGTAGTCATTGGGAGGTTTTAGGGTGGGGTGAGAGGGATATTGAAGGGGAAGAGGGAAAGAAAGAGAGATGGGTGGTTACGTGGTTTGCGCCGAGTTTGTTCACACCTGCTGGGCTTGATATTTATAGTGATAGGAGGGAGGGTTTGAGCAAGGAGACTTATAGGGATATTATGGAGGCTTTGAGAGGTTTGGAGGCTAAGGATTTGGTGGAGTTGGTGCAGACGGAGATGAAGGTGGTGAAGATTGAGTATTAATAACGGGGCCATGCGCAGTGATAGCTAGGGATTAGGAATGATGATTGATATGTTATAATATTGTATTAATGAATAGACTAATCTCGATGGCTATGCCTATGCCTATGCCTGCGTTTATGCCTACTGCTATCTTCTCGATGCTTCCGCTCTCTGTCATAATAATCATCCCTATATGAACGGCTTGCGGAGACTTTCTCGGGTCGATCAAATTCGAAATCCTCTAAATCATCTTCACTGTCTTCCCGCCTTCGTTTGCGACTCTTCTTCATCTTTTCGGCCTCGACAAGCTCTTTCAACTCCCTTTCCTTTTCCTCCCTCCAATGTTTCCGCTCTCTCTCAACCTGTCTTGCCTTCGCGGCTCCTTCACGCATCATTGCCAAAGGATCGTTCGAAACTATCCTCTGGGATTCTCTCTCCTTCCTCCTAGGATCTTCATCGCCCCATACGTCCTTACTCGGTGCCTGTTCAACTGCCTCTATAACAGGGCCAGCCTTAGAATACCAGGGATTCTCCAGACCTTGTTTGAATCCCGCTGCGTTTGAAAAACGCATAGTATATTGATCCTCATACTCCCTTTTTTTCCTAGCTAGCTCTTTCTCAGCCTCCGGGTTCTTCTCTACAAGCTTCTGCGAATGTTCTTGTGGAAACAAATCGATATGGCCTGAATGATCCGCTAACGGCACATCTTTCGTAGGCTTTCGCAACACGATCTGATTATTTGTATTCGAGGTAAGGGTTTGCTGGTGAGCTATTCGCATCTCGAAATCAGTATCATTTTCGCCGGCCCTTTTTCTTCGTTTGCGTTCTCGCCCAAATCTGTCTAGCCGCTTCTCTCGAGCTTCGTCTTCCGGTTTGTTTTCGATTTCAAGAGGTGTGGGAACTTCTCCTCGAAGAATCTGCATCCGTCGTTCTGCATCTACTTTTTGCATGCGCTGCTCCTCCGCCTCCTCTTTGGCCTTTGCAACAGCTTCATCCCGCTTGACCTTATCGATATTATTTTGGTTATAGACGTTCCATGACTTCTTGCCTAATAGATGACTATAATATAATTAGCCATCAATTCTAAACTGAAGAAGAATAGAATAGAATAACTTACAGAGGCATGATTGGTACCCTGATTTGGTGATTTGCACACTGAACAAAGAAATCCAAGTCGAGGCTGACAAGTTCAGAGCCTGTTGGTGACGATGTGGGGGACAAGGCAACTCCAAACATCAACGCTCGGTCTTCTCCCGCCACCGTCGCCAATCCTAAACTTGTGAGAGACAACATACGAAGCACAAAAGGCACAATCCATTTTGGTAACTTCATCTTGACTTTCCATCGTAAAAGAGAGAAGGAGAAGTCTGTCCTCTTATTTGATTTCAATTTTCATATCTGTCTTCTTGTTGAGTCATTGCGCAGCAAAGGACACCTCAGAACTTCTCAAGGCTGGTACCTATTTCCAAGAGCAGAACAGAACAGCTTGCAGGTTTCAAGCCTAAGGTTTAAGAACTCGTACGCCGCACATCCTCTAAAATCCATTCCTTCAATAACGATTCCAAAATGAATATCAGACAAAATCTCTTTGGCCAGGGGCCGAAAGCAGGTTATGGACGAGCTCCTGCACCCCCACCACGAGATGATTCACAGATGGGAGGTTATGAAGATCCAAGAGGAAGCTATGGGTCGCAAGCTCAACCCCCAAGAGGTTCCTACGGTTCCCCCGCTCTACCATCGAGACAGGCTGTTCCGCAGAGAACGGCTGTTGGAAGAGGTCCAGCCTCGCCGGCGCGAAGACTAGAACTGAGTATTGCAAAGGTCGAGGACAAAACATTGGCAAATCAATTCATCTTTGGGAATATGTAAGCTTTTCTTGACAGAAGCCGTTGTTCTGATGCTGACCTGAATCACAGCTGTGCGGTATCTCCTATGGACTTCCCGCCTTCTCGAGATGGATCAGACCTTTACATTTTGATAAATGGCCAACAAGTAGTGACGGCAAGGCCGTTACAAAGCTTCCAACCTGGTGCTATAAGCTTGTCGGATCCCCAACGAACCTGGTGTAATGTTGGGTTGATGGATCGAATTACCGCGGAATTATATGATCCCTTTTTTCAAGGAGGTCATGTCTACCTAGGAGCTATGGATGTCGAAGTAGGATTTGCTTCTCAAAAGAGAATCACCGATGCCCCTTTCGATCAAGATGTATTGGGCGATATTTTCAACAAGATGTTTGAGAACCAGGTCTTCGCTCCTGGACAGAAGCTCATTATGGATTACAAAAATATTCCATTGGCATTTCTGATCAAGACTGTTCAATTGGTAGATCTTAGCATGGAGAAAGGAGGCTCAACACCCACAGTCAGCGCTCCTCAAGCACGAGGTATCCTCACCAAACAAACCGCAATCACATTCTACAAAGACTCCAAGTCACCTATTAAATTAAAGGGATCTGCAAAGCGGCCGGCCGCTAACTCCATCATTGCCCCAGATTTCAAATTTGAAGATATGGGAATTGGTGGTTTGGATACGGAATTCAGTGCTATCTTCCGAAGGGCGTTTGCTTCCCGAATTTTCCCTCCGGGTTTGATTGAGAAATTGGGTATTCAGCACGTCAAGGGTATTTTGCTTTATGGCCCTCCTGGTACCGGAAAGACGCTCATTGCTCGTCAAATTGGAAAGATGTTGAATTCAAGAGAGCCTAAGATCATTAATGGTCCCGAGGTGCTCAACAAATTCGTTGGTCAATCAGAAGAAAATATCCGAAAGCTCTTTGCCGACGCAGAAAAGGAGTATAAAGAGAAGGGAGACGAGAGTGGTCTCCATATTATAATCTTCGACGAATTGGATGCAGTATGCAAGCAAAGAGGTAGCGGAGGGGGTGGTGGAACTGGTGTGGGAGACAGTGTTGTCAATCAATTACTTTCGAAGCTCGACGGTGTCGAGCAACTCAACAATATCCTCCTAATTGGAATGACCAACCGTATGGATATGATTGATGATGCCCTCCTACGTCCTGGGCGATTAGAAGTCCATATGGAGATCTCCCTTCCCGATGAGAGCGGTCGAGCTCAAATCCTCAAAATCCACACCTCGAAAATGAGAGACAATAATGTCATGGATTCGGATGTCAATGTTCTCGAGCTCGCTCACCTCACCAAGAACTTTTCCGGCGCAGAAATCGGAGGTCTAGTTAAATCCGCTTCATCCTTCGCCTTCAACCGACATGTCAAAGTAGGCACGGTAGCAGGCGTCAGTGACGATATTGAAAACATGAAAGTCAACCGCGATGATTTCATGAAAGCCCTCGATGAAGTGAAGCCCGCTTTTGGTGTCTCGGAAGAAGAACTAGAAGGCGCAATGTCAGGTGGAATTATCCATTACAGCTCTCACATCGATAGCATCCTCAAAGACGGACGTCTATTCGTCGACCTCGTCAAAACAAGCGAAACAACCTCTCTTCTGTCCGTCCTTCTTCACGGTCCTCCAGGGTCTGGAAAGACTGCTTTAGCAGCCGCGATTGCCAAAGAATCCGAATTCCCATTCATCAAGCTCGTTTCCGCCGAGAACATGGTTGGTTTTGGAGCCATGCAGAAGATCGCATATCTAAGTAAAGTCTTCAGTGACGCATATAAATCTCCTCAAAATATAGTTGTTATTGACAACATAGAACGTATTATCGAGTGGGCTCCTATCGGTCCTATATTCAACAATACAATTCTTCAGGCTGTCATGGTTCTCATCACTAAACAACCCCCAGGAGTATGTCTCTTCCCCCCATCACCCTCAAAAACTACCCTTAACTAATACCTGCCACAGGGCCGACGTCTCCTAGTCCTAGGAACAACCTCTCAACGCTCCGTTCTCAAACAACTCGACCTTGCCCAAATTTTCAACCGCGAGCTCGCCATCCCTAACGTAAACTCACATAGAGAACTAGCTTCTATTCTCAGAGAAGTGAACGCATTCGATTCCGAAGCCGATTTAGCACAATCTCTTAATGAGCTAAGGGATATTACAGGCACAGATCAGGTGGGTGTGGGTATCAAGAAGGTGTTATTGGGAATAGGCGAGGCGAGGCAAGAGGTTGGAAACGTAGCCGGCAGGTTTGCTGAAGTTATGAGTTTACAGATGGATTCCCTGAGGGATTGATCAGGGTGAGTGAGTAGGGAGAAGGGTCTTGGGTAGATAGGAGTTTAGAAAGAAGCCAATAGAAGTGTATATTAGAGTTAGCTCCTGCTTCATAGATTTATCCATTTCTTTCGATATCTCTTAGTTAAGATTAAAAGCCGTACAGTATCCGGGTCCAAATTTACATAAAAAATACACTGGACTGCTCTAGTTCATTCAGGACGACATTTAATACACTAGTGAATGCATTTTGTAAAGGAAAAGGAAAAGTGGGTCTTGTCCAGATTCTCAGCCTTGTTCAAAATTCTGCAGCCTTATCAATTTGTTCAGACTTCACTACCGTCGTTGTTGGCTCAATGTATTGATAGCTGCTCGACCCTTCGATTTCTCTTATACACGAACAAACATGAAACTTTGTTCATCATAGAAAGTTCTCACTAAAGACCAAGAAGCTTTCCACTACCCTTTGAGCCCAGGATGGCTCTATCCCCCCTCGTCACCCAGACCAGCTCTGTGGATCTAGGTGGAGCAGCAAGTAGATCCAAGCTATCAACTGCCAATCCTAGCACGAATGGCACTCCTTCAGAGATAGCAGCCAGCAATGGGGCACTTCATGATCTAGCTGAGCAGATGAACGAAGGAGAAAAGCTCAAATATGTCAAAGGTCCACTCCTCCCCCGTCTTTCCCCAAACCCTCCTCTCTAACACCGCACAGGGAAAAAGCTAGGAGAAGGAACCTACGCCAATGTCTACCTCGGCCATCTACGCACCGATCCCTCCAAACTTGTCGCCATTAAAAAGATAAAAATCCAAAAAGAATACACCGAAGGAATGGCACCAGATGCCATCCGCGAACTCAAACACCTGCAAGAAATCTCGCACCCGAACATTATCTCGCTCCTCTCCGTCTTCTCCTCCAAAGACCAAAACCTCAATCTCGTCTTGGAATACCTGCCTTTGGGCGATCTCGAAATGCTCATCAAAGATACGGAAGGAGTGCGTTATGGAGCAGCGGATATCAAAGCATGGATGGGCATGTTAAGTCGTGCAATCTGGTTCTGTCACGAGAATTTCGTGCTGCATAGGGATATCAAACCGAACAATCTACTCATAGCTGCGGATGGAGAGGTCAAATTGGCTGATTTCGGTCTTGCAAGATCCTTTTCGGATCCCTATCGCATTATGACTTCTAATGTGATTACACGCTGGTACCGACCGCCAGAGCTGCTCTTTGGAGCAAAACATTACTCTGGAGCCGTGGATATCTGGTCTGTCGGGTTGGTGTTTGCTGAATTGGTTATAAGAACTCCATATCTTCCTGGAGACAGCGAAGTCCAACAAGTCTCTCTCATCTGTCAAGCCATCGGGACGCCTATTGAAGAAAACTGGCCTGGGGTCTCTAAACTCCCCGAATACACAGTTCCTGATCCAGACAAACCAAATCCGACCAGAGGTCGAGATCACTATCTAACTACTTTTGGAACCGCGGGTCAAGAAGGTGTAGATCTGCTTATGGGCATGTTGATACTGGATCCACGGAAGAGGATTACGGCGAGAGAGGTACTGGAGCATAGTTGGTGGGCAAGTGAGCCCAAGCCTACGAAGAAAGAGGATTTACCCAGGAAGGGAGGAGGTCAGGCGAAAGTTGGAGAGGATTTGAAGAGGAGGCCTGGCATACTGGATGATCAGAGAGGCGCCAAAGTGGCAAGGAAGTTGGACTTCGGGACAATGTATTAGAGATTTCACATAAACATTACGAATATGAGCAGATAGGCAGATAGGAAAAATGGGGGCATAGGCGTCTTGATAAATATAAATATAGCATAGCATAGAAATGAAAGGCTTTTTTTAGGGGAGGAATGACTTTTTCTACAAATACATCGATCCCAAATTTCGTTCCAAGGAACAGATAGTGATATGTTGCCTCTCGTATTACATAGCAATCTAGCCATCATCCAAGGGATTTCCTATTCCTTCCCGATAAACAATTTTAGATCGATTTCGCCCCATGGTTGAATCCCACCATGGGTATGGAATGGGATTCTAAGCGCACAATGATAGACAGACTCACAGGGGGCAGAACAGTAGGGATGTAAATGGACATGGAAAATCATAATCACGAGGTGATAGTACTTCTTCATTATTACGCTTTGGGGGGCCATTATGAATTATTCGTGATCTCGTAATATCTTTAGGCTTTTTTGTACTCAAGAGACAACACACCCTATTCCATACATCTGGCGCTCAACATCCTTCTTGATCTGATACCAATCCGCCCTCCTCTCTGCAAACTCGTAAACCTCTTCTGCTCTAAAGATCCCATGAAAGCGGTCCCCATCTGCGATGATCATAGCCAGTTCTTTGGCATGCGATGGATCTATCAAATATATCTGACTTAACTCTCTTAATGCTTTGAAATATTCCAAGAGATCCTGATTCCGCAACGTCTTAATATAGAGAAAGTAAACGTTCATATCAGAGATTAACTTGATTGCACCATCGGTGGAGACACGTTGGCGTTTAAGGTGTTTGCAGATAGCCGTAAAGAGACGAAGGCCAACTTCCTGGTTAAAGACATCGAGCATTGTTTTCTCGGTGCTGCCAGTCAACATCTTGGTGTGAGACTGAACGAGCTCCACGACTTGCTCTGCTGATTTGGTGGGACCAATGTCGAAATCCTGGGGTTTTCCATTCGTTGCTGGAGGTGGATTGTAGTCTGTAGGCTGTTGTACTGTAGCACATATGTACTCACACTCAGCCATCAATACATCTATTCCCTTGTTGAGTCCGGCTGCAACACGTTCGTCCAACATCTGCTCAAATTTCTTCTTCGCTTTGACTGCCGGATCTAGGAAATCATTTCTATCTACTAATTTAGTTGCGGCCATTTGTTGCTCAAAAAACACATCTATCATCTGAGAAATTAAGTCCCCAACATTAACTAGCTCCAAGAAAGTCATCAAAGGTACCACACCGCCGTGTTGATGCTCGCTAGCTTCACGAGGATTGTATTTGGAGAGATGTTCCACAGCTGTGTCGAATCCGGCCTGTATGTGCCGAGAGCCAAGGACCTGGAGTAGAGCAACGAAAATAGCCTGGCACTGTTCACGAGCTTCTTCCCCGGTCTGACCCCCAATGCGGACAAACAATGCTGCCCGCTCAATACTTGCTTTTGCAGAATGTGTGAGATCCAAAGCAACTTCGATACTGAAAAGTGATCGTATTCCCTCGAGCCTTGAAGCCATAAGAGCAGCTTTCGCAGCAAGTTCATCTGTTGGAGCGCCGGAAGATGCAGTGCTATTTGGAGAAAGCGCAGGAGTCATCGGCCGCGAGGGAGCTGGTGTTAGACCTGTTCCTACGATTTGCAAACTAGAACGGTTGCCTACCTGTAGCGCAGGTGCTGGTTTTGCTGTAGCAAATGGTGATGAGATCGGCAGGCTAGGTAGAACGTTGACCGGCATCATAATCACTTTCTTGAATGAGCCTAAGAAATCTTTCTTGTCTGCTACTCGATTGACATTCGCCATGAAAAAAGATTCGGTTGAAGCATCTTGCGCAGAAAGCTTATTCTCCCACTGGCTCACTTCTGTCTCTGCATGTCGTTTGAAGAAATCAAGTTCTTCTTGCAGGTATAGGTCGACATGTGGCTCAAACACTCTGGCTACCACAGCCTTTACATTTTCCAAAAAATTACCAGGCGAGTTCCTGATAGGTTTTAGAGTCAATGCAAACCGCATTGTTTGTCCAAAAATACCCGAGACAGCTTTCAGGTAGGATGGTATGCTTCGTTCATGCGCCTCGTCGAATAAGGGTGTGACATATTCCATTAAGATGTCCTCTCCTACTTTATCTAAGAAGATCTGTAAGACATCCTGGCTGGGAGGGAAGACACGATCAATGATGTCTGCCTGGTCATTGACTTTATGTGAAAGCCTTTCCAAGAACTCTCGAGATGGCTCAAGTGCTACATCATCAAAAGAAGCCTGGTTAATACAGTCCATTGAGTGGCCCACTACTTCTCGATCCGTAAATATAGGATGCTTCTGAACAAATAGCTCTATACCAGCATGGCATCCGTTGAGTATACCCAAGACGTGGGCATAGCGACGCATCCTACCGTCAATATCCCAGGCCTCGTAGCCCTTCTCAAATTCTCGTAAAACGGCATTCTCAAATATGCCGGCCATAGTGACCAGCTTCTCTTCTCGCTGTCTCCATCCCTGAGCCCAGTCGCTCCGAGCAAATACCTGGAGATGTGCTAGCATTTGTGCCTGTTGCTCGGGATCCCTATAGACACGGAAAATGACAGGATCGACATGGCTCCTTGATCTTGCAAGGTCGTAATAGAACGGTCCAAGTGCAGCATAAATCTTCCCATATTCCTGCCTCGCTGAACCTCTTATAGACTTGACACCCGAGAATATGTTAAGGAGGGCCTCCGGGTCTAGCATAGGTGCCCGCGAAGTGGGTTGTAGACTGGCGCGAGCTGGCGGTGAGAGGGTCAACGTTTCGAAGCCGTTGGCTAACTTCATCTCTGTAGCCTTGGAAGCCATCTCCATAGACCTTCTCTGTTTCTCTTCCTCGACGCCGGCATCGAACAAAGTCGTGCTCGTCCTCCCCACTCCTTCGTTACCGTTCATTTCATTGACGCCAATGCCTATTCTTTTCGCATCCTCTTCTGCCCGTATCCGCATTATCTCCCGTTTCTTCTTCAGTGCCTCCTCGAATCTCTTCCTCGCCTCCCCTTCGTTCCAAACTCCCATTGCTTTAAGCCGCTGCACCCATCTCGAGTCCTCATATACCATTTCCTGCATTCGTTTCGCAGTTCGGGCGACGTTCATGAGATCGGGAATAGGAAGATAGTTAAGTATCGAAGAGATAATCTCCGCTGGGAGAACTGTCTTGCTCTCAACCATCTCAGTTGCTTTCAAATTTTTGAAAATGCTAGTCCTGCTAGTCGCGGGGACATGCGAGCGTCCGAAGTTTGACATTCTGCTTTCTTGGCTCTTGGGAGCTAACATATACAGTCAGTAAAACTTAGGAAGATTAATGTATATCATAATGTGTGTTTTCTGCCATCGTAAGTGAGTATGGGAGTATGGCTGGGTGAGCAAGGTTGATGTAGCCTGGCCTGGGCAATGACAATGTAACTTACTTCAAGGCGGCAACAACTTTTATTATAAGCGAGGGAAGGCTGTAAGTTCGTCAGTCACATCATTTATGAGTTTATAAATCCCATTTCCAGGGAATATCACAGTACATATCATGTTTCTGTTAATATCTAAAACGATCACTTTATCAAATCTAGCTACTACCGCTACCTTCAATCAGTCGAAGCTCAGCAGCCTTGGCAGCTATGGCAGCTAATTTCCTCCTCCCTTCGTTGTCAGGATTTGCAGTTTGTCGAACAGCAGCATTGCCAAAGAGACAGAACCATAAGTCATCCTTATTAACTAATTCACTGCCGCCCTTTGCATGCAGGTTCGAAATGGATGCGCGTTGAAGCTCCATCGAATTTGCCCAATCAAGGTTAGACGCAGTCACTTCATCCGGACTTGGATCCTTAGCTTTGCCCTTTCCATTCGACATTGATTCACCTATGTGCTCCATCCGTCGACGCACCGAGAGAGTGTGTATTGATTCCTCAATGGTGCCTGAAATAAGATAAAGCCACGTCGTTGTTGAACGTCGCTGGCCAATTCGGTCTACCCGAGCAATGGCTTGCAATTCCAATGCCGTGTTAAGTAACGGTTCGCATAGTATAATATGGGACGCATTGACCAATGTGAGGCCAGAAGAATGGGCTCTTGTATGCAGCAGAAAGCATTCCGTGGACGGGTCTTGTTTAAACTTCTCGATTCCATTAGGCTTATCAATTGAGGAGTAACCAATCCGTAGTTTCTCGAAACTGCGAGTTAAAACGTCTAGGAAATCTTTGAACTGGCTGTAGATAATGGACTTTGCACCGGGATCCGTTTCTCGAAGCCATATTAGATGCCGTGCTAGCATGTCAACCTTAGTAGTGAAGGATCGATTGTTGAGATCGATCGATCGAATTGCTTCAAGATCCGAATAATTAATTTCAGAATAGATTCTGGATTTTGTGGAAGTAGAAGCCCGCGGCTGTCTATCTCTGACTCCTTCGGCTTGTATGGATAGTTGTTTCGGAACATAGCTGATATCTTGAATATCCTCTTTGACAAGCTTCCGCTTGCAAATACTAGAAGATTCAGTTTTGGTTTTTTTAGGTGGCCAACGAAAGATAGGGACGGTAGAAAGGTAAGATTCCAACTTAAAAACAAAAGAGCAACACCTGGATGCCTTCCATTTCCCGGGACATACTACATTTAACTCGAGAGCCCTAATACCACCACTTAATAAGGAGAAGATTTGAAAATATACTTACGGGCAGCTGTGGTGTGATCCGAACCAAATTTGGATGCAACCGCTGCAGAATACGTGTCCGCAGACAGTAAGAGCTGCAACCTCGAGATTATCTTTGCAAATAACGCATGTTCTTTCCTGGTTTGGGTTCGCCGCTTCCTGCTTGAGATGTAACAAATATCTTCGCTTTGAATTCAGTGATGCGATCTTACGATCAAAGTTTGCTTCTTGTTCGAGCGTAAGGGCAATGACTCTGTCGTTGACCTGTTTCTCATAAGGAGCCACCAAGTCACTAATTTGCTGAAGTTGACGATAGAATTCTACCCTTGCGTTCATCACAGCCGTAAAACGCTCTACTTCTCTCTCCAAGGAAATGACCACCTTCATTTGCTCAGATAGCTGCTTTTGTGTAATAGCAAGCTGCTCTTCGACAATTGAAAGTTCGTTTTGGATGCGGCTATTATTATTTTCCATGTCTGACCTTAGCGAAGTAACGAGGGATCGGAGCTCAGTCGCTATTCCTTTGAGTGAACCCATTTCTTTCTTATGCTTGAGAAGATTCCTCTGCTCTAGAAGCTCAAGCGTTTTTTCTGGAAAAGCGCCTTCGCCATTTTTTGCGAGTCGCATGGCTAGTTTGACCTAATTGGATTAGAGTTAGTATGGTCAGACTCAAGGGCACGAACTCGCAAGGTAGCAGCCTCAAAAAGTACTCACTTCGTACTGGATTAAATTGTTTTCAAGACCAGAGATGGTGTCGTGGCGATCAGCAATTACCACCCTTATTGCCTGAACGTAGACCATGATTTCGTCTTGAATCTTGGTGGATTCTTCATATTCATCTCCAGTGAGGTCAACGTCATCATCCTCGTCAACTAAAGGCTTGATTAAGAGCTGGATTGTCTGTTCTCTCCATTCATCAAGCACATTCGCCTGTGAGTCTAGTGCAGCGCCAAGTTGGTAGAGCTGTTCCACAATACGACGACTCTCAAGGCCACCACGAGCCTTTGACGGAAACTCTGGTATTTCCACATAAGCCTGCTCCTCAGCTTGTCGGGATACCTTTCTAATAAGTCTAGAAGTCTTACTGAGAACTTCCTGTAAAATCTCACGGCGTAATTGTTTAGCAGCATCCTGCAACGTTCCAGTCAGTCCTAGGAGGAAAAATAGCAGATTTATGCCACAGAAAGTCTCGATATATCCAACTTTACACTCCGTTTATGAAGTGAATACAAATTGAGGGCGTGGGTTTACGTACGTAGCCTTCTGTCTCAAGGTTTTCTAGATCCTGAAACTCTTTAGAATCGGGTTTCGTCATATTTTCGTTCGACTTGATTTGGTAGTATGCCTAGAAAATAATGGAATTAGAATTTGTCTCAGACAAAAAGCGTAGTTTGAAGTTATAAACTGCTTTTACGGAGAATACTTCTGGCTGACAGAGTACTTTTCAGAAGGATGACTCTGGGAAGGAGAGATATTGATGTTAGGGCTCTGGAGCTTGCTTACATTTGCGCGAAAAAAGACGGCGACATGCAAAATTTCCAACGCTCCTCTCAGCCTGTTGCGAAGAACTCCTATACGCGATGTAACCTCATCACGGGTCTCGGAGCTGTCATCCTCACCGTCACTGTCGATGCTTGAGTGGTCGAGACTTTCTTGGCGTAATTTTTCATCCGACGATGTATTTTCAATTTTAAGACGTAAATGCTCTCGACACTGATCCACAATTGACGACGCTTCAGATACTGCTTCATTCCATATTTCAAGGGCCTCTTGAACTCTAGGAGAATTTTCGAAAAATTGACCTCTTTTAAGCTTTGCCTGGAGACGTGATCGGTTACTTGTGTTGATGGCAACGTCTGTTTGCTCTATCATAACATCCCTTCGGACATAATTTGGAAGTTAGTTTTTATATAATGAGAAGAATGGAGTGATATTAGCTTCAGTGTATTGAGGCATTCAACTTCTCTCAATGTCCTAAATGCATTCGAGGCACTTAAATTGCTGAAGGGGAGCAATGGCACAGAGAAAATCACTACATACAAAACTTCGTCTACCGACCGAAGAGGTCGGCCAAGCGCTCGTTTGTTTCTCCCTCCTAATTATATTATTAGAAAAATCCCCTAAATATAACAAAGAGAGGTAAACAGGACGCTCACCAATTTCTGGATGGACAGCTGTCTGTCTAAGCCTAAGTAACCATTCCCTCTTAAAAGTATTAGGTCATTAATTTATTTTCCAACTATCGACTAAGAGAGTTGGAGGATGGGATACGTACCATAATCTCTGTATAATCCTCTGGGTTCCAGTCTTCGGAGATTGGAGCACCTTCAGGCTGAGAAGTATAACGTTAGTCCCACTAGGTCAAGGGAAGCTATGGGCTTGAAGACTAAAATATCTCTAAATTGTCTGTCTTCAGAAACCACTAATATACTTACATCAAGCTCGCATTCTTCACACATCTGATTGAATAATTCACGGTAGTTTTGCTCCTCGATGGGTGTAAATGGAATTGTGATAACGAACCGCTTTTGTTGGGGCAAGTTCAACTCGCCGCTTACCGCTTGTTTACTATGGCGAAGTGCCAGTTTCCTGAAGAGCCTTTGAAACTCCGATTTATTCGAGGATAGGATTGAAGACCAAACATGCTGCCTAGATGCATATCTGTGAATTTCGAAATTAGAACTGTTTAGAATGATATGCTCACTGTTCACGTGTAAAGTCCTCAGGGTCTGTTTAACAAGTAGATCCCATCGGAATTGCCATAGATATGAATTCCACTTACGGCTCAAATCTTAGAAAAATCAATAAGCCTAATAAGTCATTAAGATTCTTTCGCACAGGAGTCCCAGTAATGGCAAATGCGTTAATCCTGGGTATGATTCTTGCCAAGGTAGCTGCACTGCTCACGCCGCTCTCTACCATTTCTATAAATCAGAATCTCAGAGTCAGTACTACTGCATTGGAAAGAAGCGGGAGAGGAGGATGTTTCAAGAAGCTTGAAGCATTTAACTCCTCAATGCCTAACATTTTCTAAGACATTTACCTCCTGAAGGAACGAAAAAAGGGGAAGCACTCCAAGAACCTGAGTACTTACGGGCTTCATCTAAGCAGACTCTCCAAAACGAGAGAAGAAGCAAAGGACTCCTAGGTCGCGGGTACTTTGACTCTCGTCGCAACGCTTTCTCGGGATTAAGTTTTGTGAAATGAATTTCTGCCGAGAGCACGGAATATGTCGTCCTGAGAGTACGAGTCAGCATACTACTCCAAAGGATTGCAGCTTGAAGTAAGACGCGAGAACTAACAAAATAACATCCGAGCTAGCCAGTTCGTTTAGCAAATCTGTAGCATTCATACCATGCGCCTTAACGCCAGCGTAGTGCATGACCCGAAGGTTAGGAGAGTGTTCTTTAATCTCTGAGATCCATTGAGCTAAATCGTAAGCACCAGGCATCAATAGAAGATACTTGTAGAACTCACATAATATCGAAGGTGGGGTAATGATAAGTGTAGCGTTAGTCGTGCGAACCATTTCCGCAGTGTAAGGATCAAAAACAAGTCCTGCTTGATCTGGACGTTTATGAAGCGTTATCAAAGCAATGGTTTCAATAGTCTTCCCAAGGCCCATCTCTTCTAAGTGGGTAAGTTAGCAAGGCGAAGGAATAGTTTCGGCGAATAGGGCCTTACCAGCAAGTATTCCTCCTCTCAAGTTATCCTCGGAAGCGATGAAGGGGTTAGGATCTAAAGTGACTATGCCAAATAGATGACTAACATGACACTTCCGTCCATGGGCATCTTTAACTTGGAGGAAGGTGCTTCCGGTATTGTCCATATCAGGAGCCTTGGATGATGGCACGATCTTCGAGCCCGACCATTCGACACCCTCTCTACGCAGTAGCCACTGTACACTCCTCTTCTCTGCAAATTAGATTCTCAAAGTCAGTCTTACTATTGGAGGGAGAAGTGGGAGTGGGAGTGGGAGAAGAGGGCCAAAGGACAAGAATGATCCAAGAAATTTAGAGCATTCAGCTCCTCCCTTTCTGGTATTTTCTGAGACATTTACCGTTTACAACTATCAAAATAGGAGGAAGGCACTCTGAGAAGCTGGATACTTACGAAAAGGAAACAGCTGTGACTTTAATTCATCTGTCTGAATCGATGCTGAGACCTCATCATTTGTACTCGTTGAGTTTGCGGATTGGTAGAAGTCTTGCGGGGACCAGGAATCGGCATTCTTGACATTTGAATCTGGAAAGTAGGCTGCAAGAACCTTTAAAACGGCGGGGGGCTTGTTTTTGGCGCGCGGAATTTGATATGGGGTAGTTGTAATATTCCATTTCACCGTGAAAATCAGCTGCACGCAATCTAGTCCGTCATTTGAAAGCAGCACAATGTCGAATTCAGTCCACAATTTCCCTTGACCTTTTGACCACTTAGTCGAGTCTCTATCAACTACTAAAATAATGTGGATATCCTCTAGAAATTGGTTTCGTACGACACCTCTTGGGTCTGTGTCACTAGGTGAGTGATCCAGAAAACCTGGGTGTGGCAACGGTGTCTTGAGAACATCTCCTCTGTCCTTATCTTTGATTTCGATGTAATCCGGGCTGCTGATTCCTTGGTTGTCTTGCTCCCAATGGATGTTTGGTCTGATATGATTCCTCCGCAGTGGCGTCTCCAAAGTCGAGAGTTTCCTAGACGCACAGTTCATTTCAAGGATACATTGCTTTACAATGATATATTCAAACTCCGATTCTTCTTTGGTCCCAGCCTGCTTCTCAGTCGTCGTTTTCTGTCGTTTGCGGGGGGGTTCCAGTATTTCAGGTTCCAACACGAAGTCGATTAGAACATCTTGCAACTCGTTAGAAGAGGATTTTGGGTCATCTTCAACAAGACTCGATAGCAATAGGGTTTGCTCTTGGGGTGTGTGATGAACATGGTTAGGTCTGTTCATCTGTGGAGGGCCTTTCGAAGAGGCTCTTCGGCCGCGGGGGACTATCTTCTTCCTTGCCATGGTGCTGCTCAGTTTAGCTGTTTAAATCCGTCGGCCCTTAATACTGGGGAGATGGAGTTGAATCTAGTCTTAACAAGAGATGAAAGAAATTGGAAAGAAATTAGATAAAAGCAAGAAGAGTACAAGAATGAAAGAAGCATTAAATATAATAGAAGAAAAGAACCTGGAACCTGGAACCTTGGAACCTCGGAAGGCTGAAGCAAAAGCTTAGCCTCGCGCTAGTGCATGTGACTCCGAAGAATGATTTTCTGACGAGAACAGTATTCCAAAATTCCAAGACTTCACTATCTACTCAGTACTACACTATAATCTCGAGGTATCTATGCCTTTATTATATAACTTCTTTGTGATTATTCTGTATAGAAATAAGGATACTAATTATTAAAGGGCAGACTCTTTCCACCATGATCTCACGAGCTCCCCAATTACGTTCGTTCCTGTCCTTCCTCCCGTTCACACAGTCAACCACCTCTCTCCAAGCAAGACACCTTCATTATCGCATGAAATCAGCCCCCGTTCCTCAACCTACACCCTTTGTGCCTGATGCTCAGACGTTCCTTACCCTCATTGGACGCAATTTAAGTCAGCACGCATCTAAGATACTATCATGGAAAGCGTTATTTTCCTTGACGTCGGATCAGCTTCGTGAGCTTGGAATCGAGCCCCCACGCAGCCGTCGTTACCTCCTACGCTGGCGTGAGAAATTCCGGAAGGGCCAATACGGGATTGGTGGAGATCTTAAGCATGTATCAAACGGTGCTGCAGAAGTTCGTGTTGTTGAGGTTCCAGTGCCAGGCAATACTCCAGCCACCGCAACATTGTTTCTAAGGAAGCGCAAGATAATTGTCAATGTGGCTGCAGGAGATAGTGCTGACGAAAGCTTGGCCGAGCAACTGCCTGTTAAGGGTTTAAAGATTAAAGGCGCACACACCATCGTGGGGCCACATATACTCCCAGTTAAGGGTGGGAATAGTGCTAAGATAGTGGTGAAGGAGGGACTATGGGAGGATAGAAGAGGCCACAAGATTGATGGGGGCGAGAGAAGACAGGCTGAAGTCCGGGCAAAACGACGAGGAGAAGAGAAGCGCGCGGCCAGGTGATAAAGCGCATTACCCGCGTCACATCCCTCATATATTCTCGGCATTAGGCTAAGCGTGCCGCATTCTTTTGGGAATTGGGATGTGGGATGTGGCTTTGCTGACGATCTTCATCCGGGTGGATTTCGTTCGGGTGGATTTCGTTCGGGGTGAGGAGCCATACTAAACGGTCCAAATGAAGCTGCCAATCAGCAACGTTCACAGTGTTAATTGAAGCATGTAGTATAAACTTGTACCTTATGTATTGAATAGGTTGAAACGAAGGATTAGATTGAGAATAATTTTGCGTTCATTTGATAAGAAAAAAGTATGTATGCAAGCATAGAGTTGAGAGTCCTCTCCGTTAGCCGAAATGCCTCGAGAAAGAGGCCCCTACTCGTTGCCGACGACATGCGGGATCTAACCTCGACTTCGCCAACTTTCTCTCTACTCGTCAATGTTTATGCTTCCCCAGACAAAAGCCGCCTCTATCCTTATTATACACAATAAACAGTACCTCAAAGATCGACCATCAAATACATAGATGGGAGGCACTGGGGGGGCACTGCGAGCCATACTTCCAGATTGGGGAGAAGGATGACGGGCTGTGCTGAATCAATCGGCGGATCATTCCTCCACCATTACTTTGATTCCAACTTCCATCTAGCCGCCGCCGCTTTTTCCACAGAGCTGCAGACGGTAGATGGAAAGTTGGCCTCATCTCCGTCTCAATGGACGATTCGCCCTAAATCGGGTCGCCCAAGTGCCGTGGAAGGAGAATGGGGAACGCCGCGTCCGGTCACACCCAGAGGCACAGCGAGGGATTTCCTCCCACAAACTTTCTATCTTTGGCCATGGTTGACATACTGGATGGCCAAAAAGAACAGTTCTACAGTTTGAAAGACTCTCGAGGAGAAAGTCTATGCGCTAAGTAGTAGCATGGCACATGGCTCGAAGAACACGCGCCCCTGAACTTGTCGGGAATTGTCCAACGAGAGCAGAGCATTGTTAAGCGATAAGGCAACAACAGAACCCCTGATCCACTATTTGCAGGAACCAAGCCCTCAAAATCGACTATTTCCATCTGCCTGGATATTGCCCTCGACTTCGGTGCTTTCTATTTCTCTAGGTCATTGCAATCTCGAGTATGAGGATTTGGTCGGCCTTAAAGGATTTGGTCACCTAATACGGCCATCCCGGTATGGGCCTATTGAACGTCTTGTGGCAAGTCGCGAGATGCTCTGATTCTCTCGTGCCCCATTCTCCGTCCCATAATGGAAGTCCTGGGTCACATGTATCTTTGTCCAATAGACATTCTTCTTCTTTCCTTCTTGAGGTGAGGCTGCCTTACAGTAAGGCGTGGTAGAGTTCTTTATTACTCACTCCGTAGACTTGGTCTCTGGGTTTCATCTTCGATGACTGTCATATCTCTAACTCCTTACAGGCCGTTTCTCTATTTAGAATGTGCGTCTTTATATATCTTCCACCTTCTCTAATTCTATACCACGCCGTAACTCCACACATATAAAGTATGCTTGGCTTCCCACAGAAGCAGATTATCTCCCCCATCACCCATCTCAAGTACATCTGAGTCTCTGGAGTCAACCTCAGTCCCTGCCTGAAAAGAATAGACTTCTTTTGGCTTTATCCCAAGTACCTTTCGCTATTCATCGTCTCAGCTCTCAGTCAGGTAAGCTGTCTATTCTATTATGATCGTTGCTGTTTGGAAGCCTAGGAAGAGCTTCAACAATTCGACCGGAAAGGGGTTTAGAATCATTGCATCTCGCTAATACGTCCAAGGCCAGCTATAACTGATCATCCTGGTTATCAACAGAGGTTTAAACCGTAATACGTATCTCATTCCATGGTACATGTTAGTTCACAGTCAACTGCTCAGTAAAGAATAATCTGAACGACGCAAGGGAGTCCGAGACCTATGAAAACGATCCTATCGTGTATCCCGCCGAACAACAATCCACAAGCGATATACCTCAAATCGCAACCCACGATTCTGCTCCAAGTCAACCCCTCAAACTTGAGTCTGACACTGACACCACCGAAACCGAAATGTCTACCTCTCACCGATCCTCATCGTCAGCCAAGGGAAAGAGCTCTTCAAAATCCAAGTCCAAATCCAAGAAGGACGATTGGTCCGAGATCACAGATCCTGAAGAGAGAAGACGCATTCAGAATCGGATCGCACAAAGGAAGTTTCGTGAGCATTCTTAAACATCACATTACATGAAATAAGCTCACGAAAACTCTAGGAGACAAAGCGAAAACAGAGAAAGAGCGTCAAGATCGTGAAGCAGAAAATCAAGCCCACGCAGGACATTCCTACCACACTCCCGACCCCAGGGATATGGGAGGTGATGACGAGCTGTCTGGGCTACCATGGGGTTCACTGTCTTTGAGGCATGTAGTTGAAAAGGGAAAGACTAAAGAGGATGAATCTAGGCGCGAGTCGAGAAGAGACGAAGAGACAAGCCAGTATCAGGCTCAAGAAGTTGGGTATCAGGAAGGGGACGCATACTACGAAGAAGAGCCCTATTATGAGGACGACCAAGTTTACTACGATTACGGAACTGGAGCTGAAGGGGGAAGTGGACCTGCTTCTCGTTAAAACATCTTTTTGTAAGTGATCGTACTACTCACAAGTTAGTCAAATAGCTAACAATTTCATCTTAGGGTGGAGGGTCTACGAAACAACGAGAATAACACGTCTCTTTTCTTTCTCTTTTTATATTTCCTTCCTTACTTTCTAGCTTTAGATTCATTCCTCTCATTATAGCAGATGCACAAGCGAAGGAACAAATGGAGCTGAGGACTCGGAGGAATAGAGAGCGGTCATCGATTTACCCTTGCATTATGTTACTTTCTTCTTCTTTGGTCATTCACGTCTGTGTTCGGCCTGTTCTCTTTAGACTGCTTAGACTGCTTAGACTGTTGCCTCTTCATGTTACACAAATCTACTCTGTATCATTCGTTGCTTACTTCAAAGCCTCCAATACATTGTTTCAGCTCATCTGTATCATAAAACGTTCCTCCGCCTTTTAAAATACATACCGCGATAATGATAAAATTCCGAGTCGTTGGAAGATTCGAAACTTGCTCATGAATGATAACGACGCTGTCGTCAGAAGAGAAATTCACATCAAATCTAAATGCTTCTTGTATAATATGCGAGTAGCTCGCTCGCTTTAAATGGAGATCAAAGAGACCCGCTGCTAAGCACACGGCAATGACATCTTGGCATCCACCATGACAAGATGGCACTTTATTTTAAGAGAGTTGCCTGTTAATAAATCAAGTTCATTGCATTTGACTTGCTAAGGTCCTTCTCATGTCACAACAAGCCATGCCGCCAGGGATAAAATGCGAGGGTAGGGGCTGTGCTGGGCTGCTGAGCTAAGGATTGTGATCAGCCTTTTGTGACTTATACGGGATTATTCAAAAGATGGCGCATCTTCTATCTTCAATAGAAAGCTGCCTGTCTGCTTACCGTAAGAGGGGAGAGAGATGAAGTTTCCCGGTCCCAGAAACTAAAAGGAGAGCTGGAGAGATTTAGCGAGGCGAGCATCGGATCATCATGACACCCGAGCTCGTCGGATGTCAATTTAAGAGCGGCCAGGTCGGCCAGGTCAGGTTATCTAACTTATCTTGAAGGTACGAAGGTACGAAGTAATAAACTTCGCACCCGTAGCGAGTTGACGGCCGACCCAACTTCCTTTCGCCTTTGTTCATCCTCCCTTTCTCCCTTCACTCCAACTACACACCAACTACACGCCAACTGAACATATTCAAAATTCCCACCATCGTTCGACTTTATTTGCATCTCATGAGGAATATTGAAGCGCCAATTTCAACGCGCCCGGTATGACGGACCATGAAGCAGCCCATTCGCCTGGAGGCTCTACAATAGCTGCAGCTTCTGAAATCGAAGAACGAGCTTCTCCAACCCGCGGCGATCCCAGAACGTCATTACAGCATGTCCTTGGAGATGCCGACTCCCAACGAAACACTCCCGCAGCATCAAAACATGCAAACGACATGACAGAAGACGAGGACACCAAAGCTCCATCTGCGAGTTCTCGCAAACGAAAAGATCCACAACCCTCGAGCGCACAGAATCCATCCATTTACAGCGGCAATAAAGTGCGACATCTGAAGAAGGATGATGGGGAGCCGTTGTGGCGCAAGGACATCCAATATGACTTTCTAAAGCTCATATTCGAGGACAATACCGCGTGTTTCACGAATAGTTACAGCCCTGATATGACGACAAAACAGACATTTGCTAATTTATACATCGATGCCATGGCGAGAAGCAGCAAGACCAGCAAGATCTTGAGAGACAAGCTCATGAGCGAACATGAACCAGCTAAGAATATGGCTATGGTATGTCTGTTGGTCAATCTCGGTCGCATGAATACCACCTTGAACTGTCTGTAACCTTATCTCTGTTCGCCTTCTATATTAATGTTATCATAGTCTTTCCCGAGATGCGAGCCCAGCTTCGAACCTACCATGCTATTCCGTCGCTCCAAGCACATCAAGATCCAAATTCGTACAAACAGCTCCAAGATGCCCCTCGACTGAAATCAATTCTCAAGGGAGCTTCTGAGGATAGACCGGAGCCCAACACTTTGGAGAAGATCAAGTGCAGGTCCATACCTCGAACCAATCCTGTCAACCTAATCTTTGTCCTTGCACAATTCGCTCCGAAAGTCACCGAATTACATTTTCCCCCTGGACATGATTTCTACGAT
Source organism: Chlorencoelia australis (assembly GCA_003988815.1). Classification (NCBI taxonomy): domain Eukaryota; kingdom Fungi; phylum Ascomycota; class Leotiomycetes; order Helotiales; family Cenangiaceae; genus Chlorencoelia; species Chlorencoelia australis. The sequence goes on from QYAN01000003.1 coordinate 391,117, forward strand.
TTGATCATGCGAACCAATCTAACTAGTAAATCGAGATCGAGGGCTTTTTTATGGCTAATGTGGTTCTACCTAGAATCAGACTTCACGGAAGAAGGGGCTGCAGAGAATCCGTTCGGTGCTGGTGTTGACTATGGTATTGATGTTAGAAACCAGGGAGTCCCGAAATTCGATTACATGAATGAGGAGCAAGAAGCACAAGAGAATCTTGACACAACAGAAGAGGTCGAATACGGGCATGCTAAAATGCGTGAAAGAAAACGCATCATCGAAGCTGATCAAATTGCATTTCAAGCAGAACATGGCCCACCCAAACGAGGTCCCAAGCCAAAGCTTCACTTACCTCCTGATGACGGTATCCCAGGGGCATCTACCCTTATCAGTCGAATCCGACCAAAATATGATGAACTTGGAGGTAGTCCAGCTGCCCTTATGGGGCGAATTCGACCGAAATACGAGTCTGATCTCGACAGTACTCGCTCAACCCCACCTCCACGTGGACTTGGCGGTGCCAATATGCGCATTCACAGCGTTCTTAATACTGGTTCAAAGGGTCGAGGTTCAAAACAAATTCCGGAAGGCTCTTCACCGGTACCTCAACCTAGCGAGAATACTATGAGGCGGCCGCGGCCCCTTACAGCTCATCAGCTAGCAGTGGAGCGAAACCGAAACCAACGAGTTGACTACATTCTAAGTCGTGGCTTGCGGAAGCGACATCATCACGCCAGGAAGATTCGCCGACAAGAAGGTGCCTTCCTCCCAGCTCTTAGAAGAACCGAGAAAATGCGAGACCCGTTTGATGATAGCGAAGAAGATGTTACTTCTTACAGGAACCCATACCCTTTCAGAGAGAGGGGATTTGGGGGTCTAGTTCAATTAGAGACCGAGGAAGATGATTTTGGCGAAGAGATGTCGGCATATGCTGCCGCGTTTCGCCGTATGGGTCGAAGACTCGATCGTTGGGATGGCCAGAAAGACTTGAATTTGGGAGTGATGAGAACAACCCGTGTCGTACAAGGCAAATCCACAGCCACGAATGGTCATTCTAACAACCGTGATGCTGACGAGACTGAAGACGAACAAGAGCAACCTACTAGTCGTGAGGCTCAGCGAACAATAAATAGAGATGTCAATATGGAAGATGAAGAGGATCTCGACGATATGGAGAAAGAAATCCTAGGTCTTGGTAGCGATAATGATAATGAAGACGATGGTGATGGAGATGGGGATGAGGATCTTGATGATGTCGATAAGGCTTTATTGGGAATTAGAGGTGATGAGACCGAAGAAGATGTTAGCGACGGGGGTATGGACGTCGACTAGGGTAATGGGTTGGGAAAATTGGAGGGCGTTGAAAGGGGGGCGTTCGAGATAGAAGAGAACAGAGGCTATTTTACCAACGCCGTAGGTAGATTGTGTTCACTTTGTTTTTGACGTGTGTATATTTAGAGACCGCAACGAAAAGCAAAGCCATGGTTTAATCTTTTTTAGTGGAGACAATAGATTTATAATCAAAGTATTAGATCACAAAATCGTTACACTACCTCGTAGAGTGAGTGGAAGACATTTCCGAGTGCGTAGTAGCTTTTAGAGCCCATGCTTTGAGTGCTGTTCTCAGCTATCTAGTTAAAGGGCAATCATGATCCTATAATTCAACCGATGAGAATGTCCCATCCAAATTAGATTATCTACAGAGATAAGTTGAGATTGGAGGGGAGAATCAGCTTAGGTTAATGGTCTCCCAATAATCTAGAAAGACGATATATATCTTCTACAGTCAGTGTTTTGATTCTACTTTTCCTCCTCGAAATTTTCAAGTGGAAAGAAATCGCTTGTGGATTTATATTAGATGATGCAGAAGGGTTCTATCTTAAAGACATGCATGATCTCAGTGGCAGAAAAAATTGAATGGGTTACTGGTTGGTTCCTTTTCCTTTCTAGATTATTTTATTAATCTTACATCTAGATAAAAATATTATTGTCATTCATTCATTCATTCATTTAATTACCATATTCCAAATTGCTCTAGGTAATTTTGATCTTCTAGTTGATCATCACGAACTCAACTCATTTTCCACCAAGTGAAGCAAGCTCCCTTAGCGGACTAGGGAGGGTTAATTTAATAGTCTCTCTCACATGTAGAAAGTTTATACGATGAACCACACTATGAAGTTCCACTTAATGTATAGGATTTTTAAACGTGTCGAAGATCTTAACCCTTTACCGCAACTGTGTAAGGCTAGAAAATTAAAAAAATTAAAATAAAAAAGACCGGGTACCTAGGAAGCAACGTTGTTAAGGAGAGGAGGGGGTTTACTTTATTTTACTTTATTTATCAATTTGTGTATTTATCTCGCGGGTGGTAAGGGAAATGCGTCCGGTTCAATCTCCCCCTCCCAATTGCCCCCGTCCGCTAAGTCACTTCTCAAGTGATTGCTAGACGTGTAGATGTCGAGTTATGGTATGGCAAGACTATAAAACTAGATACCTAAGGCTCTAGAGAATGTCTTAAACATAAGTTACAGAAAGGCCCCTTTTTCCTCTCGCCTAATGTTTATGGGGAGAAGGACAGACGTTGTGAGGTATGCCTCTTTCCATATGAAAACAAAATTGATGCACTGGATGAAGAAAGCTTTAAACGCTTTCGCAAAGATAACCATATGATATTTTCGCATCCTTAAACTTCCGGCCAGGGAGGATTTGCGGAGAAAAGGCCTGAATGATGCGGTAGGCCGGAAGTAAATACTGATATAGTAAGCCATCTTACTACCGGAATTTGGCTGCCGCATAGCCCGGTTATCTCCATTTCCATGTGTTTGTTCCATTGGCTCTTAAGTGCATCTGGGCACTCGATCCCATCTGCTCCCAAGCGCAAGCAATCACCAAATTATATCTGGATGTTGAGACTGATAGATATCAGGACCTCAGCACCTTAAACATCTAATCTAATCTTACCTCGGTTGAGATAAGGTTAAGCTTCATTGCCAATGCCCATTACTTATGTCTCTTGGAAGGATACTGAAATTGCAAACGTCCTCTATGAAGATGAGACGACACGGAACAAAACTCCAGGCGCCGGGGCTCTCTAGAGGGAGGCTGTTGCGATTACAGTAGTGTTTTGTACAGCAAGCTCCTTTTCCTCGCCCAACGGGGATATTTCACTTGCCCCATTGACCTGCATCTGCATCTGCATCTGCAATCTGCATGCCTATCATAAGTGCTCATATGTAAGCCAATCGCATTTCGACCGTTTTAGAAAAGCTTATTCCAGCTGCTTTCTAAATGGTCAATAATTGGAATCATTGTCTCAACACACATTTGTTCCTTCGAGGTGCATCTTCGGGAGCCGATTGATTGCGCTCCCGGCCCTCTCCCTTCTCCTAGCTAGAAAAAGGAGAGGGGGAAAAAAAAGGGCAAAAAAAGGGAAGAAAAAACAAAGAGCACTAGACTTGCAGCTTTGCAGCGTTACTCAAGCTGCGGAAGTGCTTAAGTGAATTTCGATAAATAATACTTCTCTACCTGATGGCGTTCTATGCCTACTACTGTTTCATCCTCTAAACAATTCAACATCATGGCCGACCCCGGCCAAGGAAAGGAGGATATTCCAACAGACCCCGCAGCAGTCGCAGATGCCACCAACCGTTCAGAGCCACTTGACGTGGATGCTTCTGAGAAGGAAGAGATATCCAGCCATAGAGAGTCCTATTTAGAACCACTCAAAATCTATGGTGCAACAGATGATTTGGAAGTATCGAACCCCAATTCCCCCACTTCTCCGCAGGTCGAATATAAGGACGATGAAAAGAGGCCGCAAATCGCACAAATCAAAAGCTATGCTACAAGCAACAGCGCTATAACACGATCAGAATCAAATGTTACTACGCCTCCCGTGGACAAGCCTTGGTACAAGCAACCAAATCCAATGAGATGGGGTGGAATTCCACCAGTTCCTAAGGTTAGAGAGGTGTCGCGGGAATACAAAGCTTCGTTCTTCAGTTTGATGTATTTCCAATGGATAGCATCACTCATGGCTGTAAGATCTCGACCCTTGTCTTTTTCTGAAATTTAGACTAACCCTTCACAGGTGGGCTATAAAAGGCAGCTGGAACAAAACGATATTTATACGGTCAATCCAAATCGATCAGCAGAGCCCCTGACAAACAAGCTGAGAGAGTCTTTCAAAAAGCGGGTAGCGAGGGGTGATAAACATCCTCTCGCAATGGCTATGCACGAGACTTTCAAATTCGAGTTCTGGTTTGGTGGAGCATGTCAATTTACGTGAGTACCTTCTTGGGAGAAGATTTCCCTGGGAAAAGATTAACAGACCACTGCATACATCGCCTCCCTCGCAATGTTTCCAATATCTTTCAACATTCGAAAATTCAATGTTACAAGCAGTTACAGAACATTTAAAGGGTAGTTGGTCGAGTTGAGGGGGAGAAGTAGAATTGCAGTGGTCCATCCCACCACTAGTGCACCACTGTTTTCAAAATATCACTAACTCCCTTCTAGTTCCAGTATCTTTCAAGTCATATCTCCCTTTACGCTTAAATACCTAATTCAGTTTGCCGAAAATGCTTATATCGCCCAGCACAGTGGCCAGCCCCAGCCTGCTATCGGGAGGGGGCTAGGTCTCGTCTTTGGCATCACAATTATGCAAATGATTCAGTCTCTCTGCACAAATCACTTCATATACCGGGGTATGCTAGTAGGAGGTCAATCGAGGGCAGTTTTAATAACCCTCATTTTCGAAAAATCTCTACATATCTCTGGTAGAGCCAAAGCCGGGGGTAAAGATATTAAGGACGTTCCGTCAACAGGATGTGAGTATCGGAATTCAACCGGAGGGATGAGCTTGACTAATATGCTTAAGCCGCTACCATCACAGAAGATAAAACAACGTCAAAGTGGTGGTCAAGGAAGAAGAAGGACGATAATCTAAGAGGCCTACCAAAGGGACCAGAAGGTTCACTAGATACTGGAAGAGGAGTATCTGGCGATGGAACGGGGTTCTCTAATGGGCGCGTGGTCAATTTGATGAGTGTTGATACCTACCGCGTAGACCAAGCATCGGGGATGTTCCACTTGATCTGGACTGGCCCTATTTCTTGTATCACCACATTGATCCTTCTGCTCGTCAATCTTACGTACAGTGCCTTGGCGGGCTTTGGATTGCTCATTGTAGGGCTTCCATTATTGACGAGGGCTGTTAAATCACTATTCGCTCGAAGAAAAAAAATCAACAAGGTGACGGATCAAAGAGTGAGCTTGACACAGGAGATATTGCAAGCCGTCAGATTCGTCAAATTTTTTGGATGGGAGTCGGCATTTCTTAGTAGATTGGGAGAAATTCGAGATCGAGAAATTCGTGCTATTCAGATCTTGCTGGCTATTCGAAATGCGATCAATGCAGTTTCCATGAGTTTACCGATCTTCGCTTCGATGCTTGCATTCATTTGTTACTCACTTACAAATCATGGCTTGAATCCTGCCTCAGTTTTTTCTTCTCTTGCACTGTTTAATTCTCTTCGAATGCCCCTCAACTTGCTTCCATTAGTCATTGGGCAAGTCGTCGATGCTTGGCAATCAATCTACCGAATACAAGAGTATCTGTTGAGTGAGGAGCAAGAAGAGCAGGGCAAGATCGATCGTAACCTCGAGAGCGCAGTAAGTTCCCATCTTCTTGGAGTGCTTTTGACGGTAAATGTCTCAGAAAATCTCGGATATTGAGCGGTGAATACTCGAAGCACTGTGACACATCCTGATATAGGAATACTGACTCCAAGATTTGTTTTAGGTTACCTTTCAGAATGCTGATTTCACCTGGGAGCGGACTGCATCCCAAGATCCCGATGCGCCAAATCTTCGTAGCAAGAAGCCTAAAGGAGGGATGAAGGCCGAGAAGGCTTCCACAAAGCAAGGAGCTAAAGAAAATAAAGCAACTGCGAAGAGCGAGCGGCCTACGACTGCATCATCCAGAGAGAGTAGCCAAGGCTTCCCAGACAATGCAAGTACTCTCAATGAAAACGAAGAACCTTTTAAATTGCACAACATGAATTTCAGCATTGGACGGAATGAATTAGTTGCAATAATTGGCGGCGTTGGGTGTGGCAAGAGCTCCCTATTAGCTGCCCTAGCAGGAGATATGCGACGCACGAAAGGGGAGGTCACCATCGGCGCCAATCGAGCCTTCTGCCCGCAATACGCATGGATTCAAAACGCTTCTGTCAAAGAGAATATCCTGTTTGGGAAAGATATGGATAGGGAATGGTACAAAAAGGTGATCGATGCATGTGCATTGCAAGCTGACCTCGATATGCTACCAAACGGTGATCTGACGGAGATAGGAGAACGTGGAATTACGGTATCTGGAGGCCAGAAACAGAGGCTGAATATTGCCCGCGCTATTTACTTCGACAGTGATTTAATTCTGATGGATGACCCCCTTTCTGCAGTGGATGCTCACGTAGGCAGACATATATTCGACAGAGCAATTTGCGGCCTGTTGAAGAATAAATCTCGCATATTAGCAACTCATCAGTTGTGGGTGTTGAATCGGTGCGACAGAATCATTTGGCTTGAAGACGGGAAAATTCAAGCCATCGATACCTTCACTAATTTGATGGAAAACCACATCGGATTCCAGCAATTGATGGAGACAACCGCTGTTGAGGAAAAGCACCAAGAAGAGGTGAGTCATTGACGAGAGAGAGTCATTCCCTTATTCACTGCCATCCTATGCATCCCGATTGGTATCATTGCATAGCAATTTGGCTGACTCAAACATTCAGGATCACGTAAATGATAATGAGGTCGAGGACGAAAAGAAGCAAGCGAAGAAAAACAAAAAGGGCGCTGCACTCATGCAAGCAGAAGAGAGAGCCGTAAAGAGCGTTCCATGGTCTGTCTACGCTGATTACGTACGAGCGTCCGGCAGCATTCTCAACGCCCCATTGATCATCTCTATGCTCTTACTCTCGCAAGGTGCAAATATCGCCACAAGCTTGTGGCTGTCTTGGTGGACGGGCGACAAGTTCGGCTATTCTAAAGGCGTCTACATTGGAGTTTACGGAGCTCTTGGAGCTATGCAGGCCTTCCTGTTGTTTTGTTTCGCATTAACATTGACCATCTGTGGCACGACTGCAAGTAAAAGAATGCTCAATCGTACGTATTAATCAGGTTCTTATTTTACAGTCCCCAATCCTAAAACTAGTGTGTGCATATAGTTATGCGCTTGCTTCACCCCTCTTCCCAAAATAGAGGAAATAGATTTCATTCCCCCTGAAAAGGTAAAAGCTAACTTGCCGATCACTATTAGGAGCTATTTCTAGAGCACTTCGAGCGCCAATGTCATTCTTTGATACGACACCTCTTGGTCGGATAACTAATAGATTCTCACGGGACGTTGATGTCATGGATAATAATCTGACTGACAGTTTAAGAATGTATTTCTTGACCATGGCACAAATTCTTGCTGTCTTTGCCCTCATTATAACCTATTTTCATTATTTCGCCATTGCGCTCGGGCCACTTGCTCTCATCTTCTTATTTTCAGCTTCGTATTATCGAGCATCAGCACGGGAGATGAAGCGTTTCGAATCAGTTCTGAGAAGTAATGTATTTGCGAAGTTCAGCGAGGGGCTTTCGGGTACAGCTTGTATTAGAGCTTACGGGTTGAAGGATCGTTTCATCCTTAAGTTACGTGAATGTGGGTATTCCTGCTTATTTCCACATCCTTTAGCCGAGCCCCTATGTCTCTGGGATCCTATACGTGAATGCTTCAATTTTGAAGCATCCAAAGAGCTGAATATCCCAACAGCTCGAATTAGACGAATAATGCTAACTGATATTCTAGCTATCGATGAAATGAATTCGGCTTATTTCCTCACTTTCGCTAATCAACGCTGGCTGTCGACTAGGCTTGACTTAATCGGTAATCTATTAGTTTTTACGACAGGGATTCTCGTAGTTACTTCTAGGTTTGCAATATTGCTCTAATTTGTCGCTCAAGCGGCATAGCGTAGCAAATAGCTAATTAGAATTCTAGGTTTAATGTTTCACCCTCAACGTCCGGATTAGTTCTAAGTTACATTCTTTCCATCGTCCAGATGATTCAATTCACTGTTCGACAACTCGCAGGTTCGTATAAACAGATTCCTTATTTTACACTTCCCAAGGCTTAGACGGATGATTGCATATGTTATATATTTACGCACTTGTTTCAATTCCCAAAATAGAGAAAATTTACTACATTCCCCCTAGAATCTTCCAAATTAGCCAGAAGCTGACTTCCCGATCATCATCAGAGGTTGAAAATGGAATGAACGCAACAGAGCGTCTCCATTTCTACGGTACCTCTTTAGAAGAAGAAGCTCCTTTTCACACCATCGAAATCCCGAAGTCGTGGCCTAGCTCGGGCGAGATCATCTTTGATAACGTTCAAATGCGTTACCGACCAAATCTCCCACTTGTGTTGTCAGGTCTCTCAATGCACGTAAAAGGGGGTGAGAGGATCGGAATTGTTGGCCGAACTGGTGCTGGGAAATCGAGTATTATGTCGACTCTGTAAGTCAGCTTCTCGGACTATTTTCCCCCTGGTAGTACTTTTATGACGTAAATGTTTCAGAAGTTCTTAGGCGCTGGAAAGTCAAATTCATCAAGCTTCTTAAAACATCCTTCTCCTCTTCCTAATTAATGTAGTAATACTAACTCTAAGATTTCGATTTCCAGGTTCCGACTGGTCGAGCTTTCTGCAGGTTCTATTACTATCGATGGAATGGACATCAGCAAGATTGGTCTGCACGATCTGAGATCTCGCATGGCTATAATACCTCAAGACCCAACACTGTTCAAAGGGACAATCCGAAGCAATCTTGATCCTTTCGGGGAGCACACTGATCTAGAACTTTGGGGAGTGCTGCGACAATCAGATCTCGTATCCGAAGAGATGAGCTTGGACGACAAATCCTCTGGCCGTATTCACCTCGATAGTATCGTCGAGGACGAAGGACTCAATTTCTCTCTCGGTCAAAGACAACTCATGGCTTTAGCAAGAGCGCTCGTGCGTGGATCCCAAATCATCGTCTGCGATGAAGCTACGTCTTCGGTAGATTTAGAGACTGATGCCAGAATCCAACGTACCATCGCCACAGGGTTTAAAGGTAAAACACTATTATGTATTGCGCATAGGCTAAAAACAATCGTCCACTATGACCGCATTTGTGTGATGGATCAGGGTTGTATTGCGGAGTTAGATACCCCATTTGCTTTATATACGCAAAAAGGCAGCATTTTTAGGGGAATGTGCGAGCGGAGTGGTATTAGAAGGGAGGATTTTGTGGAGTATAATAAGGAATAATAGATAACATATTGTAAATAGGTTTCTAAGAGCTTCAACTCGAATGAACATATTACTGAAAGGACAGTTCAAAGTTGAATGTTCTACATTTCCTAGAACGTTCTTCAATCTCAAGTTCCAGTTCCCTAATCATCGGCTAGGCCCAACGCTTCTCTCCTCGTCGGAGCATCCGCCACAAAATACGGTTTCTCTGCTAAACTTGTAACTCGTGTACCGTGTCTCGCCTCTCCGCCCTCATAATCCCAACTCGCATTATGGATCGTAATCCTATTATCCCAGAGCGCACTTGTTTTCGGGGTCCACTTGAATCTCACTTGAATATCGACGTTACTTTCGTATACGCTATAAAGATAGTTGAGGATAAGATCTGATTCGGCTTTGTCGAGCCCGACAATGGATTTTGTCATAGCGCGGTTGACCCACAGGGCTTTCCAGCCTGTGGCAGGGTGGACTCGTACGAGGGGGTGGATGCGTTCGATGAATTGAGGGCCGGACGTGGGGTCATTGCGGTCGAGATACGAGTGGGCAGAGCGGTAAATTGCTTGCCGGCCGTCCTGTGAGGTCGGAGCAGTTAGTGGTTGCTTGTGGAAAGATTTGGGGGGAAGTACAATTATCTTTCTAAATTCTGGAGATAATTTTGAATAAGCTGCATAGCCACTTGCCCTATCCAGAACCCCGCAGTTAGAATTGTTCATTAGGAAAACATGGGAGGAGAGTGGAATTGTTTTAAAGGGGTTAGAGCATTTATCTCTTTAATGTCTGAACAGTTGCCAAGCTGTCAGAAGGGCGAAAGCACTCCAAGAAATTCAGGACTCACCAAAGAGTATCGCCGCCGATGGTTGGAACATCGTCATTATGCCTGCAAGTCAGAATCTCGGGTTCAGCATTACTATATTAGGAAGGAGTGAAAGTAGGGGGAGGAGTCTCAGATATTCAGACTAGGTCATGTGATACCTCTAAGCGATCTAGCCGAAGAGACTACCAAAAGGGGGGAAAGCACTTCGAGAATCTGAGTACTTACAAGTGTGTGATACCTGCGGGATGCAGCCTGCAATATTAGGAAGTATTAGCAATTACCCGATTAAAAGGATGTCTCTGGAACGATTAGTGGAAATCCCGATGTTGACTCACTCGTGCACGAGGTCCGTATGCCATCTCGACGCACCTCCAGGTTGTCTGAAAGAAGCTTTCCTCTCAGTGGCTAGCAAGGCAGGCCAGATGACTGTAACTCCTGGAGTACCAGGAACATGAGGAACTTGAGGATGGACCTCTACTTCGCCGTAGTAATCTCCTAGAGCTCGTTGCTGTTGAGGTGAAATGTCTTGGTCTCTGAAGAAGACAACGCTACGCTCTGCGATCAACAAGGCAAGCTCATCTCGCTGTTGATTTGATACTGTGGGATGATTGAAATTAGTATTTTCGGGGTCAGAAAAGAGTAGAAGTTACAAGAGAATGTATAAACAAAAGCTCTTCAAACCAGCTTTAGCTAGACATCAAAGTTTGCAATGTCTCACAGTTTGTTAAACCTTGAGCTTTTAAATGCTTTAAGATAGGTGCCACATTCAATCTACTACTTCCATATTAGGAAATAATGACTTCAGAAAATTAAATACTCATACAGTCTTTCAGCTGAAGACCCACGATCTCGGTGCCAATATGCTTAGTCAAATCCTTGACTTCCTTCGCAGCCGTAAAGAGTGCAGATTTGGATTTATCGGCTCGTGCTCCTGCATCGTGATGTTCTCTCTCTTCAGAGCGGATCTTCAAGACATCATCGAGATAAAGGGGGCGAGCAAAGCGTTCCGGGTAGCCGTTACTTAGGTCAATGCCAGCTTTCTCAAGACGTGCACGAGCTATTGGGGGAAGTGGGAGATTGTCTTTCTTAGGAGGAGCAACATCTTTGATTGAAGGATGGATTGGGAGAGCGATGGTTTCGGTTGCTGATGGTGCCATACTGAACGTTCAAACAAACACACGAACAAGTTCGAGGGGGAGAGGGAGTTCAAATATTTTGGGGAGATGTTCTCGATAGTTGGAAGTGCCTGGATGGTATTTATCATCCACGATTCTTTCAATCGTACCAGATGCAGTGCACATGTTGATTTCTAATGAAACGCCCTGTCTATCTCTTGAGGATGAGGGGTAGCTCAGGGAACTGCTAATATTACCCCACAATTGCGTGCGACCTCCTCATACTCATACTCATACTTGACCTATACTACTTTAGATCATCCCGCGTAAGACGCGAAGTACGATGGTTCATAAGCTCAAGATAAGCAATTAATTGGTTCATTGCTCCATGTTCGAACACATGGCCCCTATACTCCGAGATATATCTGTCAAGGGACATGTCAAGCTGACCCCTTTTGGCCTTTGCGGTTAGTGTCACAGTACAGAGCTACCAGCACGCAATTGGATGACAGAAAAAGGTCATCTTGAACCTTGACTTTGACGCGGTCAAATTTGGGATAACAGTGGCAAGATGAGCACTAAGAAATATGTTTTTTTTTGGCCCGTTCAAAGTAGGAACAGAGCGGCGCAGATGGAGTACGGAACCTTTGTGTCTTCAAGAACGATAGTCAGCGATGGCAGAAACAGCATTAAGAGTGCTTCAGAAGAAGTGGATGGTGTTGAATCTGGCTCAGTAGTGAGCAATGTCTTGGCTGAGAAAGTTAAAGTACCCTGGTGGTCCTACCTTTGGGTAAGTACTCTCGTACAAATCTCCCTTTTGCTAGGTTCTTCTGATATTTAAAACTCTCAAACAACTTCTCATTCATATAAGTAACCAACTTCTAGGATTTCGACCCCCTCCGCTCCCCAGAGGAAAAGGCCTTCGTTACTAGGCTGGACCTAGGTCTCTTGACAATACTGTGTTTAGGCTATTTTATAAAGCAACTCGATGCCACCAATCTCGCGAATGCCTATGTATCGGGCATGAAAGAGGATTTGAAAATGGATGCTAATCAGCTGAATCTTATTGATATTGCATGGACCACGGGCTATGTGATTGGGCAGTTGCCAAGTCAGCTCATTCTCACGAAAGTGAGGCCGTCATATTGGATCCCAAGTTGTGAGATTCTTGTATGTCTCTGTGTGTTTTTAATTTTTTATATTTATACTTTTATATCTAACTCGTCTTAAATGCAGAAGGAGCGAGAGAGCACTGGAACGACTGTTTTTTACTTTCTTCCTCTTCATACCGTGTTCTATGAGACTCTGAATGGTCTTGGGACAATTCAAGTCTCGCTAAAGCCTATCTCAACACCAAATGCCAAACTGACAACCCTTCCCCCCTAGTGGACAATCTTGACCTTCACTCTCGCCGCAGCCAAAACATCCAACCACATCATAGCCATACGCTTTTTCGTCGGCCTCGTAGAAAGCATCTTCTACCCCGCTGCCCATTTCCTAATCGGGAGCTGGTATCAACCTTTAGAGCTCGGGAAGCGTGCCTGTCTTTTCCATGCCAGCTCTGCAGCTGCCGGCATGTTTTCGGGATATTTGCAGGCAGCCGTTTATGCAGGCCTAAATGGGGTACTAGGGAAGAAAGGATGGCAGTGGTTATTTATTATGGATGGGGTGAGTGAAGTATCCCTCTTCGCGGAATTAGTCAGAGAGGTATGCTGACCGCGAGGGTAAAGGTCATTAGTACGCCAATTTGCATATTAGGATTCTTCCTGATCCCTGACCTCCCAGAAAATACCCGCGCCTTCTATCTCTCAATCGACAATCGTCTTCTAGCTGTAAGGCGAATGAACGACATAGGACGTGCACCAAGGAGGAAACTCGGTTGGTCGATTATGCAGAGAGTGTTTATGAGATGGCATGTGTATGCTTTAACGGTTTTATATACCATTTTTATCAACACAGGCCCGTCGAGCTCGGTTAATCCGTTTGCTTTGTGGCTGAAATCAAAGGGGTATTCGATTCCACAGATCGTATGTCCTTACCTCCTACAAATACGTACTTGGGGAGGAGTTGGTGCTGATATACAATAGAATATCATTCCTACGGGATCAAGTGCAGTCCAGCTAGTATTCACAGTCGGCCTCGCCATCCTCAGTGATTTCCTCCGAAACCGCGCTTTCGTAATGTCTATTTCCACTGTATGTCTCCTATAGATCACCCTTTCCCACCCCTTTCTAACAACCCCCCAGTTTTTGGGCTTCATAACCTCCCTTTTCCTCGCACTCTGGTACATCCCCACAGGCCTTAAATTCATCTCATTCTTCCTCCAACGTGCCTCAGTAGCTTACGGACCACTCTGCATGTCCTGGGCGAACGAGATTTGCTCTGGCGACGCCGAGGAACGAGCTTTAGTGCTCGGGATCATGAATGCGTCAGGTTATGCGGTGAATGCGTGGTTACCATTACTCACGTATCCGGTGGTGCAGGCACCGAGGTTTAAAAGGGGATTTACGTATTCGACATTAGCTTTTGGGTTCCAGTTTCTGATTACGGGAGTGGTGGCGGGATTATGGACACAGGAGAAGAGGCGGGGTTAGTTACCGATGAGTAATGACTAGGAATTTGTTTCTTCAATTATTATGAATTAGATTGCATCTTACTTATACTGCAGTCTCGGCGTAGGAAGAGTTGACAGGTAACGTTTAAACTACAGATGATTTTTTAAGCAATGATCCTGTGGCCTAAAGAAAAGCAGAAAATAGCAAAGCATAGTATTTACTTATAGGACACTTTCCTAAACGGCTGAAAAGCTAGTAGGGGTAATTATTGACTGGATCTATATTTGAGGCCCTTTCTCACAGTGCATGCATTGTTTGACTGACTAGGGGGAAGCATAACACTCCATCGTTGATCTGGATTAAATTAGTTGAAAATCACTCATCATTGCTGGGGAATTCAAGACTTAGGAGGTAATAATTACCATCAACGGGCCAGTCATTGTTTGAAGCACTACCACAAGCCGCTAAGAACTCTCAAGAAAAGTGCTTGTCGGAGGAGGTTGTGAAAAGCAGGAAGTAAATCACCTATGGCAATGAGAGCTCTGGACGAAGATATATGCAATTGGGTTGTGATAATGCAAATCAGTTCTGCATCATTAAAAAACAAAGAACCTTGAAAAACTTTGTTACACCAGACGCCATCATCCTGTAGACAGCCATACGCCAAAGAAAAGAACATCAAGAGCATTATGATACAGAACTAAAAGCTAGAGACCAGCAAATCAATTCTTGCTCTTCTTTTTCTTCTTCGATTTCTCTACATCATCCTCTAACTTTCTCTTCTTGCTCACTTCAGGGGTACCATTTAGTGCCGCCACCTTTTCCTTCTTCGATTCCTTCTTGATTCCATTAGAACTGATCTTGCCTTTAGCGACCTTTTTCTTGTATTTTTTGAGACTGAGTCCGGCGGCAGCAGCGAGCTTGACATCTGGATCTTCTGCCTCAACTTCCTCAATTACGACCTTTCCTCTCTTAGCGTCTTGGGCGGCTTTCTTTTGTCTTCGCTCCTCACGCTCAGCTCTTCGGGCCTTTCTCTTTTCTTTTTCCTTGGCTTGGGCGACTTTCCGCTCATGACGCTCCTTCTTTCTCGCCTTCTTCGCTTCTATAGTGTTGCCTAGTATTGATGATGCCCAGTTCTTATTTGCGGCGTCTTCCTCTTCGGTGTCTACAGAAACGGTAGAAAGGGTGTCAGAATCGTCAGCTTTTGCCTTACCATTTGTTTTTTGACTCGGCTGTGGGATGGGAGGTTGGATATCGGCCATGGTCGTATCCTCATCGTCGTCTTCTGCTCCCTCATCTGAGCCCTCCTCAGATTCTGATTCGACCTCTTCGATAAGTGGTTTTTTAGCCGATTTTTTGTCCTTCTTGGAAAGAACGATGGCAGCAGGTTCATCCCCAGCCAGACCATCAGCGTCTGCGTTATATTTGCGAGCTTCCTTAACCTCCCATTTACCAGGTGTGGCAGCCTTGCCATTTGGTCCAACAGCAACACCGCGGGGAAGTAATGGCTTTCCTTCCAGTGCTCGGAGATGTCTCTCAATCTTAACTCGCGATAGAACACCCAAAGCAGATCGTTCCTCATCGTCAACATCGTCACCCTTGCCTTCACCGTTGGCACTCCAATCCGACAGAGCATCGACACGGAGACCAATGGCTGCTTTGGCTGCTAGCATACGAGCAATCTTGCCCTTGTTCTTTCCAGTAGCTTGACCAACTAAGGACGCATGGTAGATGAGACCATATTTTGGTGTATCATGCTTCGTCTTTAATGCACGGAACAAAGCCTTTTCAGCACCAAGGATTTGAATTGTACTGGCAGGGCTCTTAGCAAGGTTCATTAGGGATCCAGCATGAGCAATCAGTCTAGCACCAACAAGTTCGCCAACTAACTCGGTCAAATTAGGTGCAATGGCAAGCATACGGGCGGAAAGATAGCTTGATAATTGCTGACGGTATTCTGTGAAGCCAACAACCTGCTCGGCCAAAAGTTGGATGTTCTCCAAATCTTCCTCCGTGATCTCGGTACCCATACTAACTTCAGCAGCAGCTTTCACAGAGGCTTCAATCTCTTCGGGTAGAACATCTGTGAGATCGGTATTGGAAGTGTTGGTTCGCATGCCAACTTTAAGGATGATTCTGGCGTATGCCAAGTTGTCGTTGATAATCTTGCCCATTTCAGGGAAATGCCATCCGTACCATTCTTTGACTCGCATAGCATAGGTATTGAGTTCCTTGTCCAAATCATCAAGCAGCGAAATAGCTTGAACAATCATGGTATCTACCTTGTCAGGAGAAAACTTCAGCTTATGACGAGAAAGCGAATGCGAGAGACCGAGGGACATAGTCGAGAGATTTTCGGGGAGTAATCCTGGGATGAGAGACGGTAGATGCTCACGAATCGAGCGATAGAGATCGTTGGTAGTCGAATCGGAGATAGGCGTGAGAGTGATACCAGGGAGCTTGTTGATAGCAGCGCCCAATTTTGGATCGGCGACTGCTAACGAAGCCTTTTTCTCATCCTTGAGGGAATCAAGAAGTTTTGAAAGCATAGGCGAAACTTTTCCCTCGACTAAAGCAGCTACTTCTTCCAATGCAGTCGCGGCACTGTCGAATTTTTGGAATTGCTTAAGTTTGAGCCTATGTTCAACATATAGCAATTAGAGGATATTCTAATTGCACAATATTGTACTTTACTTACAAGCCATTAATACCTTCTGCGGTATCGAGTTCTTCATTGGCGCCTTCTTTCTTTAGGAATTTAGAGTCGCGAGCTTTGAAAAGACCATAACCAGCGCTTGTCTCTGTAAGTATGAACAGCCCCATTGTGAAATACTTGGTGTAGTATCTCTATGGTGATTGGTGTTGGATCAATTTATTTATGTTGTGGAGGTTTAGAAGGAGATAATAAATTTTACTATTTAGGATTTTTTTTACGTTCGAAGCGCGGGCCCCACGCTAAGTCAAATGAGGCCTTAGCTTACACGTGAGTTACTTAGGTAAAGGTAAGAGCTTCGAATTCGAGCGGGTTAAGCAACACCAGAATTCCGAACGACAAACAACATGGAGGGCCTCTTTTTCAACGTTGGCAATGGGTACGCTCACTCGGACTTATGAAATACACTGATTAATGTGCTAACATTTCTATTCTGTAGCTACATTGAAGGGATTGTTCGCGGCTACCGGAACGGACTCTTGACAGGCCAAAATTACAACAACTTAACACAATGCGAGACAATCGATGGTGAGCTACCTCTATCTACTACTTCGCTATCTTTTTTTAAACCCCACGTTAGATCTGAAGCTCCAGCTTGGACCGGCCTACGGTGACTTCCTGGCATCTCTCCCACCCAACCCCTCAACATCTTCCCTTGCTGCCAAAACGACGGACAAACTCATCTCGGAATTTCGATACCTACGAGCTAATGCAGTCGGGTCGCTTGCGAAGTTTATGGACTATCTTACGTATGGCTATATGATTGATAATGTAGCACTTCTGATTACTGGAACACTTCATGAAAGAGACACTCGAGAACTACTGGAGCGATGCCATCCTTTGGGCTGGTTCGAGACTATGCCTGTCTTATGTGTTGCTACAAATATCGAGGAGTTATACAACAGCGTTTTGATCGAAACACCACTTGCACCATTTTTCAAGGGAAGCTTGAGCCACCAAGATTTAGATGAGCTCAACATCGAAATTGTTCGAAATACGTTGTACAAGAACTACCTGGAGGATTTCTACAACTTCGTCAACACAGATCCCGAAATGGCAGGTACCCCCACCGCTGAAGTCATGACAGAGATGTTGGAATTCGAGGCTGATCGAAGAGCTATCAATATCACACTCAACTCATTTGGTACGGAGCTCTCGAAGAAGGACCGTCAGAAGTTATACCCAAACTTTGGGCGTCTATACCCGGAAGGAACCTTTATATTATCAAAGGCCGAGGATGTTGAAGGTGTCAGAATTGCTGTTGAAGGTGTCAATGACTACAAGAATTTCTTTGATGCTACTGGGATGGGTCAAAGCAGCGGGGCAGGAAACATGAGTGGAGGGGTTGGTGGCGAGGGGAAAAGTCTGGAAGATATGTTCTACCAAAAGGAAATGGAAATCTCAAAAGGTGCCTTCACAAGACAATTCACATTCGCCATTGTCTATGCATGGGTGAGGTTGCGGGAACAGGTATGTTTTGACTAGTCCACAAGCTCTCTACTCTCATGCTAACATTTTTCAGGAAATTCGCAACATCACTTGGATTGCTGAATGTATAGCTCAAAACCAAAAAGAGCGGATCGGAAATTATATCAGTGTATTTTAGATTGCTCGCATGGCTGCTTGATATTCTTTTCATTCGACCTAAGTTAATTGTCAAGGGTTTGTAGTTATTATAGAAAAGGTTGGCGCTGGGAGGTCACGGAAATAAATTCAAAATTGCTTCATGCACAAGAAATATTACATTTGTACATCCGTCTGGTATACATTTTACAAGATTATCTCGCCCTTCCAAGTTCCCTCAGTTAAACCTAAAGTCGTGATTAGGTTTTGCCATCGTTCACTGCCACGTTCCTTCTTTCGTAAATACTGCAACAGCTTCTGCCTCTTGTGAACCATCAACCGCAGATTCCTCTTGTTGACCTTGTCCTTATTCCCACGATGTGCTGCCAACTGGTCTGCAAGTACTCGAATCTTTGCCGTCATGATGGCAATCTGAACTTCAGAGCTTCCAGTATCTGGGCCAGCTCTCGGCGTCTTTACTGGTAATGTTGACGGATCCGCTGATAGAGCATGACTCGTTGCTGGGCGAGGTCTCAACACTCCATCTGTCTTGTGCCGGCCGAAGGTCTCTATGCAACGCTTGATATTCGCTCTCGTCTTGTCCTTCTGACTAGCGTTTGCCAAGCTAACGATTCGAGCTATCGCAGCAGAAGCTCTTGCATGGCCTTCATCATATAGCCTCCTCTCTTCTGCCTCCACTACCGGGTCGACTCTATCCCGTTTCAAGGCTTGAATGGGCTCTGCAAGTATCCTGGAATGCTCAATGGCTGTTTCGAGTTCGAATGGTTTGACGAAATGATTGAGAAGGACATCGTTCTCTATTTCAGTCTTGTTCGAGTAAGTGGTAGGAGATGTATCAAGATTGACCGAAGAACCTCCTACTATATCGAAGGACTTGAGAAAAGGCGTTTCGACACCTCGTACTGGATCACCTAAAGCTGCCTTTCTCTCCTTTTGTAGTTGTTCTCTTCTCCTCAAGTTCGACTCTTTTCTTTGTTTAGATTGCTCCAAGGCATACGGGTCTTTATGAAGCCTTCGTTGGGCCAATGTTGAGGCATTGGCTGCCGATGGAATGGAGAGAGGGAGAGAGTAGGATGATGAAGACGGAGCAGGTCGAAAGCACACTGAAGATAATCAGTAAGAGCCTATACCTATCGAATTGAGGAATAACTTACAAGGCGAAGAGCACAAGCGCGACAGAACGGGTATTCGAGGAGGCATGATGAACTCTCTTCGGTCTTCACCGTAGCTTTAATGCTCTTGACTTAAGTTTTAGTAAATTTAGAGATTCTCATACGACACGTGATCAAATGACTAACTTATAATGGTAAGCTCGTCCGGGACTTACGCCATTAAGCGAGAGCGAAATCCCACTGAAACTTTCACAGGTATTATTTTCAAGATCTTCAAATCTCGACTAAACATATTTCGACGACAATCTCGAAGTCGCAGCAATCATGGCGCCATCAAATCTTCCGCCGATCTTCAATGCAACCTCCCAGGATATTGAGATGTATGTCAATGTCAATATAGCTGCTCAGCAGCTGGCTTGAATTCAGATTTGCTAACACTTTGCAGGCTCCTCGCTGCTCAATGCCATCTTGGATCTAAGAACATGCAAGTTCATATGGAATCTTACCTCTGGAAGACTCGCCCCGACGGAATAAATGTCATCAACATTGGAAAGACCTGGTATGCTGGGAAATCGAATTGAAAAATGACTTGCGCAATTACTAATATTGTTTCTCGTTCTAAAGGGAGAAAATCGTCCTTGCAGCCCGCATCATTGCAGCCGTTGACAACCCAGCCGATATCTGTGTCATCTCTGCCCGTCCCTATGGTCAGCGCGCTGTCTTGAAATTCGCCGCACACACTGGAGCTGTTGCCATTGCCGGTCGATTCACACCTGGTAACTTCACTAATTACATCACTCGATCCTTCAAGGAACCCCGCCTGATTATTGTCACTGATCCCCGTACCGATGCTCAAGCTATCAAGGAAGCTTCCTATGTTAACATTCCCGTCATTGCACTCTGCGACACTGACTCCCCAACCGAGTTCGTCGATGTGGCTATCCCAACTAACAACAAAGGCCGTCACGCTATTGGTTTAGTTTGGTGGATGTTAGCCCGTGAGGTCCTCCGTCTTCGTGGCTCCATTGCTACCCGTGAGACTGAGTGGGATGTCATGGTTGATTTATACTTCTATCGCGATCCTGAAGCTGAAGAGAACAAGGAGGCTCTTGACGAGGCTAAGGTTCCTGGTGCTGATGAGGTATGAACGAACGTTTCTGTCTGTCATATAAAGCATAATACTAATATAAGCAATAGGCCGGACCACCTGCTATTGAGCAAGGCTTCGGAGGTAATGCTGATTGGGAGGTTTCTGGTGCGCCTGCAGGCGCTTTCGCGGCTGCTACTGGATCTGTCACTACTGGAGGTAACTGGGATGCTGCTGGAGAGTCAAGTGAATGGGCCGCTGCGCCAGCTGCCGCCGCATCTGGACAAGAATGGGGTGCCGCACCAGCTACCGAGCAGTGGTAAATAGCAAATCACTAAAGCAAAAGGGATTGCTCTCTGCATCTGTACTGGGTTTCTCTCGGACAATTGATATCTCTTATGAAGGAAAGAAGCCGCTATAACTGTTCATTCTTTTCAGTGGTAGAGGAGAAAGCCTTGAGTTGTCAAAGGAGTGTACTTAATCGTTACTTCGCTGAGGGAAATCGATTCATTATGCAGCATAGCAACCAAAAATAAGCATGAAACTAATTGTCAACAATCTCCTACAAATACATAGAGCTCTCTTCTATTTATATCTTAGTGTGACCAATACTCCCCTTTTTAAGGATATTGTTGCATTTTCATGATCGCACCTTTTAAGTAATCATTCCTTGAGGTCTAAGTAGACATAGTATCTAGTGAATTAGTGGATCTTGTGGTTCGTAATGGCTGGGCAAACAAATTTCATTTTACAGAATTCTTTACGCTATGTGGATATTAGTAGCTCAACATTACAGTGTCACGAGCTTTGATCATAAAGTAGGTTCGTGAATAGAATGTTACATATCCAATGGTATCTGTAAACTCGCTCCGCTTGTTTACTTGAAGACATATATAGCTCAAAATCACTCAATATCCGCGTGCAGCTCTCTGTGACTATCCCTCTCGTCTTTCCCCATCCTCCAGTATCCCTGTTTCCTCATATCTTCGCCACTCTCAAACCCTTTCTTAACCGCATACTTAGAATTGATAAGCTCTACACTATCCATCAATACCTTCTTCATTACCGGTTTATAGGTCCCCTGTAATCGCGGTCCATCATCTCCATCAAAAATCTTCTGGCTTTTCATGGTCTTTCTCTCGCTTGAATGTAACTCTGTGACCGCACTACCTTGGCTAGCTACTAAGCCCATCAACCTTCCTGCCAACATCTCGTCAATTTTTCGCTCTCGCCATACGCGCCATAGATCGTCCATCAAGCCTGGGATTCCGAATTTTGAGTCGCCCGACGCAGGGCCGTCTCCAACGTATACCCAGTCTAAGGCATCTGTGGTAGGGTCGCTTTCATGAGGGAAGATGCAATCCCAGAGGACCAGCGGCGTATCAATAGCCATCTCATACACTGGCCTCCTCGGATTATTCTCGACATCCAACAGTGTTGATACAATAGAAGGGCTTTCTAGTCCGTGTCCGACTAGGAATAGAATAGCAACCATATGCCTCACCTGGTGCCATAAAAATGCAGTCCCATGCAATGTAAACGTATAAACTTTGGGATGCTCAGACCCAATAATTCCGGAAGAAGTAGGTGGTAAGAACTCTTCTGAATTTATGAACCCCAACGAATTCGTATGATCTTCCACTTCCTCAATATCTGCAAAGTTGATCCTCCTTTCGAAATTCGTGATCTGTTTCCCTGGATCCACTTTACAGAAGTTCCGGAAATCATGAAGACCTTCAAATAGTTTTGCCGCTTCACGCATGACAGGAATGTTAAGCCATCCGTTCTTCATGACTCCTGCAGAGCTAGCCATTTCAAGGTTGTGAGGAGTGGGCATGAAGCAGGGCTGTGTGAAAAAATAGCGATATCTGCGTTCTCTGCACGAGAATCGAGCTGAAAAATCGATTGGGGGCGTGGGACACCATGCTAGGATGCGAATATCTGATGGGAGGAGACGGTTTAGAACTTGGGGGTATTGGATCTCATCTGTGATATGGTCGAAATTGAGAGCTTCCTCGTCCTCATCAGATAAATGAACTTTTCCTACGCCCCTGTCTTTGTCCCTCGAGGGTCTCAATAGGGGGTCAACGATCTCGAAGCCGCCTTCTCGAGGATATGTATGGTGCATGTCTAGTTCGCTGTTCCCTTCTACACTGACCTCTTTTCTTTTCTTAGGTAGAGGTCTGTTACTCCTAACCCGAATTCCAATAACTTGTCCAAAAGCCGAAACCCCTTTATCTGTTCTCCCACATTTCGAGTACTCGCATCCTTCCCAGTTGATTTCTTCTGGAGTCAAAGGATGAGTATTTTTAGGGAAAATCAACCTCGCTTTGATTAAAGCCTTCCATAATTCCTCTTCGATGGTTGGAAGGGGGGTTTGATGTCCAGTATGATGCTCGAATCCATTGTAATTCTTCCCCAAGTATGCAAGCTTGAGAGCTATCAATCTCGTATTGTATTTTGATGGATCAAAAACTCTTTCGGTGCGAGGTCTCTTCCAGGATTTCTTGGGAGTTAGCACAGGTGTGGGGGCGGTACTATATAATTAATTAGTATTTATCTAAAGTCAAGGAGGAAAGGAATTCCAACGTTTGGCTCTTACTCTTGAGCTCTTGTTCTAGTTGAGTAACCCGCTCAATCAACTTCTCATGCGACCAGGCACTGTAGTCCGTCTTCTCCTTCGCCATTCTTGTGCGTTGCGCCTCGAGGGCCTCGATTTTGATGGCAATGTTTTTAGTTCTAAAGGGTTGACTATGTGACAGGTGGAATTGTGATTTAGACAGACGAAATACATCAAGCCTCCGGGTTCCTTGAGTAAGATATGGTTTCATGCCCTAATCGTTATAGTGTTCTGATATTTTCTTCTCGCACTAAGTCATTTTGGAGATTTGTAGTTGCGATTTGAAAATAATAAAATAATTTTAAGACTGAGTCCTTATCTCTTTATCTTAACGCCGAAGGTACTCGTCAACGCTGCTTCACCTTATACATATACAGCTTTATTGAAAGGCTTTGGTGGTGGACAATATGGCAGATCTACCTGTTGACCACAGGGATGCTCAATGAATGAGGAATGAAGTCTTAATTAATGTCTAAAGAACTAAGAGGATAGGTTACAGGCGGAAAATATATATCCTCAGCAAATGACTCATCCTCGTTTAGAGGAAAGGTTGTGATATTAGAAAGTGGGAGGTATATACAAACAGTAAGCTCAGTCTTGTAGCTAGATGTCGATTTAGTGAATGATCATAACTTGCTTGTAAAGGATAAGACTAGTTGTGAAGTAGTCCATAAAATGCGAAAACAAGAGCAAGAATAAATGGTAAGTTTGGAGGACGGAAGATCATTTGGGAATTCATTACATTGTTAAAGACCAATAATAGTGAAAAGGGCCTCGCTCTATAACGAGAGGCACGCTAGAGGCTAATGATAGAGGGGGCTGGCAAGAACCAGCTGTTGCAAAGTGGTAGCTAAGTCTAAAAGGCCCAAAATTGGATACTCCGGATGGATGTTTTCAGGAATCAGGAATCCCATCACCGAAAGATATGAGCCTTTGGTGATTCCTAAACTCCTAAACGTCAAGGTACCTGATTTTCCCACCAATCATCAAAAATCCAATTCCTATGCAAAAAAAACAACAAAACAAAAACCACTGCAATGCTAAATCCATCAAAACCATCTATGAGTCATTTCCGTCACTTTCCTGGAGGTGGCCGCGGTCCGACAATTTGTCGTCGTGTAGACCCAATGCCTTGAGTTCCTCTGTTCTGGCTATCTCCGCCAGTGTATCCGGTCCACTGATTAACGTCCCATTTTCCACCAATTCCACCTCCGATACCGTCAACACCAGTACCTGATGGTTTCTTGGTCTTCAACTCTTTTTGGCTCTCTTCCCACTCCTGTTGACGTTGTCGTTCCATTTCCATTTCTCTCTCTAAAAGCGATTTGGATGCCCACCCTCCGGTTTTAGTCTTAGCTTGGGAGGCTACTCGTCGGCGATCTTCAGCATCTCGCTCTGCGGCACTGTCAAAACCACCAATTTCGTTGGAATATGTTGTTTGAGGTTGAGCTTGGTGTGGAGCCGGATTGGAGGATAAGAAGCGGTCGGTGCGGTTTAGGGATTTAGTGAAGGTGGAGTTTGTTGTGGCGTAAGTAGCAGGATCCGGAAGAGGTCTTGAGCCTCCCGTGATGTGCTTCTTGACTGGTTCTGGGAGAGCGCGTGCTGGTTGGGGAGGTGGTTGATCGTTTGTATTTTGAGAGCTCCATTGGTGTCGTAGGTAACCCCGCTCGTCTTCTCTCCATGCTTCATCACTATTTTTGCGCGGAGGGACACGGGGTCGACTGCGTGATCGAGGACGGGGGTTTGGAGCCTCTTCCTTCAATCGAACGGATAAATCATGAGCCTCCATGGCTTCGCGATCCCGTTGTTTTACTTTAGCCCGCCTCTCCAGTTCGTATTGACGTTCTCTTTCCCTGGCTTGCTCAAGTTCTTTTTCTAATTGTTCAATTCGGTCGCTCTCTGGACCACCTTTAGATCCTCCGTTCTCCGCCTGGTACTGACTCAAAAATTGACCCCGTAATCTAGCGTCGCTGCCGGCCCTGGCTCTCTTTCGCTCTTGTTCTAGTCTTGCTTCGGCCTCACGCTCGTCTTGCTTTCTTTGTTCTTCCTCTTGCTGCCATCTTCGCTCTTGTTCCTCCCATTGTCGCTTCTCCTCCTGGGTTTTTCGTCTCAACTTTTCCGTTTCCTCTGCAAATCTGCGTTCTTCTGCGATGCGAGCTCGTTCTTCCTCTGCCGCTATTCTTCTTCGTTCGTCTTCCTCCGCCTGGCGTCTTAATCGCTCCTCTTCTGCCTCTTTCTCTCGTCGTTTCTTCTCCTTTTCAGCTAAACTCGGAACACTCGGACCTGCACTTGTGATTTGCCGTCTACCGCCAAAAGACACTCCTAGGTTCCCCTGACTTGCGCCACCCATATAACCATATTGCGAGATGTTCCAGGCAGGATATGTCGCACCCTCGTCGGCTTTGTTGCTCCAACTACTAACACTTGGTGAGAGTGGCCCATTTCCATTTTTTGTCGGACTCCATCTTCCCCCGCCCGAGTCGCCCGTTCTCGTTGGTGTCAATGACGTCGCAGGTCTGTAGGATGCTGACGTGTTGCTCGCATTCGATGTGCGCCTCGCTCTATTGCCATATTCTGCTCCGGTAGCTTGGGGACTCATAATACCCCCACGTTTTCGGCCGATGGGGTTAGGGAATCTCGAAGGCTGAACTCGATGCGCAGCTCTGCTGAATGCGCCAAGGCATTGCAGGACTTGGGTGGTATCCTTTCCATCGTATAAATCGACTGTGAGGAATCGATCGTGGTCCGGGAGGTTCAATGGAGGATTTTCGCATGCTCTCAAGAATAATGCTATGTTTTCCCTTTGGACGAAAGGCATCGTAGCTCTAGCCTTGT
Organism: Chlorencoelia australis; assembly: GCA_003988815.1. Lineage (NCBI taxonomy): Eukaryota > Fungi > Ascomycota > Leotiomycetes > Helotiales > Cenangiaceae > Chlorencoelia > Chlorencoelia australis. The sequence continues at coordinate 416,889 of QYAN01000003.1, forward strand.
ATCCACGAACTGAGCCTGGTACAGCAAGGTCGGCGAGTCTGGGGGTGTTAGTTGGATCTCATGTGCGATTTAGGTAGGGGGTAACATGCTTGCAGAGCGCAACTCCATCAACAAGAGCGTCAGAAATCTTGAAGACTCCCTTGTCGTCGTCTCCAACATCTTTGAGGCGTTCCCCAATGGATTCTTCGATGAATGCCCGTACTTCATTCACAGCCCCTTTGGTAACTTTGTCACTGCGGATCTTCTTTACATCACTATCCAGATTCGAGACTGAAGCCATGATTGCGAGTTGCGAATTTCGAGTTCGGTCTTGCAAAGTGGGGATGTGAGGTGAAGGAACGATAGCGAGACTCGAGAGTCAGCCTTCCTAGTGCACAGTGGTAGTACTCGATCGGGGATAATATGCGTGGCTGGCATAAAACACATAAAACTTTCATCAATCAAAACACGCCGCTTTCTAGCGAGGCTGAAATGCTTGATAGGCAAGGCAGAAACTTTCTTTGAGATGTGCACGTGCCAATGAAACCTGTACAAAAAACTTGGCAAAAGGTTCCATCTTGTACCTACAGTGCTAGACAGTAGTACGGTGTTTATCATATCGTTTCCCGATTCAACATGGTTCAAAGCACGTGATCTAGAGCACGTGGGACACGCTTGGCTCCAGCCTACGAAATAAATTGTTGTGATTGGTTGGCTAAACTAAGTCGAACTTGACTCCGCCGGCCGCCCCATGTCTCACTTATCCAAATCGATCGCTAGACACAACTGTGCAGCCCAGCCAACCCCAACCTTGACATCTTGCGCTCATGCTAAACTGCTCCGTCCTCTCAGCTTTCTCTCTTCTTTCTTCCCTCTGCCCTCTGCTTTTGTCCCATCCACACATCCACACATCCCACACAAATAAGTACTTCGTCCTCCCCTCTCACCGCACCTTTTCCCCTTCCCTTTCTTCTCACACAAGCACTCATTCTTCTCTTTCTTTCACCCTTACCTTACTTCAATTCTTACTTTATCTCCCCAAACACACTTAACCCCTCTCAAGCCATGGGATCCTTCAGCAACCGCTCATACTCTTCTGCCTCACCTATTCTAGCCTTGCAGCCTCAGCATACTCCTCAATCTGCTTTCAATATGACCTCTGCCCGTCCAATATTCACTTCAACTTTCGTTAAGCAAACCCAATCGTCGTCATGGTCGACCATTACCACTACCACTCCCACCTCTGCCGCGGGTCGCAAACGATCAAGAGATGAAGCAGCCGATAATCTTCGCGACGATGATTACTTTCCAGTTCAATGTCCCGTCACTACTCCCACTCAAGAAAGCGAAAAAGAATGGGAATACGGAGAGGGCATGACGCTCATAAAGTCCAAGAGTGGATATGTCCGGTCTGCAGATAGTGGCATCTGGATGGAAGAAGCTGAAGAGGAAGCAGCTGTACGCACAACAAGTCCAGAGAGACCCGTCTTGCGATCAGCCAAAAGTCAAAGGCTCAACCTAACATCCACGCCAACCATCGCGGAGGAGGTCAAGTTCAGCAATGGAACCCTCTCATCACCCGCTACTACCCCGAATGGGATCAATGTGCCCAGTGAACCCACCATTGATGACTTCACGCGACACTTGGGCATTGGATGGTCAATGATTAGCAATGAAGACCACATTCAAGCGGCAGTTCGCGGCTGGACAAAATATATCGAGAACCACTACCCTGTCACCCATGCGATAATCAGACTTCAGAGCAGAGGTCTATCAAGCTATCTCGTTGAGGTAACCGAAGGATACTTTCTTTTTGGAGAGGACCTAAAACAAGGAAGGCTCGTGAGCAGAAGTCTTGAGAAAACATTCGAAAACCTACGTGGCCCAATTCCAACATTCGATGGCGAAGACATCCTAGAAGCAGGACAGACACCAAAGCTCGGCACCCCGGTCTTGGACGGATTGGCGAATGAGCATATCAACGAGCTGGTAATGAACGGAACCGATCACGCGACTGCAACTAACCAAACCTTGGAAGTTGAGATGGATATGAGCTAATCATTTAGGCAATTCGCAATTTTCGCAGCTGGAGTCTACCAAAACATATTTCTTTATACGTTGGGATGGGTGGCTGGAGTTATCAATGAGTTCTAGTTGCATTTCGCTTTTCATATGGATTCGGATTTAGGGGGGTTCATTACCATATGTAAAATAGAATATGGGGGAAGGTTGCTTTTGCATATGTTGCAACAGGGACTCTGCGGGAATTTCAAACTACTAAAGAATTCAGAATCAGAACAATTTGACAGTAACAAATTAGAGGATGGGAAGTGTGAAAACGAAAAGCATGTGAATGGTTATTGTCTTTGCTATAACCATTAGCGGGATATTGACGGGCTGAGCTGAGCCACACAGAAGCTGCAGCATCTCTCCGTCTTTCAGGCCCATCAACTCCGGGCCAAAGGAGTGGTTCACAAAAGGCCGCCCGATGCTGTGACCTGCAGATGAACATTTCCTGCTGCCCCTTAGCTCTCGCTTGCAAAAACGATGGGTTCATCCGGCCAAAGGATTGGACGAAAGGGAGTACATAAATCAAGTTCAGGTTCGTGATCGCCACCACTTGTATATCCATGTCCGAGCGCGAGCGCGAGCGCGATCGCGATTGGAGATCAACTTTGCAATTGGATTTGCCGTGCGTGACTTTTGCGATGCTGCAGTTGAGCTGATCCCTCTCTGTTTCTCTTGTCTTCATTTTTTCTTTCTATCTGTGTCTTTGAGAAGAAAGAAAGAGGGGAAAGAAAAAAGAAGAAGCTTCTTGAAAGCTGTTTCGAAGATTGGAGGGACTAAACTGGTAAGACAAGAAGTTCGGGGGCGAGTCTTTACTGGCATAAGAAAGAAAGAAAGACCGAATCGGATGTCATTGGGGAGTCAAGACAGATCCCAAATGCGAGTATACACGATCAATCAATATTGATCTTTTTCTTGTTGGCCTTTGAGGGGTGGAATTTACCAATACTGACTTATCTTTCGGAGGTAGTGGTTAGTTCGAGGAAGAAAACATGGTCTCGCAGGTCGAACCCTCACATTCTCTCAACCTCCGAGGTCCATCCTCGGTCGTGTCTCGCACAAGCACCTCTCGACATCGACGACATGGCCGCAGCCACGCTGGAGGATCCTCCTACATTCCTCAAAATGAATTCCCCGTTTTCACACACACAGGCGACGTCGAGATTATAGTCAAAGCCGGCGCGAGGTCGAATCGCTATCTGCTGCATCGACTGATCCTCACAAATTGCTCTGGGTTTTTCGAAGCCAGTACCAGTCAAGAATGGTCGCGGGGAACAGAAATCAGCGGTGGGGAGCTGGCTAGAATAGGAGAAGACTCTGGAAGCGAATCTGCGAGAAGGAAAGAAATAAAGAGACGATGGAGATACGAACTCGACAGTGGCACAAGTCCGGACGACATACCTATGCTTGTGCAAAAGGAAGACACAACTTCTCTCTTCGGCACTTCTGATGCTCGACCCCCTCCCGTACGAAACAAACCCCCTTCATCAAACAACTCTTTCTTCCGTTCCGTCGCAAACCTCAGTCTCACATCTACATCTACCTCTTCCCCCGCAGTCCCCCCTCCTCCTATCAGTCAAGAAGACCAAGATCTCCTAACAGACTACGACAACCTCTTCCGAATCTTCTACAATTACGCTCCCTCCCTCGACGCCATCGACATCGCCAATGCCTACATCCAATGCAAATCGCTCCTAACCCTCGCTGATCTCTACGACGCCCTCTCCGTCGTCGGACCACGCATCGATCATCACCTGCTCCAGTTCCAAAGCCGGCTCTGGAAGCAAATCGCTAAATATCCTTCTTCGTATTTGAAACTAGGGTATTTAGCACAATCCAGGACGATTTTTCAAGAGGCCCTTATTCATGTGGTGGGTTCGTGGCCCGTCATGGAGAGACATGTTACGGGTTCGTTGCCGGTGCAGGTGACGGAGATTATTGAGGATAAAGTGCAGGATCTTGCTGATTTGGTGGGGGGAATCGAGGGACAATTGTTTAGGTTAACTTTGACTACTGCTGCGAAAGGGGAGAGAGTCACACCTCAGAATAGTTATTTGGATTGGTTGGTTGTGAGTTTGTTTAGACAATGGTTTGCGGAGAGCACTTCACCTATACCTGTTCCGACGACTTCTTCAAGTCGGTCATCAAATAATAATACGACGAGAGGTAATACAACAAGACATGTCGCCACAGCAACAACTCAAAACCTTCCTCTCCCTCCCAACACCAACAGCACCAACCGTCCTCCATCATCCGCCCACCAACATCAACAGAAATTCCAACCCCCTTCACTCGGCCGTATCTACCGTACCCTAGGCACTTCCCCTGCAAATTACTTACAACATGACGAATGTAAGAGATTCTTGAAGATGAGTCCGGAGTTGTATTCGAGAGAAGGATTGAAGAAGTTTGAGCGACGGATGGATGAGTTGAAGGCGGTGGCGAGGGAGGTTGTTAGGCCTCTGATAAGATGTTCGTTAGAGGGGGATGGGGGTGGTGTAGGGTATTTGCTGTGTACGAGGGTAGGGGAGGGGGATTTTCCTTGGGAGGGGTGAGGTGGGAGGGAGATGGGGGAGGGCAGATGAGGATTGTCATAGTAATGATTATTCTGAATGGGAAGAAAGCGGAAGAAAAGTAAGAAGAAAGGTTGGGAAATGATTTTTACGATGACTAAAGATGAAATGGTTTGCGGTATGGTCTATGGTCTAGTTATTCAGTTGGGATACCCTTTAGTTTTTGGAGTTCCGAGTAGGTTTTGCATTGTTTGTTTTTTTTTGGAATGGATGGATGGACAGATGGATAATACATAATGAAAATTGGAGGAGAGAGAGAGTTTATGTAGCATGAGTGTATGTATGTATGTATGTCAGTCTCCCCAACTTTGATACCGAATTTTTTTAACATTTTCGCGGTCGAAGCCTCGAAACTATCTGGAATCTTCATGATTGGCAAATTTTGAGCCTTTTATCTATTAAAGGTCACGTGTTGACAAAGAAAGATCGATGTGATGGTGTGATGTAAAGAAAGGTTGTTTCAAGTGTCACTCAACTAATATCAGCATGGCATCCGCTGCAAGCTGGGTCGATCTCTTTGGCAAAGCTGAGTTGAGCGGGGCTGCCGAGAGGAAGAGAAGTGAAGGTAAGTAAGTTTCCAACAATAGAGTAATAGGGTGAGAGTCTTATGGATCAGATCGGATTGTACTTTGGTGACAGGGGATCGACTTCCAAACTCAAATAAGGGAAACATAAAGGGATTATATTTGAAATCATGTTGATTTGGCTTTTTTGATAAATTCAAAGAGACTGACTTTCGAACATGAGCTATGAGCCTCCAAGTAGTTATTCCGTAATAACTTTACCCAAGAAACTGCTAGTGTTTAAAAACAGTTCATTCTCAAAATCCGTCACTAATTTGCGTCCAAGAGCTTATAGTTGAGGTAGAGAAGTTTATCATATATCCTTGAAAAGGCCTTTGCAGCTGGAATTGGGATTTCCATTCATTTCCATAGTTTCGTTATAGTGATGGCCTTGCTTAGGACCTAAGCAAACGCCTTTTGACTTGCCTTTCCAGAAAAGTGACTTTCAAGATACGGTTCTGGCAATGGCTACGCATGAGCCGGTGTAAGAGTAACACCCTTCCAAGCCCTATCCTGAAGAACTTCTAGGTGGTGCTAATTTCCATCTAAAGCACCATCCGGAATTGTTGGCTCTGGATCAACCACCCTCTGGTTCCTTTGGGTGCGTTTGGACGGTGAGCAGCCCAGTTTGGGACTAGAACAATGCTATCTGTAAACCCTTTAACCAGTGAGTCTGCACCACCCTTGCCATATTTGACCTGACCGCTGACCAACACAAGGATGCTCATCTTCTTTCCGTCCTTGTCCGGGCCTAAATTACTTTCGTCTGCCCCGATGTTGTAATTTGGGTTCAGCATCTGACAATCGAAGGATTCCGCGGTATATCTGGTATCTTCAAGTTGTTTTTGGAACAGCTCTTGTAAAGCAACTGGGGTTTTTATGGGGGTTCCGTTCATTGAGATATCAGCCTCCAGTGGCGAGGTCGTTGTGGGTTTGATGTAAAAATCCGCTAAGTTGCCTCGGCCGTTGGGTGTATTAAGAGCGGCATAGTAGGTTTCGACGAAGACATCGGCAGCTGGAACGGATTAGTCGTGTACAGCAGACTTCGTGTATAGTAGACTTGAGAGTTCAAACGGTTCGAATGAATACTTACCTTTGGTAGCTACCTCAACCTCGTCGAGGTCTTTCAGTTCCGTCATGGTTCTGTGTCTTAAGAAATTGTGTAAATTTTTGCAAAATAAGAGGTTGCTACTGTACGAGAATTCGAGAATCCTTAGGAATATATCTAAATAGACAAGATATTAGAAGGCTGCAAGGCTGTGAAGTTTGTGGCATGCGGGATGAAAGGCGGCCGCAAGCCCGCTCCAACCGGACGAAGAGGAAGAGGTGAGGCTGTTCTTCTTTGTTCTTCTTTTGTTTTACTAATGAATATCTACAATTTGACCTCCTCTCTTCGAGGTCCATTGCGGCCGAGCAGTAAATTAGTATGGAAAAAGTATTGGGTCTGCACAGTATACAGCGCGAAGCAACTCAACAGCCTTAGGTTTTCTAGCTCGACAGCTACAAAGAAGCCATACTATGTAACAACGCCAATCTTTTATGTTAATGCGGGTGAGTTAAGCTCCTCCAATTGTACCAGTTCTATGGATTGATAGGATCACAGCCCCTCATGTCGGCCATCTCTATACTATGGTCCTCTCGGATGTTCTTAAACGGTGGCAAGTCTTGAAAGGGGAACATGCCATTCTGTGTACTGGAACCGACGAACATGGCATGAAGATACAACAAGCAGCATCAAAAGCTAAAACCCCCCCGAAAGAATTTTGCGATTTAGGTGCCCTTACATTCAAAAGCCTTGCTAAACGAGCTGGACTTGCCTATGACCATTTTGTGCGGACTACGGACCAAGACCATAAGGATGCAGTACAATATTTCTGGCAGATGTTGAAAGAGAGGGGATACATATACGCGTCGAAGCACGAAGGATGGTATTGCGTTAGTGATGAGACTTTCTATCCGGAGTCATCACTGGAAAAGAGGTTGGATCCAGGGACTGGTAGGACTTTCATGGCCTCGCAAGAGACTGGCAAGGAGGTTGAGTGGACTTCGGAGGCCAATTATCACTTTCGACTCTCTGCTTTCAAGGATCGTCTGCTCGATTTCTATAAGGAAAATCCAGACTTCGTAGTTCCAGTGACCCGAATGAATGACGTTATGAAGTGGGTGACGGAGGACTTGGAAGATCTCTCGATATCACGGCCTGTTGATCGATTGAGTTGGGGAATTCGTGTTCCAGATGATGAGACGCAGACAATCTATGTCTGGCTTGATGCTCTGGTGAACTACATTACGAAAGCTGGATATCCGTGGGCCCCAAATCGTGAAAATGCTGGGGGCTGGCCAGCAAATGTACAGGTCATTGGGAAAGACATTATTCGATTTCACTGCATATATTGGCCAGCCTTTCTTATAGCATTGGATCTACAACCACCGAAACAAATATTGACCCATGCACACTGGACATTAGATCACAAGAAAATGGCGAAATCGACTGGGAATGTCGTCAACCCTTTTTTTGCCCTTGATCGATTTGGTACGGATGTGATGAGATATTACCTTTGCTATGATGGCGGGATCACGAATGATACAGACTACGGCAATCAGTACATCGTTGAAAGATACAAAAAGGGGCTACAGGGCGGGATTGGGAATCTTGTAAGTAGGATTACGAGGCCGAAGATATGGAATATACCAAAGTGTGTTGAATCTGCAGCTGCTGGAACAATGAGGGGACCGGATCCCTCAACAATAGAGCAAAGAAAGCTCTTGGAGAACCTTCGAAAGGAGGTCAGCATCAAGATGAAGCAACTAAATCCCGGAGCAGCATTGCAAACCATTATGGGAGCTGTTTTTCAGGTAAGAAATCCAATCTTCCACTTGCATGCCTATATGCTAACTAAGCAGACCAACAAATATCTGCAGCTCAACCACCCATGGACACAAGCAAACACCGGACTTGAAGTCGACCAGAAACGTATGGAACGCTCGGTATATCATTGTGCAGAGGCTATCCGAATTGTGGGAATCCTTTTACAGCCTTTCATGCCCGACAAAGCATCTCGATTGCTTGATATGATAGGAGTTGATCCATCTAGAAGAACTTTTGCTGATACATATTTTGGACATGATAAGAGCTATGGAACACCAATTATACCGCCAGGGAAAAGTGCTTGGGATGCGCTGTTTCCACCACTATCTGTAGAGACATGATTTTCAAAGACAGACTAGGATTATAAGAATTTGCTGTACTATAAATCCAGATACCCCTTGCTAATGAAATAATTGCTCCGTTAGGCAGCTCCAACCTTGCGATATGATATGGCCTTCGTACTTGTGTGCTCCTTCTCCTTCCACTAAATATGTAATCCGGCTATCTTCGCTTTTGATGTCGATCTATTTGGGTGCACCGTTGCGCTCTCATGTCTAATTGTGCGGCAGGAAGAGGGGAAGCAATTGATAGTCCTAGATTTATCAGGTAGCAAGTAAAACATGTAGATAGGCCTCAAATAATATTCTATCGGGTTTCTTATGAATCTAAACAATCGATATTTTGGATTAACAGCATCCGAAGTAGATTTTTCTTGCGGAATAACAGAATGGAAAGATCGTGCTGGCGTCTATGTCCGAGCTTCAGATTAATCCATCCCATTGAAGCTAGACCAAACTTTGCTGCGACTCTTAATAATGAAGATAGATCGTATCACAACAACCAAACCATTCTATAGAGCCATACCATCATCTCACCTTCCGATCACAACCTCAGCCCACAATGATAACAAACTCTTCTTCACAACCCTGGCAAGCCAAAGTCTGCAATGAAAAGATGGTCGCTTCGCCCAGAGACAGTGTAATACTAGGGAAACTGTGGAATCTATCATGCGCTAGCACAGAGGATAGATCCCGGAGGACAAAAATAAGTATAATCAATGTGATTGTCCATGACAATCTTTCAGAGATTAAACTGAAAAGAACAGATACTACACTTGATCTAAGCCAATTGGCACTAGAAAAAGGTTAGTAAACTAGAATTGAATGTTTGGGGTGGGTATTAGAACTCACAAGAGAGCTAAGGAAAAAAAAAAAGAAAGAGAATTTGTTCCAGGTGGGAAGGAAGTCGAAAATATATAGATTTCTGACATACGCTAGTTACTCGCTTACTAGTGTAGAATTTCAATACACGTGAAATGCGAAAGGACAGGCAAACAAAGCAAACAAAGCAAACAGAAGCGCTGCTCGGGAGAAGGGAAATTTAGAATTGCGGCTTTTCTTTAGCTAGATCGACCTCCTTCTCCTAACTCCCTCAACCTAATCTAAAGGTTTGACTTTACTAATTTCTTCCAAAACAAGTAATAATGCCTGTAAGTTGCAGCTGGCTACTTCTCTTCAATATAGCTAGCTTAGGAACACTGAAATCCCCGAATAATTATCTTCAAGATCAATGGCTAACAGGCCTAGTTAGTAATTATAACCGGTTACCCTACCTCAGGGAAATCTCACCGCGCCCATCAACTCCATGACTACCTCACCCAGCGCATTTCTTCACTTCCGAGTACCTTGCCCTCTTCCTCCCTGCGAGTCCACCTCATCTCAGATCATAACCTCGCCATAAACCGTTCAGTTTATAACCTCGAGTCAAAAGAAGTGCACGAACGCTCAAATAATGCTTCAGAGAAGGATGCCCGGGCCACGATATATGCGGCAGTAAAGAGGGTTTTGACTACTAAGGATATTGTCATTCTAGACGGAGCAAATTACATCAAGGGTTGGAGATATCAGCTATATTGTGAAGCTAAAGCAGTGAGAACACCTCATTGTGTGGTACATATCGGAACTCCGATTTCGCAGGCAAGAGAAATAAATGATGCACGACTGGCTTCGAAGGAAGCTGAGAGCAATGGGGCAGATGGATTGAACAAACAAGAGGAACAGCCATACGAGAAAGAGTGTTGGGAAAACCTTGTCTACAGATATGAAGAGCCTAGCGAAATGGCTCGGTGGGACAAGCCTTTATTTACGGTGATATGGGATGATCCTACTCCGCCTTGTGAGGCTATTTGGGATTCTCTCATCGGTTCTGAATCTGAGGGAGGCAAGAAAATTGTTCGACCGAATCAAGCTACGGTATTGAAAGCTGCTAGCAGTGAGAATTATCTCTATGAGCTGGACCGAAGCACGCAAGCCATTCTCAACGGGATATTGGAGTGGGCGAAGGATCATCCTGGAGAAGGAGGCGGGGAAGTTACAGTTGGAGAGGGCGGGAACGAAGACTTGGTCATTGACTTGCCTTCTAATCCAGTTGGATTGCCGGCTTTACAGAGGCTTAGAAGGCAGTTCATAAGTCTGAATAGGCAAAATTCTGTTCCTGTTAAGAGGATAAGAGAGAGTTTTGTGGGGTATTTGAACGACTCATTTTCCGCTGCATAGGAAGCGTATAGTACTTGGTTTTGGAGTTTGGTCATCTATAAAATGGATTAATGAAACGAGATACCCCTGGAATTTGCTGGCTGGGACTACCTTACTTGGTTCAAGATGGGTCAGACACAGTTAAATAATCACAGAAGCTTTGACTTCTTTTAAAAGGCAAAGAGTTTCGTTCTCTATACTTGGCTAACTCTTGATCCATTTTCCAACACCTTCACCCTACTGCTCCCCATCTCCGCTCAGAAGATAATGCGGAGGCGAGATGTGCTTATAGCCAAGACTCTCCCTAAACTCAAACACATTCTCCCATACCTTATTGCTTAACTCCACAAAGTCTCTATTCGGGTCATAAATCTCATCCACAGGAAGCCAAACGGAACAGCCAAGCCCACTATTCCTTTCAGGACAACTTTCCCTCCTTGCATAGCTTTTCTCTGCTCCAGAAATCTAGGCTCAAGTAACCAAGTAGAGATATGCAAACCACCAGCTGAATTTCCCATAAGGAAAACATTGCTCTTGTCTCTATCTTCAAATGATTCTAACCATTTTAAGGATAGACCAACATCCTCTCCACCACATTTTGAATTGACACGTCTGTAATCCAGGATAATGACATTAATACTCCTTTAGGCAAAGAATGCTCCCAGATTATGATAAACCAAGCCATCTAGTACGAGAGTCTCCTCCAACTAGAACTCCGCGGTGAAAGAAGAGTAGAATAGGAGCACTCTTGGGATCGGTAGTTGAGTAATAGATGTCGAGTTTCTGTTTTGGGTGAGATCCGTATGATTCTGTCGGCTTGTTTTTGCGAAGGTGGGCCGTGAAGATTTTGGCGGTGGGCATTAAGACACTATGGACTGGTGCTCCAACGGACTCATGTAGGGCTTGGTTTCATCCATAAATGCTAGATAGAAAAGCTATTAGTATCTGTCGAAGACATAATGAGGAAAGAGTAAATATAATCGCTGTCAGCAACTTACCTTGAGTATATCGTTTTCGATTTAATTAATACTACTCATATATAATAACTGTATCGTGATAAGAAAAATCTACGTCTTCTAACTTCAAATGAAATCTCTTAGACTTCAGTCAAGTGCCGTAATGATCATCTCATCCACAATAAGGAAGTACATAAGAGTTGCTTAGAATCTCTCCGAAGTAGAATCTTCGAATAAAGCAACAACGATAAATGTATAAATAACATTTTCGTTTTGAAAAATGTTCAGACGAAAAGGTAACTGGAGGTAAGTTATTTAGCTAGAGTAATGAAATGCTAATAAGATTTACTTATATATTAGAAATCCTCCATCCATCTAGTCAAACTTTATGAAGAGGTGGAGGTGGGTAGAATATGAACACTTCAATTCTTCTACCGATCTTCCTTACTCGCGACGACTCGGCTTTCAGGAAAGAAAGATCCGCATAAGCTCCTCATTCTTATATATAAGTTACCTTAGATATACCTTAAAGACTACAACTTCCCGGGTCTTAGTCCCCAAATTGATAGCTGCGACGGAGATACGTGATATAGTACCGGGTTCGAAGCAAGGCTTCGTTCGGTCCCCCAGCCTTGGAGCCGGCGCTGGGAATAAATTGCAGGAAGTCTATAAGAGTAGTGGGATATTTTTTAAAGGATAGTGCTAGTGATAAATTTATAGGCAGCACTGTAGTGAGAGCTATAGCTATCAAGAAGGAAACCAATGAGAAATATAGCTCTACAGTGTTGAGGGCAGTGCCTTGCACTCTGAGAAGGGATTGATCCAGGCAATACAGTTTAAGGATACGCATCACTCTATCTACACAGAGCGCCGGGTCGTCAATGTGACAATTGATGGAGACAAGGCGAAAGCTACTGCAGGGGAAATAACATTCATACCAAGTGGCACGAAGTGGACTTTCGATATCGATGGCATGTATGAAAAGTTCTACTTGTTTGCAAATGGAGCAGAAATTGGTGAAGTACTTGCGAGCATTGATTCTGCTTACAAGAGAATCAATGTCCCACAGGATGATGAGACGTTAGCATGAGATATCAGACTTAATGTTGTTGGAGTCACAGCGAAGATCTCACTTGGCAGGGCCATTTTCAGAATATTTATACATATACTCAAGATTTTGAAAGGATGTCTGTGACAATTCACAACATTCCGGGTTCTTCGAGGAACTTGAAGGGCAAGTTGGTGGTCAAGATTTTGGTCTCCTGTCTGATGGCCGGGTTCCTATTTTTGTGCCAACACCTTTTTGCGAATCATTTCGACTACTGAATGCTACAATTTGCTGTCAGATATTGCAGTCTTTATTAGACAGCTACTATCATCTATGAATATTTTACGTCTGTTAGGTTTCAAACAATGCCACCTTCTATCTTGTCTGTTGCAAGTTTGCTACATCTGGGAGGCAAAGCCGCCTTCGAGACTCTTGACACAATTATATTAGCTGCTTCCCTTTTACCATAAATACCACAGTAAGTGGATTATAAGATAGAAAGTAGTGTTACTACCAGGTGAGTGACTATTTCTATGAAACTTTGGGTTGAGTTAGAACAATTGAATTTCATCTGAATTTACCTTTAGCTAATAGGGTCGCTGGACGATTAGTATGACATTGTCACTCATTTAACCCAATTACTAACATATTCAGGGGCGCTACTTGAAACGGCCTTCCCGGTTCCAAACACATCTTTGATCCTCACTAACTGATAGGAAACATATTTTGCGTGATAGCGGCCTCCATTTGGCCCAATATCAGCACCACATCCTTCCTTCGGCGAGTTCTTATCTGTTGGCTGCCTTCTATGGCCCCCAAAATGGCCAATCCAACATCGAAGGGGAAATTATTTAGGCCACGCCGCTTCCTCGTTTCATGCATAACCATTCTCATTCTATTACTTTCCCTTCTCCCTTGAACCCATCAATCTGGAATTGATAGACGTCTCGAAGGCTACCCATCATGGTACCCTCTAATCACACTCCTCGCTTCTCCTTAAACAACGTCCAGCCGGCTTCCATCCCTCGGCAAACAATTCCTCATCGCTTCGTCCAACAACCCTACGATGCTTCATTAAAGACTTCATATGCGCCGAGAATGAAGGATTCTGCTCTTTTGCAATTACTCAGATCCAGACTTCAGCAGGAGACTGAGAAGAGAGAGGCGGAGGACGATGCTAAACTGGTTTTACTTGATGCTCAAGCGGATTCGGATACCGAGTCAAATGCAAGTGAGGATTTGACTCCTATTCAGACTCTGACTCAAGGGGCATTCAGAAAGGGAGGGTTAAAGGGGTGGAATCCCGATATACCGCCATCTATGGATTAGATTTTACTAGATCTTTCCAATGTCAGGATGGGGTTGAAAACTATATCCACTCTGAGAGTGTTTTGTACATAGTTTCCAGCCTTGCACCCCCACCAAAGAATTTTGATGAGGACTTTTTTCTCACCATCATGTGTGTTCAGATTTTCTCCATAGCATGTCTAATACATTGCTTCTGTTTGTTGCTTTGTTCCTCGTGGCATCTTGCTGTGAGAAAGATGTCAACCTGTACACTCTTTTCACATTTAGGGTGTTGTTAGGAGTAGTTTAGGGATCGTCATCCCCTAAGGGCCTTGTTTTTACTATTGTATTTTATGTACTATTCCAGGCCTGTATATTTCTTAGTGTGTTGTGTTCCTTGCTTTGTATTGCTTGGTATTTCCTTTGGCTTGTAAATTTAGTCCTTTATGATTGAATGTTTAAAAGGGTCTTTTCACAAGTTACATACTGGTCTTTCTGCACAAGTTACCAGGACACTATCTTTTTTAGGAAGGGGGGAAGCTTAACTTGATACACCTTCAAAACAATATAGTCCTTAGTGAATTAATATAATGCCTGCTCTGTCTAGAATTGGACAGTGATGACTGTCTTGGACACTTCTCGATACTAGAACATGATTAAACTTCGTGATCCTGAAGCTTGCTGCCAACCTAAGCATTTCAATAGCGGAACGGTTCTACAGCATGGCTACAAAAGGTGGGTTTATATCTGCATCCGCGCCACCAGGATCTCTAAAATACTTGCTTTGCTCTGTGTCGAAGTTCATAATCATGAATAAGGTGTTGATGGACTGATCTGGTAAACTTCTGGTATAAAATGGATGATGAATTTCTACAAGGAAAATTTGATTGATTGGTACAGTTCTTTTCCCTTTCTCGAAGTCTCAGCAGGCTTCTAGGGTTTCTCATCCCGAAGGCCTTAAACTGGTAATATCTATAGACCAATAAAAAGTATGTAAATATACTCCTCATCACATAAGGGTCTGTGGATATTTCTGATAACAATCTTTCTGAATCGCCAAGAAACGACACTAACGAGCACTTGCAACGACATATTCTGAGTATCTCTTCAACCACATCCACAACCACCTAACACTCCACAGGAACACAAGATCTAAGCACCATTGTATCTTCTCCTATGCCCTCTTAGGTATAGTGTCGTTCAAAATTTTTGATTGTCGAATTCCCACTTTTAAAAGACACCACAGAAGAATTCCCAGCCAAGACATCGCCAATGTTCTACCAACCACTTCACATGTGTTATCACCCTCTATCTCCTATCATACTTACTCCAATTAGTCGGCTCACAAGTATAATATTGTATCTTGAAAGGCTAGGTCCAAAAGATCACTTCACAGGAATGTCAGATACTGGTATGATTGTCACCTTTTTTTTCCTATTACTCATTTCTCAAATGGTATCTCTTTTTTTAAGGTTAACATATTGCTGATTTTCAGTTTAGATTATCCATTTCTCTATTATGGATCTCTCATACTCACAAATTAATCTATAAAGTCATGGCATGAGCTGTGTTGACTCACTACCTTCTTGAGAAGCCCTTCACAAACACCATCCTCTTCTGTATCGACAATCCCACAACTCTGAAAGAGATTCTTCAGCTGTTGATGGAAACTATACCAGTCTCTAAAAGCTGGGGATCCAGATGTCCCTGCCTTTCGTGTGCACTACGGCGTCTCTCAACCATCCATCTATTCTATCCTCCCATGTACAAACACTTCGCAAAAACTCTGGACCTATTCATCGATATCTCCCCCAAAACCTCATTTTAAGCCAGCAGCAGAGACTGTTTTTGTTGCCTATATTATCCCGTCAACTAGCCGGTCTTAGTACTGCAAGTAGCTTTATAGACCCTTTTGAAGTGTTGGATTTCTGGTAAACTTTCTAGAAGCTATATACCCTGGCAGCAATGCTGCACTCAGTGGTGCTTCACTGCACCTCTGTCGAGGCATACACTCCTCACTATGTACAAGGCAAGGCCTACTGAATTCCAATCTTCAAATCTTTGGCAAATTTATCATCATCTTTCATAAACCCAATTCACTTCTTCATCATTGCAAAAACGAAATTCGCTATGCCTATACAAACCTGTGCGCTATAGCGAACTATAAGCATCTACGCATAAACAAAACAGACTTACCAGCCTCTGTAGTTCAGTGGTAGAACGCCTTGGTTCAATTTCTTGTGTAACTTTAATGTAATTTACCTCCGTGCGATTGCATTTGGAAAGAGCTTTAGGGTTACTTTGGATATCATTCAAGGAAGCAAGGGTTCGATCCCCTTCAGAGGCAAATCCTTCTTTTTGGAATTTTTGGATATAAAATATATGTCGTACAACAGTTGGTGACCCAAAACCATCAAAGTTACACCAAGTTTTCCCTAGTTAATCGAGACACGGGTTTCCAGAGGAGAGGATAATTGAATGGGAAGCATTTTGCTTTTTTGAGGAACTTACCTCAGGGCCTGCTGCTCCTCTTCTGAAAGCCTCTTTGAGGAGTGGACAGTCTTTCTTTTACTGAGACTTCGTTATCTAGCTTGTATATCCTATCAATACTATTTTATATTCTCAATGCTCGCTTCATTTAGAGCACCGCATTCTTCGCGCATAACGCATTTGGTGTTGAGAGCTTGGAAACTGGAGGAGGAGCCATTGGTATCATCATAAAAGGAGACTGGCGACAGAAGAGGTGAAATATTAAGGCCATTTCTCACTACCAACGCAAAATCCAAGCATCAACCAGAGCACTGAAAGTGTAAAAGGCGTATCAAAATATCATGGGTATCAATTGAAATGCAAGCTTTTACCAACGCCATGAATCTCAAATGCCCAAACCGCAAACGCCTGTCCAGTATCTGCAGTCCTGAGATACAGCGTATCCAATTCCTCTCACACCTCATCAACCTCCATAATCTCCTCCCCTTCCAAGTATTCCTCCCTCTCTTTCGTCGCATTATCCATCATAGCTTGTGCCTCTGCTTCCAAATCGGGGTTTCCCAGCACCTGCATAATGATTTCCACGATTTTCCATTGCTGCTCATCTGTTGGATATCTATTGGCCATTTCTTCCACAATGGTATTTAGACTGGAGGGCTTGGTGGGTCGCAAGTTGATGATCATGAGGATCTCGGCTTTGGTGAAGTTGTAGGGACGCAGGCGTCGTAGGAGGGTTTTGAAGGCGGTATCGTCGTAGGGACATGTCTCTGCGCCGAGGGGTGAGGGCGCTTCTTCGAAGTAGGTAATTAGCTGTTGGGAGGATTTGATTAGAGTCATTCTCCAATGGCAAATTGGAATCGAGCGTACGTACTTCCTTCTTGATTGTCTTAAAATTGCCCGGTCTCATCTTCGGAAGGTCTGGGATTTTTTCGCCTTCTTTGCTAAATCCTTGTGGGATCCAAGTTTTGTCCTGGATCGAGCGCAGGTGTGTGTACACCTCATAATTGGTCAGAGTCGCGGACTGAGCTTCTAAGATCTTCATGGTGAGGTGGTGAGGTGATGAGGTGATGAGGTGATGAGGTTGCTGAAATGTGCACCTCAACCGCAAAGACGGGCAAAGACCTTCCTAGCCTCGCTCTCTAGCCTAGATATTATGTACTTACCTCGTTTCAATGACGCCGCCAACTCATTTTGGCTTGGGAGAATGTGTTAATGCAGCAAATATGGATTAATTGGATTAATTGGATTAGTTGGACTAGTTGGATTAGTCAGAGTTTGCGCTACTTCTCCAACTTCCATCTTTCGTGATTGCCCCGTTCTCTTCCCTTTTCGCTCCCTTTTCGCTCTTCTTTGATCTTCTTTTATGCCAGATTGTCGACCTGATCTCGTCCTTACTGGCTTCCTTCCATTCCATTCTATCTTTCCCGTTCGCCAATTCGACATCTTTTGATATATTTGGATAGTAGATGGATTGATCGATTATTATTTACTCTTCTTCTCCCCTCGTTATATCCAACCAATCACCCCTCTCTCTATCTTCCCTCCAATTCAAGCCTTCCTCCCCCTCCCCGCCCCTCAATTCGATCATCCCTTTGCCGCGGCTGCTCAAACCAACCACAGAAAAGAAGAAGAAAAAAAAAAAAAAAACAATCCCGCATACAACCGACAAAATCAATCCATCTTTTCCAAGCCTGGCAGCATCTCCAACCCCTTTACATCTCTATTCAAGAGAAAATGGTTCGTAATATTGTCGTTCTCGGAGGAAACTCCCATCCTCAACTCACCGAGACTATTTGCAATGTCTTGGGTGTCCCCCAGTGCAATCGAATTCTGAGTAAATTTTCCGTCGGCGAAAGCCGTTTGGAGATTCAAGACTCTGTCCGCGGCAAAGATGTCTATATCATTCAATCCGGAGGCGGAAAGGTTAATGACAACTTCATTGACCTTTGTATCATGATCTCGGCCTGCAAGACTGGATCTGCAAAGCGCGTTACCGCCGTTCTGCCTTTGTTCCCATACTCTCGTCAACCCGATATACCTTACAATAAGATTGGAGCACCGCTCTCAAAAGCACCTACAGATGTCAACAGGGGCGATTTTACGTTCGAAAGTCGACCCGCCACTCCAGGCCCAAACACCCCTCAAACCCAAAGCCTTACCAATGGGACAAATGGTATTGACAAATTACAGAGGAAGCTTGGCAAGGTTACGGTCTCTCAAGCAACCGAAGCAAATGGAAATGGAATCACACCACGACGATCTGACACGGTCGACTCTCTTCAGTCCCTTATTAATGGACGGAACAGTGAAGGCTCTACGACCTCCCAGCCTGCCCCTCCCTTCACCACACACGACTACGAAAATCCCGCATTCATTAGCAGTCAATCCAAGAATAGCTTCTTCCAAGCCAAACCTGGATACAAACAGTGGGTGGCACAGGCTGGTACTCTGGTAGCAGACCTTTTGACGTGCGCCGGTGCGGATCATATAATTACAATGGACTTACACGACCCTCAATATCAGGGCTTCTTCGACATTCCAGTCGATAACTTATATGGAAAGTTTCTCTTGAAGAAGTACATTCAACAAAACATTCCGGATTTGAAGAACGCTGTTATTGTCAGTCCGGATGCTGGAGGAGCAAAGAGGGCGACAGCAATTGCAGATGGACTGAATATGGACTTTGCATTGATTCATAAGGTAACACTCCCCAGAGACCTCCACTTGCGCACACTCATATCCCCTAGGAACGTCGACCTACTCGTATTACCGACCGTCAAAATGCTACGATGATGCTTGTCGGAGAGGTTGCGAACAAAGTAGCTATACTCATCGATGATTTGGCCGATACTTCCAACACAATTACAAGAGCCGCAAAATTGCTGAAGAAAGAGGGTGCTACCTATGTGTATGCCCTGCTCACCCATGGAGTCTTCAGCGGTGATGCTATTGAACGGATCAACGCGTCTTCCTTAGACAGAGTCATCGTGACCAATAGCGTTCCTCAAGACGAGCATCGCCGCCTGTGCCCCAAGCTCGAGGTCTTGGAAATAGGCTCTGTCTTTGCAGAAGCAATCCGACGGGTCCATCATGGCGAATCGATTTCTGTGCTATTTCATCATGACTAGTGTGGATTTTTTATAATGCAGGTTTGGCAGTTTAACTTGTGCCTTTGGAGTTCAGGAAATCATACAGGGGTCATGCCTATGGGAGTGTGAGCTTGATGCTATGCATAGCACATTCAACACATATTATTGCTATACCCATTAACCGCATTGCGGACCATACTGAAGAATTAGACAAACTCGATCGTTGGATTTTCTATATGAACGTCTTCCCAAGTGCTGGAATATAGGCGTGGAGAGTTACTGCATTTCTGGAGCATAGACATTAGAAAAGAATAGAAAAGCATAGGAATAGAAATCTAAAATCATAAATGATTTTACAGGTGAAGTGCTGTCTCAATTTCAGTGTATTACTAAGTCATAGTCTGAGAGTCGCCTGCCAAGACTCTAACCTTCTGACTCGCTCTGCTCTTCCACATTGGCCATTCCTTTGAGAGATTCTAAATTTTAACAAGAACATCATACTTGAAGCGTTTTCTACTTATCTAAACTAAAACGTAAGTCTGAGTCCTCATCTGAAAGTTTCATCTCGTTCATCTTAGAGATGAAGCTTCTAGTCTTTAATTTATGCATCACATCTCTAGGATGCAAGTTGGCACTTGGAGAAAGTAGGTTATGATGATAATATCAGGCACTGGCTGCATATCTTATACACGATCATCATTTGTTACATATCTAGGTCTTGAAAACAGTCCCCCGAAACATGTAGCGAAGAAAGATGCATTCAATTCTACTTTCAGCGGGAGGGGGAAAATATATATATCTTGTAAAGACGGTAGAGGAACCCCGAGAAGTCTTTTCATGGCTGGAGGTCTGCATTCTTAATGATTTGGTGCTAAGAATTAAAATGTAGTCTAAAATAGGCAATTGCGTTTATACAGTTGGTAATAATTGGGCTATAAGATAGTACTCTTATATATAAAGGGGATCTTATTAGCTTTCTATTATTCTGAATAAATTACTCGCTTTAGTGGAATAATTAACTTCTATCTGGATTTTCTCAGGGATGAAAGTTCTATCGTTATTAATTTATTATTATTTCTTTGCATGTTCTAGAGATTCTAAGTAACTGTTGTTTTATAGTCCAATTACTATAGTATATCAGATTTACGCGCAGGTGATGGTTGTAATTTCGTATAGGGCTTAGGAATACTTATATGAGGTAAGATGGAGAGATTCTCATCTCCAACGGCCTATATTTGAATACCTTCTGGCGACCCTGTGCCGTATTCTACGAGTATTGCTATACTCCGGATTCCCGAATGAAAGCCATATCCCCTAGTTTCCTTTTAGAAGTCCTTTCATGAATCACATAATCTTATAACAACCCTCCACCTTTGCTTGTCGTGGTCATGGCCGCTGTCTTACACAAATTCTCAAAAACCTCATAAACTCACTTTCCCGAAAATGCCGAACATTCCACGTACGGATCACAATCTCATTTCTTGAGCAATCCAATATGCTTCTTGCTGATAGATGATTCCATTCGGATCCGTCTCAGATAAGCCAAGCAGAAGGATGGGAACCTCGCTTTGTGTGGGAAGGGTCATTTTGACCTCTTTCATCCACTGAGATTGAGTAAGCTATCAAAGAAGTCATGCCGAAGCTTGGGATAAGAGAAGACTGACTTTTCTTTGAATGTTCTTGAGACCTAAACGAGAACTGATATTATAATATAAAACACTGATATGTGGAATCAGAAGTCTCCAATTTTCTGGACTGGCTGTGTCACAGAATTCGAATCAATATGGACGGGCCAATAACCGGATGTCGAAAAAGAAAGATTGGTCATTGTCTCGAAGCATCATTGCCTTTACTTAGGCATGAGTTTTAGGTTTGAGAAGAGAAAAGCATTGGATGAAAGGAAAGGAAAGGAAAGGAATATAAAGGAATATAAGTCAACTTTTACCTGAGGTAGATCAGCCATATTTGTCCATCACCAAAGCCTTTCAATAAAGCTGTATGTTGGCACAATAAAGTCGATAGTTAGCATTATTACTACAACTCCAATTCGTGTCCTGATTTCATTCCTGGCCTTCAAACCGCTAACGCTTTTAGAGGATATCTGATTATCCAAGTGCCATACCTTCATTCTTCACTTCCTTTTCTTAGCGACCTTGTGCTTTTTCAGTTGCCACATATTCATCCAAACTCTCCCCTTTTCATCGCACTTATATCGAGTATACCATTCATTAATTCCCTAAACTTCAAAGGCCGCTTAAGTTACCTTAAGAATAGACCAAGCCCCATCTTTTCATTTAACCTTATTAACTTCTGATTGAACATCTTTGCCGTTAGATGGCTTCCTGTAAATCTCATCTCTTCATCCAAATGTATTCGGTAACAAGTATCTAACGACGATTAAGCTAGGTCATCTACTCCTCCTTTTCCATTATGCCTTAAAGTCTCTCAAGGCCCCCAAATAACGTCCGTTCTTTGGTTGATTATCCTGTTTTCAACTCACTACCTCTCTTTCTCATTGCAAGGTCCGAAGCCCCCCCATAACCTCAAAACTCAATCCTCTAACCTCCCCACATTCTCATAATATAACTCTTCTCCCTACTCTTTTTTTCTTCATGCAACTATTGATGGTTTCTCTTTCCGATGGATGTTTTTACTTCCTCAGTTCCTTGATCTTTCATCCATACCTGATAATTCCTCCATCGCTCGCCCTATTATCTCTCATTCCCCTTCTCCTTCAACTTCCAATTGTCTCTGGAGAGATCAAATGGATATATAATTCTTTCATCTCACTTCTTTATTTTCTCCAATATCTCCATCCCCATCTTAATACCCCCCCATCCTTCCCTCCTATTTTCCATCTTTACACATAATACGCATTATCCTCCACAAATCCATACCATTTCATCCCACCCCATTCCATCTCTACCCCCTTCAACCTTCAAAGCCTCCACCACCACCAACTTTCCCTATTCCCAATCCAACTAAACATTCTTCTTCTTTCTAGATAGTAATACTACTTAATTAATTACATCTAAACGCCATTCCCATCACTTTAACCATCCATCCTTACCAAATCTTCAGCTATTTACCGTCTTCACCCATCTCATTCCATGCCAATCAATATCCACTATATTATAATCTCTCTCTTCCCTTCCCTTCCCACCTCCCTCCCTTCTTTTTCTTTCTCTTCTTCTTTCTCTCCCGCGTCAGATTCTACCGGGGAGTGTTATTTAAAAGGTAAAATAGCAGAAATATAAATATATTAATTCTCTAGAATCAAGTAAACCCGAATATATTCTTTTATATAATCTCGCTTAGCTTGGCTTTATATCTAGTATATATTATAAATTCGCTTATTAGGCGAGTAATATATTTAGCCCGAATTTACTATCTGAGTTTTTGATTAGAATAAGGCAGAGTTAGGATGAAAATTTGGTTTAAATTAGCCCATATAGATCCTTATCATTCAATATAACATAAGAAGAACCATTTGGGCATCGGCATAACTTTTGGAGCCATTTGAAAAATTTCTGGCTTGAGGAAAGGTTGCTGCTTGGAGAGCAGAACTTTTCCCAGCAGGCATAAGTGAATTTGGTATAGAAAAAGTCTATAACCTTATTACACTCGTTGCCAATGCGCATAGAGCATGGGCCAGGGGAGCATTTACCCTAAACCCAATTTCCAAGTCAGACGATAAATGAGGGGTTTTATGCTTGCCGTTGAGATGGCTGCTTTCGAGATGACTGCATTCGGCGATATGGCTGTTTGCGGCACTATGGTTTTCTCTTTATCATATTTCAAACAAAGAAGTGCTAGAAGATAGTTTAGTGCGTCCTTATGAGTGCTTGCCGGCTGGATTATCCCCTTCTCATTCAAGATAATCAAGTGGCTATGCCTAAAAATCAATACAACTTCCTACTTAGGTTCAGACTATATTCAGATGAGGAGGAGGTTTCTGAGTCTTGATATTTACTGAGCCTTTATTCTCTTCAATTAAATTTATACACAGCAATCACCCAGGCCGATCTGTTTATATTAAGTATCGTGCAGAGGAGATAGCAAAAGAAGATGGAGAAGAAGAGAAGTTGTAGCAGGCCGAGGAGAGCAAGTTGAAGGACGAGTCTGGGGTTTATACGAGCATGATTGAGGACTTTCTTTCTTTGTTTGCATGATGAGTCTCGGAGATAACGGAAAGAGGGTTTCTTTATTGTTTTATATTCTTGCATAATTTTAGACCATTGTAGCTCAATACAAATGAGGGAGAATTTGCTTGTTAGAAAGTATCAACATAATGTCATTTTAATCGGTAGGTAAAAGCCAGCAGGAATCAAATCAAAATATCCTAGTCCCCTATACTTCCATCGTCTCCCTATCCCGGGATAGGAAAGGGGAAGGAGAAGAAATGTTAGTATAGGTATCATTACTTTTTGAGTTTACTGCCACATAAGCGAACGATTAGCCATCTTTCATATTCTCGCTCGGGATATTAGAGTTTATAGGAGTAGATAATTTCGCGTGGATACTATAAGGATGGTCGTGGATTTAGGGATGCGTGGGAAGGGGCGGCGTTCTAGGCTGGGATGGGGGTGGGTGAGGAGAGGTAGGAGAGGAGGGGTCTAGGTTTAGGTTTTGGAGGTTATTTTGCGGAGCTTATTAATTATTATCGTGAATTTCGTTGATTTTTAAGTTGCTGCGGTGTAATTGATAGAAATAAGTAGTAGGATAAAGAATGAAAATGAATAAAGCGATGAGAAGGGTTTTGGGATGCACATATGCCAGTGGTGGTAGAGTAAGGGAAGCTAAATAAAAGCATATCAAGAGTTGAACACTGATTAGAGGTATGGGGATCAGATCACTCCTCCTCAAGGTCCTTCTGACAGTCCGAGACAATACTCAGCAGAGCCGCCCGCTTTCGGAAGCCCGATGAGACAAAGTCTCGCCGCTCACGGAGTTCGCTCGGTCGGGGCCGAGACAAAAAACCTCCTTTGCATTCTTCAATACCTATGTTTGTATCACCATCACACATTCGGACCGAGAGGGGTTTGCTATGCCTCCGACACATGTCTTCCCGCAATAACAGCCTCAAATTAAAAGACGACATGCATATACATGCAGGTTGGGGAAAGGCGGAAATGAAGTGAAGACGAGGTGCCATGCAATTGATCTGATGATCATATTGATCTTGCGAGATTTGAGGTCGGATGAAACGTGATACTGTATGTATTTTGAAAAAAAGAAGGGAGAAAAAGCAAGCAATGCGACGTGGATTTTGAAAGAAAGATATCAAGTGCCGTGTACCCTTCCTTACCCCGCAATCAACAGATCTTTATTTTCAAGCTTTGCTTTTCTTCTAGAGACGGGCGTGCTGAGTGCCTCGTTATGTTCAGCTCGGTCATAAGTATGACAAAGGACTTAATACTTCGTGATACAAAGCACATGTTTGTATATTGGGAATTGCCTCTTCTGACATCAATTGATGCTGTACTCGGTGAGCAACTTGCTCCAGTGCCGTCCACATCGCCCGACCGCCCTACTAGGACAGACTTTTCTCCCAGACTTCAAGAGGGTTCAGCTGGAAGCTGCGGCAAGGCCGAGGCCGAAACCGCGCATCAACAACGGAAATGGATTCTTGCTTTTTTGAGTGATTCAAAAGTAAGACACGGGATGTAAGACACCAGTTTCATGCAATCATGAACGACCACATAGCTGTCAGCGTTGGAAATTGGTATGATCTTCGACTGAAATTGTGGTCAGCTCGATTGCTGAGGTATCATCGGGACTTGTCTTCAGAATTCCTCGTCAGAAGCGCCCGGATTCAGTAAGATGGCTTCAGACTTGGCTTGTCAGACTTAGCTTGAAAGGAAGATCAGAAGTCAATGGTATGATATTGGTGCTTTGGCGTGGGATTTCGTCAGCTCAAGCATAGAAAGATTTGATCAAGATGCGATCTATCAGATGTAGAAGGCGGCGAGAAGCCTCTGCATACGCAATATGGAATACTTGCTTTGAAATGAGGGGTTCAACCCATGTATTTTTTCTCATTCGAGAAAGCGAAGCGATAACAATGTCGAATTCGACCGAAGACGGATTTAGGTGACGATGCTCGGCTGGCTGCATGCAGGCCAATTCGTTTTAGGTATCTTGGCTATGCAAAAGCTGCACTGCTACTACATACGAGTGCTTTCAGCCATGAGGATTCCGCGAAACCCGCAATACAGATTTTCACCGCGTGATGCTGTTTTTGGGTTGACGAGAGTGGGAGAGCTCTGCAGGCATGGCATGATACGAATACCACTCCCATTCAAATGTTGGTGATACGATGCAATCAACCGGCGCTGATGCACAGAGGGACCACCTTGTGGCCAAGATCATCAGGGATCTTGTTGTCATGTTGTTCTTGGTCTGAGGACACAGATAATGCAGGCCATTTTGCGCCGTGAGACGGAGGTCATGAATCATGATGTTTAAAGATCAACAGATCATCATGGTCGATGGACATTTGCAGCGTCCTCCGAAATCAAATCAAAACATTACTTTTAGCTTTGGGGGCGAAGATTAGGTGTGTTTGAAACGAGAGGGAAATTAATTACGACGACGAGGATTCCCCAGCCCTAGGTCTTCGTATTGCTCGGACAGCTTAGTGGGAGGACAGAGGAAGGAGATGAGAGAGGGCTTGCGCGTGTGCAGATCAAACCACATGTCTTCACAGGGGCTTGTTCTTCTTTCCGACTTCTAGAAGGATTTCGTTTCCAATTGATTGGGATGGAGAAAGATCGAAACCCTTGCTCCATGCAGTCATGATGACTCCTTGTGGACTCGGCATTTCAAAGCACCGTCGTTATGAGGACAAATATAGCAGGTGGAATCTTTTTGCTGTGGTCTTCCAGTGGAGACGGATGAGTGGAGGTGAGGATGTTCGGCAAACGGCAAGAGAATTGGAGTTCGTGGTATCTTATACCAATGATACGGAGTCACGGCGGGTGCAGGACATGTGAATGACGGCTTTGATCCATAAGTTGTCCTTCCCACTTTAGGAAGTAATTGGCAGAAGTTTCTTCTGCCCTTGTCCGCTCTTGTTTCTCCTTGTGATCTGCCGAGCGAGGCTATTTGTGACTTGATGATTTGAAGTCTGTCTGTATCTGCGATCCGAAGTGGATTGCATCGAAGCCGGCCAAGGCGCCCCTCATGAGACAGATGGAGAGCGATGCGAGAGAGCATGAGAATCAGGATCGTGTGCAAGACATGGGGGTTGCATTGCATTTGCCTGTGGTGCGGGCTTGCTGCACTTCGCGATGTGCCGCTGATTTGTAAATAAGTGTACATACGTACTAGTGGCCGATAAGCCCATTGCGAAGTGCATTGCAGCATCGTCGTTGCGTGAGGATAGGGAGGGGAGGGGAGGATGGGTCATTGGAGCGGGAAAGAGGGAAGGCGTGAAAAAGGCGTTGTGAAGAGGTGAGAGGAGAGGAGAGGAGAGGAGGTTCTTCCCTTCCTCCTCCACACGGGCCACCGGCCACTACGCCTGCAACGTTCGGGGCAAATCTCCCAATGCCATCGGTCCCAATGTCCCAATGTCCCAGTGTCCCCAGTACAGACTTCGCGACTTCGTGACTTCATGGTACCGCTCCTACCGCTCCTACCGCTAGGAGCACCCAGCCATTTGGTTGAGCCAGTTGCAAGGGGCCATCCCAGTGCCATCCCAGTAGTCATCCCTTCAAATCCCTCGTGCTGCTTTAGAATCGATCTTGCTCTGTCTCTGTCTTCGTCTTCCCTTACGTACTTGTTGTATCTGACTCCCATTCTATACAAGATAATACAAGTACGTCGTGCCTAAGCGCTTTGGATTCGTCAGCATTCACTGTCCTGTCCTGTCCATACCCCCACCACCCAACCCACCTATACAAGCTCAGAGTAAGATCAGATTAGCTAATTAACCGCTGGTCGTACGGAGCTCATCGTTTCCAAGCAAGTCCCATCCAAGCAGGCAAATCCGAATGCCAGCCGATTCCAGCCGTTCTAGTTGTTAGCGCTGAAGTGGCAATTTGATGTCCCTGGATTGTGAAACCTCCGCACCTCCCGGACAGAAAGGAGGACGACCGACTATCACTTACCGACACAGTGATCTTCCATACACCATAATGCGATCCAGTGGTGGGACCGTGGAAGGGTTCCCATTCCTTTACCGAGGCGGGACCTGGCTCCTGAATCCTATCCCTCCTATCACACCCCAAAAATGGTTGCCGCTTTGGGAGAGAGGAAGGAGAAGAGGAAGGAAAAGAGGAAAAAAAAGAAGCAAAAATAAGTTTTCGTGGTGTCCATGTCCGCAGGGATCGAACATGCGGGTAAGATTTCCCCTCGATCTCCATTCGCTGACCCTTAGCCTTATGACGCGTGCCTGACGATATGCTGCTGATCCTTCTTTCTGTATAGTCGGAAAAGGTGGGAGGGGAATGGGAGTGGAATGGAATGAGTTCGCATAACCCTTCTGTATGCCCGTATCCAGCACCTAGAGTCCACGGGTATGAGACTGCCCCCAAAGCAAATCAGTCGCCGCCGTGCAACATGCAACTCGCAGAAAGCGACCGCTGCGCCCATTTGGGCGTATTGGCTCTCAATTGCCAACAGCTGTGGTGTTCCAGTTCTTGGGTGTGTGTGACTCCTACAGCTCCTATCTCCATTTTTAATTGTGCATGAACCCCTGGTTGGGACTTGCTTATCCATGTTCTCAGCGCGTCATCGCTCGTATACCTTGAAGACAAGGCAAGGCGAGAGGTACGGTACAGTAAGAAACACAGAAACGAGGAAATCCAGGGGCTTGTCTCTGAAGCGGCGAAGCAGCTTTGTCCGCCGTGATTCTATTGGTGTTGCCAATGCCGTGTATGCCAGCTCAACACCTCACGATGTACCTGCTTCTACCTACACCCGGCTGAAATTTAGGGATTTCTTCCTGCCCCTGCTCAGAAAAGGTGGCCACGAGACCGACTACATTGGCGTCTAGCTCAGTACAATGGATCGAATGGGGCAAAAGGCAGAGGATGAATGAATAGCGGTCTGCAATTTGGTTTGCGTGCTTGTGTTTTGGGCTTGTGCGAGGATGAGATAGCCAAAAGAGAAGTGAGGAAAGGGGGATAGAAATATGACAGCGCCATGCCGAGCTTGAGATAGATAAGTGGACGAAACATCTGACGGATCTGGACATTCCAGCAACTGCGTCTGATTAATAGAAAGCGACCTCGCCTCTGCTATTATTACCTTTCTTCAGCTTGACTCTCCTCAACTCCACTCCAAATCGGCTTCACGACCAGGAAATACATATTACGCCGGCTTTCCTGCCACTCTCAGATGCCCCGGGACTACACAGTTAGGGACTTCCAAAATCCAAAGTCTGGCTATCTGCTCTGGCCTACGGCTACGCTTAGGAGTTGCCTAAGAACATCAAACCATTATTACCAAGCCGGTCCCAGTCTTCCTGGACCAACACCGAGGATAGCTGGAAGCTTCAAGCCTAGCCCTTGATTGAAAGTCAAAACTTGCCCTTGCTATTTACGTATTCGCTTTGCATTCTTGCGCATTAAAAGGTTCCCAACCTCAGGATCACCGTTCCGGCTAAAGAGCAAATCCCGCACTGAAAGCCAAAGAAGAAGAGAGAAGAAGAGAAGAGAGGCAAAGAACAGAAAACGGTTATTGCTGTTCCTAGGATTATTTCTGGGTTCTTTTTAGTATTATTATTATTTCCACTTTCCAGCAAATTGGGGCTACCTATTTATTACATTTACACCCCTGACCTTGCGCGGACAGTTCTTCCGCAGCGCTATTTAAGAGTAAACTCAACTTCTGGTGAGCTTCTTGGCGGCGGCAGCCATCAACCCAATTAAGGAATTACAAAGTCAAAACCCGCCCTGGCCATCTTTTCTGACTTTTCCGTCGACTCATTCACATAACAACATAACACCACCACCGCTCTCCTTCACTTCTCCATTCACCTCTGGCGATTGCGTATATCAGCCAATCCTTTCCTTCTTAGTTCTCTGTCACTCTATTACCACCACGACCACCACTACTATTACTACTACTACTACTTCTACTACTACCACTACTACCACTACTACCACTACTACCACTACTACTACCTCTGCCACTACCTCTCTACCAACAGTTAGAAACAAACGTCTGCGACAAAAGTCTTTTCAGTCCCAACCCACGTTGCTTCTTCCGCCACAAGTTCTCCACGAAAGACATCCAACCTAACCCAAAATAATTCCTGCCGGCTTTGCATGCTCGACAGCCTCCTCGGGGCTTTTCCACTCTGCCAGCGCGCACACTTTTACATTTCCACAATTGGCCAGCTGCGTCTGCCAGGTTTCTGATCGTCGAATGCAATACCTTCCACATTCGATCCCAACACTACTACCACATGACTTTATGAGCAAATAATTCGACATTGGGCTCCAGGACTGGCAGACCAATAAGGCGACCCGGAAGAAGATGCGCTCAATTATAATACAAGGCGTGTGTTGTTGATACTCTCTGCGACTAGAAGTAGAGCTTGCAAGAGCTAGCTTTCCTTTCCACTATTTAGAGCAACATTATTCTACAATATGTCTGTGAATTCGAGTCCCTCTTTGCCGGCAACGGCTGCCTCGAACTTCTCCACTCAAAACACCAACCATACCCCCTCACGATCTCGACAACCCTCTGCGAGTGGACGACCGAAACCCTCCCATGTCCAAACGAATTTCCTCCCCTCGCCATCCTCCAATGCATACATCCCAACCTCTGCGGTCAGTGTCTCGACAGTCACAACTTCGAGTTCGCTGCAGGCGTCACCCATTATGTCCCCCGAAAATACACAGACGACTACAAACTCTTCTCTGCAGCCTTCACCCGAAGGTCCTCGAGGCCGCGACTCCGACTACCCACCCCCTCCGTTTGACCTACCCGAATCGATTGTACCAACTGCGTCCCGAAAATCGAGCCAAAATGCCATGGGCGAGGCTGTTTCCGTTAGCAAATCCCAAGGATTGATTAGAAGGCTTTCAAATAAAGCATCGAAGTTTGCTGGACGTCGTCGGCAATCGTCATCCACAGCAATGAGCCGGGATCACAGTACTGGACCAGTCACGATGCGCCGTAGAAGTGACAGTACTAACACAGCTCCGGAAGGTGGTAGGCCAACTATGTTCTCAGACTCAGATGACGATACCAGTGAAGATTACCGAGACGATTTCAGCTTGGTGATTGCTGAGAATGAAGCTCATGACTTTCCAAGTCCAAGTTCCTCTGTTGGTGGCTCGTCGCCGGCAGCCCCTGGTCCTGGCCCTGTAATACCATCCATTCTCCTCCAAGGAACAACTATGGTGAAGGTGACAAAGAAGAAGAAGAAACTTCTGACATTTGTCCTGGAGAAGGAAGCAGCGAAAGTTACTTGGGACAAAAATAGGCCTTCGAAATCGTTTTACATTGATGATATCAAGGACATCCGGGTCGGAACAGATGCTCGAAATTATCGTCAGGAATTCGGAGTCTCTGAGGCTGATGAGCCGAGGTTTTTCTCCATCCTGTATGCCGTCCCAGACAAATCAAAAGGCCGATCACAAAAGGTGATGCACTTGATTGCTGCTGATGATCAAACGTTCGACTTATGGACAACCACTCTGGATGCTATTTCGAAACACCGCCAGGAGTACATGGCATTCTTGTCGTCCTTCCACGAGAAGGCTGTCAGAGCTTATTGGCGTACAGAGATGAGCAAGAGATCCGACGGCAAGGAAACGATTGATCGAGCTGGTGTAGAGCGACTCTGTCGAAGTTTGCATATCCATACCTCTTCCGATTATCTGAAAACGAAGTTTGACCAGGCAGACACCACCAAGACTGGCGACCTAAATTTTGCTGAGTTCCAGGATTTCGTCAAATTGATGAAGCGGCGTGAAGATGTATGTGCTATCTACCGAGACATTACTGGCAGTGAAAAAGACAAGGGTCTCACTTTCGAAGAATTTCTCCAGTTCCTTCAAGATGTACAGGGCGAAAACATCACCGATCGTCGAAAAGAATGGGAGGAGGCCTTTGACAAATTCTCACGTCGGTCCAAATTAACCACCACTGATGAAATTCCACGAATCAATGAGGCTGCTCTAGCCAGCTTCCTAATTTCGACATACAACTTACCATATGACAAAGCACCGGCAAAATACACATTGGACCGTCCATTTAACGAGTACTATATCTCTAGCTCCCATAATACCTATCTATTGGGCCGACAAGTGGCGGGACAATCTAGCGTTGAAGCGTACATCAGCGCTTTGAGTAGAGGTTGTCGCTGTGTAGAAGTGGATTGCTGGAACGGCAGCGATGGGCCTGTAGTTATGCATGGTCGAACGCTCACAAGCCAAGTGTCGTTCGCCGACGTTATGTCCACGATCGCAAAATATGCCTTCGTCAAGTGCCAATTTCCACTCTGGATTTCTCTCGAGGTCCATTGCAACCCGCAGCAGCAAGCAATGATGGCTCAGATTATCAAAGAAACATGTGGCTCGCTTCTCGTCACTGAACCTCTCGACCCGTCAGCAGAACAATTACCTTCACCATCCCAATTGATGAATCGTATCTTGATCAAGGTTAAGAAGCCTCGTTTTTTTGACGAGCCTCGTTCTTTTGACGAGCCTCTCTTGACAGAGAGAGCTGCACGACCTCGTGGCAGCAGTTTGAGCTCGCCATATGTTCGACCAATCCAGCTCGACAATTCTACAATTTCAGCCGGACTTCTCCCACCAAGTCTAAATCCACGAACGGCAAGGATCATTAGTCAGAGTCAAGCCAAGAATTCAGGGAGCGATGGCCAAGAGAGTAGCAGCACCAGCGACAGTGAAAGTCTCACAGAAGACCCGAAGTCAAAGGACAGCAACCAGAAGCATAAAACTAGCAACATAGTCAAGGTTCTTGGTGAACTGGGCGTCTATAGTGCCGGGCTTAAATTCCGTGGTTTCGATGATCCAGAAAGCAAAACTTACAACCACATCATCTCTTTCATGGAACACACTTTCAATAAGAACAGCGAAACACCGGAGCAACGACGTGCTATTACCCGACACAATATGCGCTACCTGATGCGGGTCTACCCAAATGGATGGCGCGTTGCATCAACAAACTTCGATCCTTTGAGGTACTGGCGACGCGGGGTACAGATGGTTGCATTGAACTGGCAAACATATGACCTTGGCATGCAAATGAACGACGCAATGTTTGCAGCTTGGACAGATCAATCAGGCTATGTGCTAAAACCAAGCGAACTTCGAGAGATCAAGATGCTGAAAAATGTTCCCGAGGAAGCTGGAGAACATCACGTTAAGCGAGAGCGCAAAAATGTCGTCTTCTCGATCGATGTCATCTCGGCCCAACAACTCATGCGACCCAAAGGTCTCGCCCCGAACCGTACTGTTGATCCTTACGTTGAAGTTGAAGTCTATCACTCGGATGATAAAAGCAAAGACAACAAGGGTGTCGTTGGCGAAGGTGGTCTCGATGCCTCTTCCAAAGATGGCTCATCTGGACTTGGTGTCCCCCATCGAAGACGTACCCATATCGTTCCTGAAAACGGCTTTAACCCGGTTTTCAACAAGAACTATTCAAAGTTCAACTTCGCTCTAACAACCAAGTACCCAGACTTGGTTTTCGTTCGCTGGACTGTCAGATGTTCCAATGATGGGCACAATTACAGCGATAAAGGTCAACCACTAGCAACTTATACCGCCAAACTCAGCAGTCTCAAACAAGGATACCGAACTTTACCTCTCTACGACAGCAATGGAGACCAGTTCCTCTTCTCTACCTTGTTCTGTCGCATCAAGATTGAGCCAGTCACCAGTGTCTATGTCAACGCCGAGATCCCTGAAAGTGTCGGAGTCCTCAAGACCATTGGCCGCACCGTCTTTAGCCGATCACCTATGTCCCCAAGGTCATCTTCAGACATCCAATATGAAAAATAATCAATCTCCCCAAACAAATTCTCTTCAGCCTGTACAAAACTTTTAATACTGTCTTACCAGAAACAACACAAACCCGGCGTACTTTTTTCTGGAAAATATACGAGAAGTCATTCAATGCATCGGCGCAACCAGCCGCCCAATTCGAGATACTACTCATACTCCTCGTTCTACCCACAAATTAGTGGTTTTTTTTTTTTTTTAGCGAATCTTTCCCTTTCTAGCAATCGGCGCATTATATAAATAGGAAATGAAAAAGTGGCTCACGCTGCATCTGCATTCTACATTTTTAGGGGCATCAACGAGGCATAAGGCATATATGCGGGCACACAGCATCAGCGGCGGAAACATCTTGCACTGGCATTACACTCTTTAAAGATTACTAATTTCCTTGGTTTATTTTTGCTTTTTGTTAGACTCTTGGACGAGGTCGGCGACTTTTCTCCCTTGATTTGAGAGGACAGGTTTCCTGATTTTACCTTCTGGATGGATGGGGGCCTTGGTGATGTTGAGATCTCGGTCTTGCGCTTGCTTGCTTTTATTTCATTTTCCTTTGTTCGCTGGTCGGATTCGGTCGAGTCATAGTTTTGGGAACGGGAGCTGGAATTGGAATTACATGGAGTTGGCTTTTTTGCTTTGAATTGATGAACGGGGTGGATTAGTGAAGTGTATATTTATATTAATCAGATCGCTTGGTGGAGCTTGATCGATTAGTTGTGGGGTTTGAGGTGGAAGGGTAGGAAAGGGAAAAGGGAGGGGGGAGAGAGATTACAAAGAATGAAATGAATAATTACCATCCAAAATATATCTTCTTACGTGAATTTATATCCTTATGTATCCAGTCTAATAACTACTAGTTCATAATAGCTACCTTAATGAACTCACTATTACTTTTAACTTTCCTCATCCGACGATGTCTTAGCAATCGCATAGACACATTACAGAAACAACATATGTAAGTTATCTCTTTCTTTCTTACTTCCTTTCGACCCTTTTGAATTTCTCATTCCTCATTTCTCCCTCTTCATCCATCCTTTCCCTCCCTCTTCCTATTTCTCTTAACACATATATCTAAAGTGAATATTACCTTTCTTTTTTTAAAAAAAATAAAGAAAGATTATGTATGTAAATCTTGGAGGAACATCATGGGAAAGTAAGTTTCAGGAGATAGCAGATTGGAGAGTTGGATGGTGGGATAATGGGGGAGGGTTAGGGGATGGGCTTGAATGAAAAGTAATGAGATCATTACTAGTAGCTTTAGTCATAGCTTTGTCTAGAGACGATGGTATCCCTAAACGCACTGGGAAAATAGGGTGAAGAAAGTAAGAAAAGGGGGGTTACTTTACTTTAGTAAATAATAAATAATAAGATAAATAGTAAAAGATGGGTGACTATCTAATGAGTAAGTCGTACTCTAAAAGCGATCTGGGGGATGGTATAATATACTCCTCTTTTCAAGCATGGGATTAAGGGAGGGATAGAGAATGGGATTGCCAAAGGGGGAAGTTAAGACTAAAAGATTTAGTAAGAGAAAGAAAAGATAGGGAAAGGTCCGAAAGGAGAAGTCTTCTTTCTAGTAAGTGAAATATATCCATGTTTGCATATAAAGATCTCATAAGACGCCTAAATGGATTTGTTTATATTAGAGAGAAATCACGCTATTATATATGAACGGAAGATAGGAGTTTATACTTTTGACAATGGAAATATCCGGTTGGTTAATCTTATATCGAGGTTTTAATTAGTTGTTTCATGCCTAGGTAAATATTTAATATTCTAACGATATTAATAATGGTAATGGTTTAAAAGTTAGTGATCTCCTCACTCCACTCACTCTCTCTAACTGAAAGGCGGACTATTCTACTCTTCTCTATCTCCGTGTCCAGTAAAAGCTCAGAACATTGTTTACTGGCGGTCCTATCCCTGTATGGAAGTGGGCGAAACCTGCAAGTTCATACTGCCGGAAGACAGGTTTCTGGGAGGTGGATGTAGGGCGGGGTAATTGGGAATGGAGAGTGGGCAGCAGAAAAAGAGCTGCTCATATTTGTGAGAGACGTCTCGGAGGCGAAATCGGAGGGCTTGAAGAAGCGTAGGGTCAAATTTTGGGCTTAGAATGAACTAGGTTACAATGAAGCTATACAGATGGATAGACGGTGATCAGGGCAGGAATCAACAATAATCAATTTACTGTATAAATGAGTGTACATGAGTTGGTCTACGATCCACTCCATACCTCCTCGCTGCATTCTTTCCATTTGAAGAATGAGATGCCCACCTAGCGGTGCTGCGGCTGTTCCCACAAGTGCCACCAGTGCACATCTTTCATACAACGAGTTGCAGAAATCACCCAAGATGCTTAAGGGATCGATTGAGAGTTCCTAGCAGGGGCGTAGACTCGAGACACCAAACAAGTATATAAGGAGTCTTAGGTGAATTTTCTTTAATCTTGTTAAGGTACTCATGGAAGGATTTAATTGTCAGAATTGTGGCTTCGAGGTTAAGAGGTGGTTTTTTTGATACTCTCGATCGTCTCTGTGTATAGATAGATACGTGGAACGAGAGTTTCGTCGTCAATATCGTGCGAGATATAGTAGTAGTTGCGATGCTAGTAGAAGGTGTTTGTAACTCTAAAGTTTTGACAGCCTTATACGTGTTAGAGATGAGAAATACGTCCACTGATACCCGGAAAAGGCCTTATCTTGACGTGAGATAGTTGCAGAGTTTACCCATATTGTGAGACGGCTAGAAGTCGTCTGGCTATGCTACCCCCTCTAGGGGTAGCAACCAGGGTAATTTTGTAGCTATAAAGGAGGGGCTTATCCCCTGCTTCACCACGCAGACGCTTAGGATATCACTTATCCAGCCATATACTCTTTTGATTACTGTTCTCTTGTTTTGCATACTTCTTTCTTGTGCTGCGACTTGAGGTCCCGCATCTACCACCGACCCCATACTCTTTCACAATATTAGAGCAGGGAAAATTTAGGAGTACAAGATTGTTGTATCTTAGGAGTTGTCTATTATCTCGCTTGCCGTTAGGTTATTTAGTCGAGTTATCTACGGCACGCCTATTCTAGATACTTTCTATCTTCCGTAGGAGCTCTATTATGAGGGAGCGGTTTGTGGGAGCGTTAATTAACCTGCAGATGTGTGACCAGTTAGAGGATAGGATTAGAAATTAAATCAAGAATATAATTCTTTCCTCACACAACGATAGACACCAAGAAACCTTGCCCCTTCGTCTAAAACTTCATCCTATATAACAATTTTCCCTCCTTCACAATCTCCTCTTCCCTACTCAGAAACTCCGGCATATCCCACGTACAGCTGATAAACCTTCCTGCCAACCATTCCCTTTTCTTATTCGTGAGAAAACAAAGCGAATCCGCAGCCATGTCCAGCGTATCAGTTAAAACTACTCGCAACTCATTAGCCCCCTTGCTTTACCACAGAAAAGCATACTAACCATGCGCCATACTAGGCCCCATATTAACCGCCAGTTCTGTTGGTATGCCCCCGGGATGCACCACATACGCCAAAACATCCTCATCCCCATACTCTACCATGAGATTCTCCGTAAACCTCAGGAGCACAAACTTCGTTCCTTGATATCCGCTTCCTCCACTACTACTAAAATAAATCCCCCCGATGCTCCCCACATTCACAATCGTCTTATCTCCTCCCTTTAACAACAACGGAAGCAGAGATCTCGTAACCCAATATACCCCTCGAATATTGACTTCGAAATTCATCCACCACTCCAAGGGATCCGAATCTGCGATTTTGTAGTCAAATGAGGAGAGATATCCTGCATTATTGATTAAAATATCCAATCTTCCAAATACCGTTTCTATCTCCACAGCGGCATTCTGGACACTCTCATAATCCAATACGTCGAGCTTCAAAACCAACACTTTCGGAGTGGGTTTCCCTGCTCCTCTAGCAGCAGCTAAAATTTCTTCTTTGGCAGAAGTTAAATCAGAACGTGCACCGATTGCAATCCCTTTAGCACCTGCTTTGGCATATGAAATAGCGGTCGCGCGACCGATTCCTTTCGATGCACCGGTTATGAAGACGATTTTCCCGCTGAGGTTTGATTTTGTGGCGGGGTCGATAGCGGGATATGTGTCCCTGTGGGTGATCTTTGTGAAATTGAGTCCTGTTGATGCATTAATTAGCTTCATTGTTTTAACTTAAATGGTATATATTACCCCCTGCCCCCCGGATCACTTAGTTTTTTTGGCCACTTTCGTAACAGATTATACGCTTACTACCTTTAACTCGAAAGGCTAAAAAAACTACAAAGTACTTTAACGGGAGAATTTTAGTAGAATAAATGGTGCTTGCTTACCATTAGTAACAACTGGATGGTATGGTGGCATCTTGAGAATCTGAATCTTTAGAAATGCAAGTTTGAAGGCTGCTGGAGTGTTTCAGAGACCCTCGTCTTATATCTTTCTTCGATTGGATCTGTTCTGCCCGATCGGACTGGTTGCGTTATGAGTTCCCGGCGATTGGTAAGTACTTCCCCCACGCGAGCAGCCGAGCCGCGTATTATTGGTAATCTTAACGTGCGAGCGCCGAGCTGTAGTTCTTGGTTTGTGGGAGGAAGTGGTATTACTAAATCCAAAGTACCTCAAACAGTTCTTAAATCTCAAAGAGAAGTTCTAATCGCAAGTATATAATAATCCAATGCAGTCCAAGAGTAAGGGCTCCTAGACAGGTAACAAGCCCTAGGTGCTACCTACCTCCTCTCCCATATGTATTCCTAGAGCAAGCAATTTCTTGCTAGGCCAAAGCACTAGGCCTCTGACAGGCCTCCCTGCTCCCCTGGATATTGGAGATCAAGTCTTAAGCAGGCTCTTCCTCCTGCTGCATAGTCAAGATATTGCCCTTGTTTTCCGCAACTCCTTAATATAAATAGCCTTTCTTTGCTCTTACCGAACCTTCCCACAAGCGCAACTTTCCTCTATTCCTAACCTTTTATCTATATGATTAAAAGTAGATATATAATAATTATATATTCCAGAATTGGTAAAGATAAGTAAATATTATATTTCTACCTATTCCAAGAAGTTGTCACATCCTCTTTCACCCTTTATGCCCCATAGTAGGCACTAAGGTTTCTCCAACTATTGCTGCTCTTGAAGCAGCATATATCATTCCCCTAAAATTCCTCCTATAAAAACTTCGCATAAAAGACTTACATATATGGAATTTGTAAACCGAAGGCTTTGCTGAAAACTCTATACCGCTACCCCAGAGGGCTCTTCATTTGATCGTATCGCACTGGGGGTTCCGCTAAACGCCCTGAGGCGTGGTCCTGCTTCCTACACAGACAGATGAGCTGATCCCTTGAATTGATTCTATACTTTATCGTGGTGGTTCACTCTATTCTGTAGCCTCCAAACCAGTTTGTGACTTGGTCTTAGCTCTATAAATAACCCAATCGAGTAGATGTACCACGTACAGGTGTTAAGTCGTCGCATCCTACTAATGTATAACTAATTTAATGAGCTATTCGCAGTTTCACAGTACCAGGGATAGAAAGGAGTGGCGAACTGCCGTGGGAGTGAAACGGGAAAGCCGTCAATGAGGATTTGAACAGCTTCTAAATGAGATATTTTCAATCACAAGATAAACGAAAAGTATCACTGTTCATTTGAAAAGAAACAATTAATTCGTAGCTCCGTATCTCTAAAAAGCCAGCGCCTAAACTATACCAATCTATTACCGTACAATCCCATAATCAAAAGATGGCGCTTATGGACCAAAAACCAAGGTCCTAACCTCAATACTCTCTCTACCCCTAGCTCCAGCTGGAGTTCTGGGATCAACGAAAGCAGTATGGGGAACTCTGCCACCCTGCACACCAGATCCAGACTTCAATGACTCGCTATCAAAACACTCCAGGAACAATCTCTCATTATTTGTCATTCCAGACCAGTAATGCCATTTTTGACCCTCGTTGTATCTGATTCCTGCTGTTTCACCGGTTGTATCTGGGTATCGGTGTTCGATTGGGATGACATCTTTGTCTGAAGTGCTTGCGGAACTAGCGAATCCCAATGGGGAAGCTTGAACAGGCCCATTGAGGGGACGCCAGACATTGATAATTCGGTATCGACCTTGCAAAAGCTTCTCTGCCTCCTCTGGAGAAAGATGTCTCCTTACTCGCTGAACGGCAGATTTGGTAGTTTGATCGATATGTACTCTGATGACGGGAGCACGATGAGCATTTGGGTCTGATCGGCGGATGGTGTGATCGAAGATAACGACTTTGTTTGATCCTGGAACGTTGTCAAGGATTAGTTTCTCGATTTCTGGGTAGTAATTCTTCTTGACAGATTCGTCGTCGGCGAAGTCTTTCTCTGCTGAATCGGGAACGTTTTGAATGACTTGGAAAGCGTCGGTATCAAGATTGTACTGCG
This sequence comes from Chlorencoelia australis, assembly GCA_003988815.1. Taxonomy (NCBI): domain Eukaryota; kingdom Fungi; phylum Ascomycota; class Leotiomycetes; order Helotiales; family Cenangiaceae; genus Chlorencoelia; species Chlorencoelia australis. The sequence goes on from QYAN01000003.1 coordinate 456,760, forward strand.
ATTCTCGACCACGGATATCGGTGAAAGGAACTTGGACGTCAAAGTCTGCATAGTTTCTTTGTGCTACGCCCTCAGGTTGCGGTTCAACGTAGTTGTATGGAGTTGAGCCGTCTTCTGGTGGCTTGAAGTAGTTTAATGTGACGGTAACACTGCCGCGGGGGATGTAGCTGCTGCCGACATTGGAAAGATAGGAAGCCTCAGTTCTGGCAGACTGGGAAAGATTGTGTGCAGGAGTTGGATGAAGTGGTGCTGTAGTCGTCATGGTTCAGGGGGTTTGTATTATTCGAAGTTCTTTGTCTTTGGCGGAGGGAACCTTAAGATATTGGGGGGGGTTTGATGGTAAGTGATGGAAGTGCTTTGATGTAAGTGCTTTGATGGAAGTGCTTTGATGCTTGGTTAGGATGATCTGAATTGAGTAATGTCAGTGTGAGAGAGGGGTTGAAGGGATTTATATAGGATGTTAGAGCAGTGTTTACTAATTATGGTAGAGGCAGTGAATTGTAAGCCGATCGAACCGTAGACGTCATGGGCACATTTGAAATCGATGTTATTCCCGAATCAAGCACGCAATTCGGAGGTGGCGGAGAACAACTGTTGCTTCAAGATGCTTGCTTTCTTGCTTACAAATAGAGATCAGTAATCAAAGACCTGTGCTTCACTATTTACCCGCTTTCTTTGCTGTACTAGCTACAGTAGCTACTATAGCTCTGAATTTCACAAACTGCGTGCGATTTGTCAAAGCAATGGAGAATCCGGAGATGGGCCGCGTTCTCGGATGACGATAAGACAATGATGAGACAAGTGATGAGGTTGATGGCATTGATGCGAAGTTTTTTTATTTTTTATTTTTTTTATACGCCGATTATGTAAGGTTTGTGGCGAATTCTGTGGCTTTGGCTTTAGCCAATAGAAAGAAATACGCCTGATAGTTCCCATGGAATTTCCCGTCTAGATCCCGGAATATTTACTTTCTTTCTCGAAAGTAAACAAATGGAAACGGCATAACGATATACACCAATGTACAATTAATGCGGAAAACATTCACAATTCCCATGAAATGCTATCATCGCTAAATATTCGATAACCCACTTGAGACCTGAGACGCGTAGAAGGACTTCATCAATAACTCCTTCCCACAATACTATCAAATATGGATGAGCTACTATCCTCACCCGATCCCCTCAACGATTCTCCAACCTTTCAATCTCCTCCCAAGGCAAGACGATCCTCGAGAGCCAAGCGCTCTTTCCCACTTAGGGGCAGCTCCCCAAAGAAACAAACTTTCCAACTGGATGTTGGAAATACTTTATCGCCACAGAAAATACGAGTCACAGTTGAAGCTGGGGATTCTGATGTTGAGAATGATTACACAAATGGTGGAGGTCGATCTCCATCGCCATTTGGCGCGCCAAGGGTTCGCAGACGAGAGAGAACAACGACAACGACTGTCCCTCTGAAAGGACTCTCAGATACCGAAGACACTGTGAAAACTATCACTACACCCAAACGTGGAAGAGGTCGGCCTAAGAAGTCTGGAACTCCAGTGAAGAAGGGTGGTCGTGCAGCGACTCCAGTGCGAAGTGGTCGGAGGAAGAGCATCGGTCATTTAGTAGATGGGGATGATTCTCAAGATGTTGATTTTAATATCGGACAAGGAGTGGAAGTAGGCAGAGGAAGGGGAAGGTCTAGGTCCACATCAGCCAAAGCCGGCTGCAGAAAAAAAACACCAGCCGCAAAGCAAATAGGATCAGGAAAGACAGCCCCAAGTATAGCAAGCAGAAAGGGAAGAGGGGGAAGAAAGACAGTTCCCCAAGAAGAGGGTGAAGTTCCTGAAGATTTACCGGTAGAGGGCCAGGATGCTGAGGATGAGATCGATCACATGTCAGATACCAATGAAGGTCTGAATTTGACAGATGTCCATTCACCCTCAGCATACTCTACTGTTCGTTCCACGGTAGCTCGCAGTACTGACTTAGATGTCACCATTGCAGGATTTCATCCAAGCAGTAAAATTCCCGCCAAGACAGGGTGGTCAAGTCCAAGGCTTATTGAAGCAAGTTCGAGTCGGAGTGTCAGCCCTTACCCTTCGCTATCTATTTCGCCGGACAAAAGTGCTTTCAGTCAGTCTGGCGAGGGAAGTGTCGCTATGGTACCCTCCTCTGCTTGTCGTCCACAAGAGGATTATGATCTTGCTCAAAATGATGGGTATCAAGACCAAGACGAAGATGAAGATAAAGATGAAGATGACAACGAGAATGAAGAAGTTAGAGAAATGCCAGAATTCGACACAATCCTTGAGAGTGAAGGATTTAGTATGATATCCGTGGACTCTGTGCTATCTTTGAGAGAGCATTTAAGTAGCCCTCTTGTTCAAAATAAAAGGAAAGAGCCGGCAGACAAAAATCGTCTCACCGTTTTAGGAGATACCGCTCTCGAAGTTGACTCGTTTCTAAGTGTTGAGCCAGACATACTTGAAGCTGCTACCCCAGGGTGCCAACCTCAGAATCAAAATTTAAGATCGGTTCAGAACGCCGAAGCGAACGACTCATTCTCAAGCATCCCCCCTGATATCCTTGAGGCGGCAACTCTTGGAAGGGAAGTACTTGTGACGCGGCTTTCGAATCAGAACTCGAAGGACGACGATCCATTTTCTAACCCAGGCCCTTCGAGTCTAAAAGCAGCTACATCGAGGAAGACTCCGCCAAAAACTCGAGCACCGGTTTACGAGGAGGCATATGAGGACTCATTCTCAGTAATCCCCACTGCTATTCTGGATGCAGCTACCCCGGCTGCTTTGCGTCAAGCCTTATTCAATCCGAATGCGGGACAGACAAAGCTGGGCATTCCTTATGGGGCTCAGGTGTTACAAATGAATGCCTCCGATTCAAGCATAACTTCACGACTTCCAACGCCAGAAGATACACCATCACCTGGGGAAGAGTCGAATCACTATAGCATTGTTCCAACATCTACGGCAAATCGAAGCGACATAGCAAAAAGCAATGACGATTCCCCAATGTATTCACACATGCCATCTTCACCTCCATCCCTAGTACCGCGTAGGTTTACCTACACCGCACACCTCGGACAGCAACGTCAATTAAATCCTGATATGACTCAGACGCCATCAATTGTATTCTCATCACCTGCCCTGCCTCCTATTCTCCACCATCCCAGAGGACAACCAGCTTTCAGATTAGAAAATCCATCAACAACGAAGCTCTCTCCTGCCGCGCAGGCTGGACGTGTTTTACAAGATATTGTTGTGCCTTCATCCTCACCAAGAAGCCGATCTCAAAGTCTGGGTAGTCCTTTCAAGAGCCCTGGACCAGAGAAAAAATCCGCCTCAAGTGCCACCCGAGAATCGAATATCGCTCCTCTAGTATCGGAAGAAAATCAATTTCTGAAATTGGATCTCCATAACCACCTGTTTACGCAACCCTTACGAAAGAACTGGAATGAGTTACAAGAAGATCCATTTAGTACGAACGCAACAACCCAGTCGAGGTCACCATCTCCAGAGGAGAAAGAGGCGTATAGCCTAGAGGTTCCAGGTCAGCGTCCAGCTTTGAATCCTCGCCTTTCATCTGTTAGGTCAATGGCAGTTTCCGCTGAGAGTGATGATGCGATGAGCTGGCAGGCAGAACAAGAAACTGCTATTGAGGCAGGGGCTCCATCAAATCAAAGTTCAGTCTCAACAGGAAATGACAGCACTGAAATATGGGAACAAAAATGGGCAGCCGAAAGAGTTGTCGTAAGTAAGCAAATAGCAGCCGCGAATACTAGTGACGTGATTGTCATCAACTCAGATGAATCGGATGCTCATAAAGAGGAGGGTGAGGATGAAGACTTTGGGTTATTATTGGAAACTCTGAATTCATCCTCTCCGGCTCTGCTACGGGACGAGCAAGCAAAATTTGAAGGACCAAGAAGGAGTAAGATACCAAGTCCGTGGAGGAAGAACAACAAGAGGCTAGTCTACAACGATGAGCTATCCAATTTATCATCTCCAGCTCCTCTTGCCATTATTCCCGTCTCGAGGCGATTTAAAAAGCCTACAGGTCCAATGACTATACGACGCATATCACCTATTGAAGCTAGCAGTGATGAAGCAAGTGTAGACCTTTCTGGCTGGCATATTCCACAGAAGTCAAACTTCAACCCTCGTCCTCGAAGTGCCAGTGGGAACCTCGATCTCTCTGCTCTCTTAGCCTCCTCGCCTATTAAAAGTCTTCCAGTACTTCCCACCTCGCAGCAAACACGGATGCCATTTGAACCAAGTTCTACGGTAAACGTACAGGTCAATCAGCAGTCATCAAGTGAAGTACGAGAGAAGTTCTTTGCACCCATACCCCAGAAGCAGGGCTTCAAGCCTGTACCTAGGAATCGTTCACCGGGCGAATCTGTCGCACCTTCGCCACTTAATAATCCTATGTCGCAGATGAAAGGCATATTTAGTCATCTCGGTGGTCCTTCAAATGACAGTACATTCAGAGCACCACCCAAAGTATCGTCCTCCGCTACAAAACCACTATCGGACATATCCCCAAGCAAAGCCAACACTCTGCCTGTCCAGCATCACACTTCACCAAGCGAAGAATCTACTTTCGAGCCTCTCACCTCTTCCAATGTAAAGGAAGGTGCCGATATCAACAGCCGAACTCGCAAATGGGCAGAATCGATTCATTTCTCATCAACACAACAGCTTTTTAATCTCTCCCCCACAAAATCATGTCTTCGCTCTCCCTCTAAACCACCCTCTACGGAGATCTCTCCAAGGAAGACAGTCGCATTCGTTTCTTCCTCTTGTCCCCCTTCTCCTCCCTCTCTGCCCCTCTCATCCACGACCTGGTCTCGCGATCATTGGCACCTTCTCGATTCCATTTTACAAACCTGGAAGCCAGAAAACCAAGTAGAAGGCAGTCGGATAGAGAAGAGGAGAAGAAACGAAACAAGAGTGATAAGTTCTTTACTAGGAAAGAATGTCAAAGCAGAAGGAGAGAAATTGAAATTGCAACAGTGGCATTTAGAGGTAGTAGATGAATTTAGAGGGGAAGTACCGGGCTGGGAAGAGGCAGTTATTGCGAAGAGGGTTTTTGCGCTGGTGATCGGGGAACAGAGGAGGCGAGAGGGGAGAAGTCCGATGAGAGATGGGTTTACTGGGAAGAGAGGAGAGAGGGGAGAGGTATAGATATGATTATTAATATGAGGGTATACGAGGGGAGTTATATATGGCAAAAGTCGACATTTTATTTTTGTGTATTGAATGAAGAAATTGGATGGAATTGGATTTCAGGAGCTAGGTAGTGTCTTTTGTTTTAGTGGAAGTTCTAGGTTTCTTTTTTGAGCATAAGAGAGTTTTGATACCAATGAAATGATTGATTCGAATTTTTGGACAAATTTATCCTTTGCTGCCGTAAGCCTTAGGTCATGAGAGCTTATATTATAGTCTTGATTCAAAGTGTAAAAGTGAATAGGTAAACTTTAAGTACTCAGAATTTACCAGCCTATTTACAATACTCATTTCCTATACATACTTAAAAATAAAACTACACACAACATCCCTTAACACTTCTAACCCTCTCAATCCCTCGATCTACAAAGTAGGTATATCCTTCCTTAAATCCTTATTCCACCTCTGAAATTTCTCTCTTTCACACACACGCACAACCCCCCATCCACGTATCTATCTATAAGGTATCTTTTCACAAACATTAAATCCACTAGATCGCTTAAAATAAAACCTCCTTACATAAATGTCATTGAAGGGCTAAAGGGGTATTGATAACTAAGATTGTTTAAAGTAGAAATAGCTTCTATAAAACTCATCTCTTAGTAGTTAGCTAGGCTGGGGGAAGGGAAAGGAGTTAGCTAGCTTAGTCAGTTGGCTAGGTTATTTAATTTACGGTGGATAAAAACCCTTCCCTATTTTATTCCGAAATGTAGTAAGATACGATTATAAATTATTTGGCTAAATTTCAACTCAAATTCTAGCATAGGAGTTAGATAGGGGCTGTAGATCTGATCTGATCTGGGGACTAATGAGTAGGTGTTATGTCTCTTTCAAGTCATCACTTGAAACAGAAAGTTTAACTAAGCTAACTGATATGATGGAATGATGAATATGAATATTCTTTTGCATTTCCCGCCCCTAGTCTTGCGCCTCTATGATACAAAGTATGCCATCTAAAATGCCATTCCATCCATCACTTCCCTCCTTCCCCCTTCAAACCGTTTCATTTATTCCAGCATACTCGCCTGATTAGTATAAAGCACATCCACCACACTACTCAACTTCTCAATTGTAGCCAACGCAGCATCATACCCCTCATCCCTCTCCGTCTCATCAAAAATAATCAAACACCCCGCTCCCTGATCTAAAACCCCAATAATAACTTTATCAAGAATCATCTGACTCAATTTACGTTCCACTTGTTGTGTATCAAGACCAACAATTTTGGCGATATGGGCGATTTCGACGCGGGAAAAGGGTTCGATTACTTTGATGAGATTTTGTTCCAGCATGGCGTCGTAGAGACGACGGAGATGGTTGCGGATAAAAGGGTCACTGCCGAGCTCGTGGCGGTAGTCGCCGAGGGCTTTTTCGTATTCCTCTAGTGAGCGATTGGAGTGTGCTCTTGCAACGGCTTTCATAGCTTCGAGATTCTTGCAGGCGTACTTGACGGCTTGTTTAGAAGTCATGAGTTGGTTGACGTCGTCGACGAGGTTAAGCATGATTTTGCAGAGGAGCATGTATTGTAGTGCTGCGGTGGCTTTGTCGGATTCGTCTTGGGTATGGTACCCATCCAAAGCTTCGATGAAGTAGGAGAAGGCCGTGTTGAAATCTTTGTCTTCGGCGTGGAGTTTGCCAGATTGCATGTCCAGGCCGGCTTGTAGGAGAGGAGGGGTGTAGACGGATGCGGCGCTAGTACGGGCACTGGTCAATGCTGCGCGGCCTTTGGCTACGTTTCCTAGGGCGTGGTAGACGCGGGATTCGAGGAGTTGGACTTCGACAAGGACGAGCTTGTCGTCGAGACGTTTGAGCTCTCGGAGGAGGCTGTTAATGAGGGTAAGGGCATCGTAGTAGGATTGTTTGACCATGAAGAGGGTGACGAGACGGGTTTCGAGGTTTTGTCGAAGAAATCCTCGTCGTTCCGAGGTGGCCCATTCGATACATGACTTTGTGACGGCGATTTGGGTATCTGTTGTGTTTGGGATAGCATTAAATAGATCTAGAAGTTGTCGGACTAGAAGGGTGAAATGTTAGCATAATATCTAATATAAAATACATGTATGCCATAAAGGATATTGCTTGATTCAGCCCCATTCGTACCTAGCTTTGCTGTTTTGGCCTTTGCAAAGGAAGAGAGTACCGTCCTGCTCACGGTGATCAAGTGTACCAGCTCATCTGCGTTCCTGTCCAGCATTAGTAATAATGTTCACCCACAATTCCATCAACCTGCTCACTTCTCATCCCGATACAATTCTCCCAAACTGACCAACGCAGTCTCATATTCCCTTACGGCAGCATCTGAAGTCGCGGAAGGTGGCTTGGAGATGATGTCCTTGAATTCTGCTTCTGCCTTTCTGGGATCCGTCTTAGCTAGCTTCTGTGCTTCTTGTATCCGGACTGAATCTGCAGGAGCCATCTTGATTATTGTTGAAGATAACTTTATGAAGGAGAGATGTTGAAAGGTCTTCGCATTGAAGATGGGCGCAATTGAAGGCAAGCTCGCCGCATCCGCGCTAATAGTTATACCCCTGCAACTTTTTAACTTCTAATTCTTTTTCTACCAAAACTTCAATTATGGCCACAACATCCTAAAGTCAAAATGGTATGTACAATCTTCCAATTTATAGATCACTATGCTAATGATAATTCCTTCTAGAAAATTAAAACCATTGAACGGCCGTCTTCGGCCTACAAAGCCCCAGGATCTGATGTCGCCAGACAACCCAAAAATCTTGATCCTGCTTTACATCCATTTGCTCGCGCAAGAGAGTACACCCGAGCCCTGAATGCCACCAAATTGGAGCGAATGTTTGCAGCTCCTTTTATTGCCCAATTAGGGAAAGGCCATGTCGATGGTACGGGATTCAGAACTCCCTATCTTTCTTTTCTCTACATGAAGCAATCTCTAACGTCCTGAATATCGATAGGAGTCTACACGATGGCAAAGGATCCGAATTCCCTACAGCGTTTTGCATCCGGAAGCGGTGACGGCATTGTGAAAGTCTGGGATCTGACCAGTCGTGATGAAATCTGGAATGTTAATGCGCACGAAAATATTGTAAAGGGGATGTGCTGGACGAAAGATCAGAAGCTTCTGACTTGTGCAAGCGATCGGATGATAAAGCTTTTTGATCCGTATAATTCTCCCTCTGGAACCGCACCTTCAGCGACCTGGCTTGGAATGAACGCTTTTACGAGCATATCGCATCATCGGACGAAGAACTCATTTGCCGCTTCGTCAGGAGTTATATCAATTTACGATTTGGAAAGACAAACTGCACTGCCTGAAACGCTCAAATGGCCAAATGCTATGGAAACAATAACTACTCTATCTTTCAACCAAATCGAGACATCCATACTAGCATCTGCGGCAACTGATAGGTCCATCATACTTTATGATCTTCGGACAGGAGTTCCAGTCCACAAAGCTATTCTGCGATTTGCTTCGAATGCAATTTCATGGAATCCAATGGAGGCATTCAATTTTGCAGTCGCCAACGAAGACCATAATATCTATATATTTGATATGCGAAGGATGGACAGAGCACTGAATGTACTGAAGGATCATGTAGCTGCTGTAATGGATGTGGAATTTAGTCCTACTGGAGAAGAGCTTGTGAGTGCTTCATATGATCGAACCATACGTTTATGGAGCCGCATGAAAGGTCACTCAAGAGATCTGTACCACACAAAACGTATGCAAAGAGTGTTCTCAGCAAAATGGACGACAGACGCGAAATATCTACTTTCTGGGTCTGACGATGGGAATATTCGACTATGGAGAGCCAACGCGTCGAAAAGGGAAGGCATCAAATCAGCAGCTCAACGACAATCTCTTGAATATAATGAAGCTCTTGTGGAGCGC